>CM057820.1:71996840-72139340 GCA_030067965.1 Latrodectus elegans | reverse complement strand
TTCGAATATTTTCAATATTTTTTAAATTATTTAGATCAGTAAAAATATTCCTCAATAAGATTCACCTCTGTTGTTTGTTCTCATCAGGAAGACAAAATCAGTATAAGAATGGATACTTATTGTGTCTTCCTGGTGAAAACAAATAACATCAAATATGAATAAACTTGTTGAACCTTGCTTGGAAGAGAAACGTACCTGCAGATTTTCAATAAAGGGACCAAAAACATGACAAGAAATTTTTTTCCAGTTTCTGATTTCAGCATCATTTTGATAAAACTTCTTGTTGCACATCAGGTTTCTTAAATTGGGTTGCTTATACTACAAAAAGCCACACATCAGAAAGATGAAAATGAGATTTGGTGTAATTGATTTTGTTTGTGTATGTGACAGTATATCATACATTAAGTGCTCAAGCGTATGATGCTTCAAATACAATAATATCATTTTTTATTTCAGTACTAAAATTCAAAATAATCCTCCTTTGTGACTTTTTGGTTATAAAAATAGCAATTTGTTGTAAGATTGTTCTTTGGCATCACATAAAGGGCATCTTAACAGCTGAAAGTAAGTTAGATATTTCAACACGTATCTCGTTTTATTTTCTCTATCTTGGAGTTTTCATAAATAGTGAGCAGTATTTACATGTTACAATAAAGTTATCTTAGAGATTTCATTATCACCCGAGTCAATAGATTTCCTTTTAGAAAGTAGTAAAGCAACATATTTCTAGTTTTCTTAGTAAGTACTTAAAAAAAAATCAAGATCAGAATTTTCCTTTCTATATTCTTCACCTAAGAAGAAGAAGGAGGAGCTCTAAGATTCTTCTATAAAACACACTCATATGTTTTTTAACACTGCTTAGTGAATAGCTAAATGCTATTAATACCCATTTTAACATCCTCTTCATATTGTTTTTTTGGGAACACTTCTGAGATAAAGGGCTGTATTTACATGCCACGAGAGAAGAATCCTTAACAAACTATCAATCACTGAGGCTGACAGATTTGCATACTAAAAAACAGAAACGAAACAGTTATTTCTCATTGCTTACAAGTACCTGGGATCAAACTCAGGACCATCCACTCCGAAGGTGGCAATTTTATTAGTACTCTCATATGGAGAGTTAGCAGTATTAAACCTGAGTTATATATTTTATTTCTTAAATGATGTTACGTTTTGTGTACATACCTCGAAGGTCTTCAAAATGTGGTTGGCTACAGTATTTTATTGATTCCAAACACTATTTCTGAAGAAACCTTAAACCTTAAAAATAATTATTCAAACATTTTCTGTTTGATTCAACTGTATTATGATTAAAACTTTTTTATGATCCTCATTTTTCTCCATTTATAAGTGAAAGTCTGTTTACAAAAGGATTTTATGACGCGGAATTATATCACACATTTAACTAAAATGTGCTTCAACACTTCCTTAAATAAATTGCAGATTTATATATTGATTATATAATCCCATCAAACCTTTTGAATTTATATATAAGACTTTATCTCAGTTATTTATTTTTATATGAATTGTGACGAATTTTTAAATTGTATTGAGAAAGTATGCCTGTACAAAGGAACTTTTCTTTATCTTGAGAAGAGTGATTCGTTATGTCAATAGTTTATGAAGAGACATATTTTTCTTCAATATTGTAATCATAATAATGGTTTCTTATCATTCTTAGCAATTATTTTGTCACTAAAATATAATACTTGTCATACCTATATATTATCATACCTCTCTGAAAATAAAGGATTTAAAGATAAACAGAAAGCAACGCTTTTGTTTACCCATCTAGGTCAACGTTTTATTATAAACTGTACTTGAAATGGCTACAAAAGATGGATTCATCAGGCAGTCCTCTCTTTAGACAAAGGGGAAAAGCTTGCGACTTGGATTATATGAATGGATCGAATGCGCACCGGCTGTTGAGTAAACTGAAAGACATGTAATGAGATAAAGCTGTTCATTGTGTGTTCACATTGGCGGGAAATGTTTGTAATGAATCGTAGGTTGCTTATTTTTGGAATGGCATAAAATAAAAAATGTTTTTATTGCTCTGAGTACCAAATAAAAGAATTAGATATAATCACCATTGCAGAAAGATACTTTGTGCAACTACAAATTACGCGTTTTATGAACTGGGATCACTTTACCTTAGTACATTTTTCTATAAGTAAATGTACATTCTTCACGAAAATTAAACATTTTAATAATATAATCAGAGAGCAATAAAGCCTTTTATTGCTATATACAAAACTGAAATATTATTTAAATGAAAGTTATCTAGTTAATTATAAAGAACTGAAACAAATTAATATATTTTACATGTATGAAGTAAATATTTATCCAAGATTGTAATTTGAAATAAATTTGTTTTGGTTATATTGCCATATGTATATTTTTTGCCTAAGAAAGCTAATTCAGAATCACTATATGATTTCACGCCGTAATTAAGTATTGATCCCTGAATTTCAAAATACGAAGGATAAATAAACAAACAAAGATTTGTATCCGCTCTTGTAATGAAACATTAAAGGATTAATTTGCAAAGATATGTGTATATGTTTGGATCAACAAACATCCCACTATACGCATGGGTCTTAAGAACACATTCATATTTTCTAAAACATATTTTTTGCATTTGTTCATTTGTTATCAATCATTGTTGTGACGAAATTTTTTACAATATTTTTGTATTACTTTTTGATTATATATAAAATAAAATTTAGAACAAACTACTGATAAAATAATTCTCAGCCATTTTTTATTTAAAGAAAAATCTGGTTTTCATAATAGTAATACGAAAGTATACGCGAGTTTTCAATTCTCCGTAATAATTGTTGAGGTGCTATTTGAAACGTTGCTTACAATGATTTAAGTAAATCATTTGATCGTTTGATATAACTGGTGCAATTAAAAAATACCAAAAAACAGATGTGTATTTAACTTCTTAAATACAAACATAAATTCTCTCAATGTGAAAGCAACACAAATTTAACCATATACATTTTTACACAAGATGACAATGTACTTATTTTATTGTGCTTCTGCAGATATTTCAGTACCACTTAAACGATTAAAAAATTGACGATTATTAGGAGTTATCACGATATCTCTTTTTTTAATTGATTATTATAAAGCTTATTATTATCATCAAAGAAATATTATTGCTTAATCTATTTTCTAAAAAATAATGATAAAAATTTATTTTGAAAAAAAAACGATGTTTTATAAATCAAATGAATAATTAAACTCGTTGCGGCTGTAGGTAATAAATAATTGACGTTAATTCACCAAAATTTATGTACGTGAGTTAAGACCACAGAATTTTAACTTAGATCGAAGAGTTACTGTATGCATTGGTAGAATGTCAATTCAAAATGCTTCCTAGCATAGCACCCAAGATCCCTTGGCAACACATTTAAAATGAAAAACTATATCGACTATGAGAAGGATGAAAATTCTAGCTTGAGACTTCAGAGTGACAGTAAAATAACTTACTAGAAAAATAATTCTCCTAATTTATAAATCTTCTAACTTCTAAGGGTGTTTATTTAAGATTTAAAACTCTTTTAGTTAATAGCTCTAAAATTTATCTTTATTCGAATGCGAGGAAATATAGATTTTGTAAAATATTATGAAAAAGATTTTTATTTATATTAAAAACATTTAGCTAAAACTGAATGCAAATAACTGATTTTTTATTAAAAATATATTGCAACTTATAAAACTAGATATTGCTAGTTAAAAATACTACATTTTCTTCACAGAAAATGTATTAGTATTTTGGATAACGCAAAAAGATATAAGACGGAGAAAAGAAAACTTCTAATTAAACACGAAAAATATAATGAACAATTTAAAAGCTTTTTAATAAAATTCTAATTTTAAATAAATATCTGAGATCTGATCAAAATTGCGGAAATAAATCAGTTGGTGCACAATATAAGTACATGTTTTAGACAGGCATGAGGCAATTTAATATTTTATCAGTTATCAAATTTCATGAAAATATGAAAATTTAACAATTTTTACTTATTTAAGTAATTTGTATTTATAGTCATTCACAATAATATAGTTCCTTTATTCTCCAATCAATAACTTTTAGGTAGACATGAAAGTGGCTGTTTTTCCAGACATTCACCCACATGCATGCCTTCTTCTCCAGACATTTACTATAATCAAACATTTAAGAATACATAGCCTTGTTATTTATAATATAACTTTTTAACTAATTTAACTTTATTTAGGATACAGAGTTTAAAGCTTAAAAAGGTATTAAAATGTCCATAAGCAATAAATTTTGAACACAGCACAGTTTCTTTTGACAGACTGGAAACTCTTTTGAAAATATTTTTCCATCCTGCTGCTTTATTGATAACTGAAGAATAGAATCCCGTAATGTTTTGCTTTCTTGTCTGGATTCTTTGGATATTTAGATTCAGTAGACACTCGTTTTATTCTAGAACAGGTGTGGCAGACAAGACATGAATACAGCTCTGATGAAATAAACATCAGAATAACCATGTACAGGAAACATCCATTATGCTACAAATAGAGACTTATTTTTGTGTTTAATGCAACAGTCTTCCAAAAATAATGAAGTTATTTAATTTAAGATTATATATAGCACAAATCTAAAGTGTTTAAAATGAAAGTTTTACAGAAACTGTATAACTCAGTCAAGATATAAGAAAAGTTAGCTCATTTAATGGGATGTAAATTTTATAATACACTTTAAATGTTTAGAGTATCACTATTAAGGAACAAATAAATATTTACTATTTATACTTTCCAACGTTTGAGCATGTTCTCCAAAAAACTTCTTTTTTCCAAGAAGTAGAGTATGTCACCTCTAAGGTTATTTGACACTAACAAGAATTCATTTGAGATGGGCTTGCTTTTTAAAGTGATTTCAAACCATGGTAAAAATTAATGATTGAGGGGAAAACTAGACGAGTAAGTTGTTGACGTAAAAACTTGAGCGCTTAACCATTAATCTGGTAGCTAAAAAATTTGAAAAAGAATAAACTGGTGTTATTGTTATTTATATTATAAATTTAGGTAGTTTTCTGCATACTGTAATGAATTATTGATATTTCATTATACTAAAAGCGATTCTAATAAGAAACCAGTGCTATAATAATTTTATTATAAAAGGATTTATAGTTAAATGTATTACGAATATTTAATTAAAATTCATTAAAATTTTTGCAGAATTATCAACACAGAAATTTACCTTACTCACACATGTTTGACTGATTTTTTACCAAAATAAAAACTTTACCATTACTTTGTGATTTTAAAAATCGTCATTACATTATTGTCATTTTAACAAATTTTCTAAGTAGATATTTATGCTTTTCACCTGATAATCCTATCATTAAAGCAAGTTACAATTATTTTTTTGAGTATTAACGGATTATAATTATAGGGGTTATATCACAACTATATTTTGTTCTTTCTTTTTCACGTTCACTAAATTTCTAGATTTGTTATAGATTGTAAACGAGTTATTATATAATTAGGACTGAGTTCTTTTGTTTGCACTGTTGGCATTCTTAAGCCATTCTTAATTTTATTGTTTGCTATTAGGAGTTTTTAAAGTTTTGAAAACTTTTATATGATATAATACATATGTATGCATATATCCATACGTGTAAATTTAGGATTTCACAAAGCTGTAACTGTAAATGGTTATTAAAATAATTAGAAATTTGAATAACTGTTAACAAATTAAAAAATTATAATCTTTGCCAAAAAATTTACTTTTTGTGTGAATTGGTAATATTTTTTAATATCATTCGTATTTTAATTTTGTCTACATAAGAAATATTCTGAAGGATGAAAGTAAATCAAACTGGCCATTTATTTTGGAAGATAGCTGTCATTATATAGCCAATTTTAATCATTTACATCCTACTTTTCATTTTTGTATATCATATCAAGTAGTATTGCATTTTTTGTAAATCATCTGTTCTTCATATTGCTTTACTACTTAACTGCAGACTGCTTCTGAACATATTTAAGAACATAATTTAAAAGCTCTTCAGCTTCAGTTTTACTAAATCTCATTTTTTGACGTAAAACATTCATGCCAAAATAAAAGTACATACATACTATCCTAAAAGGGCTTATCAATACAGGGACAATTTTTATTAAAATTATTGGTTCAATATATAAAATGAATACATTCGAATTTATATTAAATTTAAAACGCTTACATCATTTAAGAGATTTAAGAATGTGGTGAATTTCAACAAATATAAGCCTCTTCTTTTATAGTAGAACTGAAATTGCATTTGTTTTAACACTGATAAGGCATGCATTTAATGTTTAGAAAATGGTTTCAAATTTTTCAAGACATCAATGCTAGCGAAATGCATATATTCATACATATCTATCGTTAGAATCATTTAAAATCCCTGAATAGTTTTGTTTGTTTGTCGCTCAACGGTCACTTTTTGCACACGAGGGCTAATTAGACCAGGACCTACGGCTTAAAGTGGATTCGGAACCACTACAAACGTCCATGCCCAAGGTGGGATTCGAACGCACGAACTGTTGAACCGAAGGCAAGAGCACTAACCAGTCGGCTACCAGCTCGGCAATCCCTGAATAGAATTTCCTCAATTGAATTTGTAATATGATATACTTCATCTGTTTCAACAATAAAACACATTCATCTGTTTTTAGATCAGTACTGTGCATTTTGGAAAATATATTTTATTCAAGAAAGTATTTGCATATTCACACTTTCTTGCATTTAAACCCCTCGAACAACTTCTATTTTCTTTACTGTATAAAATCTAAGACAATTGTTAAAATATTGCATATCATTTCACTTGTGTATGATAATTCTATTTAGAATTAGGTATGTTGCTTATTCCACAAAACAAGGAAAAAATTGTCTTTTTGCAGGCTATATATATATATATATATATATATATATATATATATATATATATATATACATATATATATATATATATATATATATATATATATATATATATATATATATAAAATCCGAGAAGTCATTAGCTTAATTTCAGAATGTTTTAGTTTGTTAAATAAATCTTTGTCTTTATTGGGTAATTATAGGAGTGTTAAAGCTGCATTTCTTAAAAATATTAACAATTTTATAACATACTTTTGAAGCATACCGTTATCAACAGCCAAAAGCAATGTTTGCTTCTACCAATTGGGTTAACTTATAGAGATTCGTTATAAATATCATGAAATCCCAAGTCTTTGGAAGAATCAAAGACAATCACTTCAGCAGGTTAGGAAATAGAATAACATTTTTTTTTAGAATTTTCTGCTTGTGTTTAAGATTTAAATTTATTTCTATAATTAAGTTAACTTAATAATTTGGTAATCTTACACAAAAATTTCAAACGGCACAGCAAAATCATAAACTTTAAAAATATTATTTTGTATAAATTTGTAAAAAAAAATATTTCCCATTAAATTTATTTGCAAAATGAAACAAATGTAAAATCAAAACATTACACATTAATTATAAACCCAAATTTAGAAGATTTAAGAAAATTTTTCAAATAATTATTAAATAATTTATTTTGGGCAGAAAGAAAAAAAACATACATGCAACCAGATTATTTCCACATTGATTGCCCGTGTTACATTTTTATATATTCTCTAGCAAATATTCATATCTAATGAATATTTGCTAGAGAGTACTTTACAAGGTCTACTTTAAATCTACACCTTTCTATCATTAATGTCTATGAATTAACCTCTAATGAATATCTCTATACTCATCTGCTAGCCAAAATTTATTCAACAGAGTAAAAGGGTTGTTCAGTACATATATTTTGTTATCATATATGAGATATCAATTGGAATTTCTGCGCCAAAGATATGAATTAGTTATACTTGATTGTCTGGTACTTAGTGCGGAGATCATCAGAACCCAGGATATCCTGATACTTAATGTTTAAAAGTATTATTACTAAGCCAAGTCTATATTTAGATAAAATACTTTCGTATACTTTTTAATGTTTCGTAATGTTTTTTAAGTACGTATTCAATAGATTTTGTATTGTTGTTTTTCTTTGCGTAATGAACTAAAAATAAAACTGCAATTTTATTTTTAGTTTTGAATTCTCTGGCTGTAACAATCACAGATTTATGATGTTTTTTTTTCCTGTCATCGAGAAATTGTATGTTTATAGATACATTTTTATTTTCCATAGGTACAGGAGACTGAGGAGTCCAGCAAACACGCTGATTATTAACTTGGCTGTAAGTGACATGTTGAACGGTTTCCTTCATCCAATGGCAGCATACTCAGCTTTTAAAGAATCTTGGATGTTTGGAAGATTAGGTAAAGATGTCTGTTTTTTCTCTATTTAATAAAGACTGAAAAATGTGCATGATTTGATGGAGCCACTGAAATTTTATGAAGCAGATTAAATACAAACCTAATGAAATTTGAAAACTTTTTGCTACAACAGCAAAAAACCTACTAAAGTTATCTTACTTAATCGATATTTATTACTTTAAAATTATATTTAAGAAAGTCTGAATAAAGAAATTTAATTAATAACAAAAATATATGTAAAAATAGGAAATATTTAGTTTTATAAAGCATGTAAGAAAATAAAACAATCAATTGTTACTTAAAATAATTTATACATATTTCTATACCTTGTTTCCTGGAGCTTTTAATGTAAAAGTCTTTATAATTTTGAAATATATTAGGATATTTGAATCAAAAGTAAGATGAAGTTTGTTTTTCCCGGGAGGAAAATTAATAAATGATATTATATGAATTAGTGGAAACTTTTATTTAAAATTATATCAAACTTTAGCACTTAGCAAAAGAAGTTGAATAAAATATTAGATTTTGGCGCATAGGTATTGTTAAAAAAAAACTAACTCAACATGGGAAACATATTACTTAAAATGTTAATTGGATTTTTATTGATTTTCTTATTCAAATTACTTTTATAGACATTTTACAGGTTTTCTAATTTCGAATTTCTGTCAGATGTTTAAATATCTTATGCTTTCATAAGCGTATTTAAATTTTCAGGCTTTATTTATAATTTTAATTAACAAAGGAAGTAAATGAAGATTTTAATACCCAAAACCGATGAAATTATTTCTTCTATTTACTTAATGGCAATTATACAGTACAAATTAATAAAAATGTGATTAACGCTAACAAAAATAATTTTAATTGGAAATCGTTGAAAAAGTTTAGTTATAATTTAAGAAAAAAGATTGATTTATTATTTTCTGATCACTTTTTGTATATAAGTGTTCGTTCTTCTGAAACTGTTGCTTAAAATATATTTAAGGTAAAAATTCCAATAGAAAAATCTCGTATATATATATAAAGGGACGAAATAAATTTTTATGTAAAGAAAAATTACTGAACATTAATAATTATGTTGAGAATCAAACATCCACAAGCAAAAATAAAGAATAGAGAACTCTAATTAACTGACACAACATTACAACGAGTGAAAAACTGATGAAACGAGTTACAAGTGTTAACAACGAAAAAGATAATTAAAATTGTTTTTGCTTTCTAGCATTAGTGTTTCAGTCACCACAAAAATTTGTAATTCAGTCAATAGTTCAGAATCATGTGTATAGTTTTCTAAATACGCGTATCTATTCATTATATTTCCCATTTACATATCTTACAAATTGCATCATTTGCTCTCCCACACTTTAATTATGTAATACTTTTTATTTGACGATTCATAAAATAAAATTCTTTCGAAGCAATGTAAGTAATCCTATAGAATATGCGGCTTTTAAGATACGTTTCTCGTTTTTGACGTTTTCCATATTAGTATGCTAGAATTATTTTCTCAATTATCTTTCCAAATCGGGATATGCTAAATAAATATATTGAAGCATTTTATCATTTGTGTTCAGTTCAATCCCTTAACAAACAACAAGAATTTGTTTCAATGATTTTGTTTTCTAGATTTATTTTATTAGTTTTCTGTAAAAAGCTTTTTTCCCTTTACCCATTTTTAAAATCACTTTTATATTTCTTTTGTATGTTCTTATGAAGGGCATACAAAAGTAATTTTTGTAGACTACTCTCAAAATTTGTTTGTACATATGAGAAAACTTTTCTTCACATGGAGTGAAAGATCTCATATTTTACGCAATTCTGTAAACACATTTCTCCAATATATTTTCAAATTCTTTCTGATCGAAAGAGTTGAATATTTGAGGAAAAGTCTTGTATGTTATTTTATGAAAACTAAAACCATGTAGAGTTAAATATTATCACGATTTGGTAAATAAAACGAGATTTTACAATATCGTTTGTAAATTGTATATTTCTTTTCTTGAATATTAGTTTGAATTATGAGACTTTATCTAATAAAATTGTTTTCCCATAATAATGATAACAATGACGTATCACAAGAAAAATGTTATTTTTGCTTACAAAATTTTTTAAAATGACGTTATTTAGTAAAGGAAAAATACTGAAAAGGACACAATTCCCTTTACAGATTTCTTTTAATAATTTTTATTGTACATTATTGTTAGACCTTTTACGTATAATTTTATAACTTCAGTGTATTTTTAATACTTTTATGTATTTTACTTAATTGCATGGATTAGCATTAGCTTTTTATGGATTATAACATTTTTAATTTTAATTTGTTTTTATTAATAAATCATTCCTTGTATCGATTTTTTTCGTTTTGTTTTGATAGCTTTGTTTGGTTAGTCATTTCACAATCACATTTTACTCATAAAACTAATTCTACCAACACATGCAGTGTTATATAGATTAAAAACCACTCTAATTATCCATATCTGAAATGGGTGTCGAATCCCCGAGTCGCTTAACTGAAAAGTATAAGTTAAAAATTCATTCCCAGTTTCCTCATTATTTATCCATTTCATTATTTATCCTCATTATTTATCCATTTCATTATTTATCCTCATTATTTATCCATTTCATTATTTATCCTCATTATCAACTCTCTCATTATTTATCCATTTCATGTCTTTCGCACGTTTTCTGTGAAAAGCGTAAATATATTTGAAATAACTAAATACAATTCGCCTGTGTTTATTAGAAAAGAGCCAATAAGCAGAAAAAATTTTAAGGTAAAACATACAAATAACTGTTATTCGTTTTAAGAAATGAGTTTTTAGCCACACTTCCAAGTTTTGTAAGCAGTCCTGACCAAATTATCATGTGTACAGCTTATTTCTTGGTACTGTAGCGCTATCTGGGGACTTGACACAATATTGTCGTACAAATATGTGTATTTAAAGTACATGACTCCCTAATTTATCTAATTATTATCTCATAGTAGTGGAGCAAGCAATATGAGAATAATAACTTCATATTTTAAGTAACATTCACACAATTTACAATCAGTAGTTTTATAAGTTAATGTAAGAACATGGATTACTTGCTTTCTGAAATATAAAATATTTACTCTAATATGCTTTTACATTTTCTTTATCTTTCTTCTCGCACCTATAAACTTTTAAATGAATGCCCCTTTTTTCATATTAAATTAATTTTTATGTAATCTGGCTTATTTATCAATAACATACTCACTTCATTTTAAGAAGAAATTTAAAATAGAAATTTATAGTGTTAATTTATATCGTTTTTTAATAAGTTAGGAACTATTAAAATTTTATTCTATCTTAAGGAGTTTATGTATAAGTAGTAAATTATGCTTAGTTGATTAAGTTAAAGTGATAACTTATCTTTCACATCTTATCTCTTTTTAGTTGAAAAGAAAACAGTACCAGAGAATTGCACTGCCTTTATTTGCTTTTATAAAAGTTTTTGAGTGAATACCATAATTTTTATTTTACTATATTTTTAGTACCAGTAAAATTTATCAAGAAATTCTCAAAATGCCTACTGAACGCTTTTGTTTACCATGACTTGGAGAAAGGGCAGTAAAAGTAGAAAATTAAATATTAATCTAACAGCACGATGCTTTTAAGCCATCGCAATGTGCTAATGTAGCTCGGAAAATAATTTATATCATAATCGATTTTTGAGCTGTGTATTAACGAACACTAAAAAGCAATCAAATATTATCTGATGCAATGCCGCAGGCTGGAGGCTGATGCATTTTCGTAAACTGTTCGTCAGCAATAAGCGATGCTATTTATTATAAATGACTATTATGGAAGCTATAAAAATTTCTAACCATCGCAAAACACTAACCATCTCTTATGTTTTCAGCAGTTATCAGAGTATCGTCATGTTTTTCATTACCTGAACATTTTTTATTGTTGAATGTTGCATCAGTCTGCGAATATTGAGTTATTTATGATAGTTAATATTTTTATGTATAAATTGAAAGCGTCCGATATCTTTTTATGGCAATAGAAAATAACTACTGTTTATAGACAGTACAAAAAGGTGTTTTTAGATGAAAATAAATATATATTTGTACGAATAAATATAATAAAAATTTTAAGCAACACAATAATGATAGAAAAATTTGTCTAAAATTTGTTGTGTCTTCAAATTAAAAATTACTCTCTCTATTTATTTTCGTAAATAGAGAGAGTAATGTTTTCAAAATGATGGTAATATAATTTTATAATCATGATTATTTTTAATGTAATTTAATTAGAATCTACATATTAAAAAATACTTCTAAGAAAAATCTCTAAAAACTTTTCTAAAATGTATTTAAAACCATTATTTGAGTGCGAAAACATTTGAAGAAAGAGGATTTGATCATAAAGATAACTATAAAATTAAATGATGTATGGTTATTTGAATTTATCATTACTTAGAAAATGTTTTATGAGTATACATTTCATTACAGGTTGTGAAATGTATGCTGCTTGCTGTGGACTGTTTGGATTAGTATCTATTGTTACTTTGACAGCAATTGCCATTGAGCGGTGTATGGTCATTTCCGTGAAACCATGGTATGGAGGTAATCTCTTCAGCAACAGTAAAGCTAAAATGTCCATTGTTTTCATATGGATATATTGTTTTATAATAATTTTGCCACCACTTCTTGGATGGGGTGCTTTTGTTCCGGAAGGATTTCTCACCAGTTGCTCTTTTGACTACCTCTCCAGAACCGCTTCCAATAGGTCTTATTTCCTCTTCATTTTCTTCTTGGGTTTTTTCCTTCCTATCATCATTATTACCATATGTTATTCATTCATAATGAAAACTATCATGCAAAACGAGAAGGAAATCAAGAGGAACAACGTAAAGAAGATTTACAGTAAACCCAAGAAGCGAAATGATTACAAAGCTGCCGAAATGATCATGTTTGTTATCGCTATGTTCTTGCTCTCATGGACTCCCTACTCCCTCGTGGCATGTATAGGACAATTTGGAAACAGGAACGTCCTCACTCCTTGGGTGTCTGTATTGCCCAGCCTCTTTGCAAAAATGTCCACCATCTACAATCCGGCCATATATGGACTTTCTCATCGTCACTTTAGAGCTACACTGAGGAGGATTTTCAAGAAAACTACGCCGAGTTCTGATAGAGGGGCTACTTATTACAGCAGAAATTCACCTCTCTCTCGAACAAGAAATGGTTGTTCATGTCTTCGCCAAAATGGTCCCTCTGACATATTCGAGGATAATAATTCAACCCTAGTCGATAAGAAGGTATTCCTTGGGCTTCAGATTTTAGACCAAGAAGCTAAGAGAATCGTTTATGTGAGAAAGACACAAAAATTGGTGACTGATTCTAATAATCCTGGTTATAATCATGGCAGTATCAGAAAATATACAGCCCCATCAGACTTTTCGAGATCCATCAAATCAAGCTTACGAAGATCATCTTCTGGAAGAATAGCCATCTTAGCCGTTCCTGTTAATAGTTCTCTGAGAAGACATCCCATGTTCCGGAGTGAATATTCCTTGCATCAGAAGTACCAAATATTGATAGAACAAGACAATATGATTAAAGTTCCCACTGTTACATTATTCAAACACAAAAATGAAGAAATAGACTCCATATCTTTGCAGGGTAAATATGTGAAGATTTTGGAGAGAAAATCAAATGAAGATATAAGAAAATAAAGAAACTAAAATTTCAAAATATAAATATGAATTATAGTTAATGGTGTAAAGCTCTATGAAAGTTGAACAAAGAGTAAAATGTTAGTGTTTAACATACAAATTTAAAAAAAATTGTGTACACTATTTAGTTTATATACATATATATTTCTTTAATTTTTATCTTTTATCAGTCATGTATATAAAAATTTATTTTACATATCTATCAGTCTTGGAAATTCTTTTGACAAGGCAATATTTTTCTGAAAAAGAAAAAGAATGGGTGAATTAAATGTAAAAAAATTTAACAAAAATTTATGTTTAATAAAATAACTATCTCATTATAAAATTATTTAATATTTACTATTTATATGCAAATAGAATTCCTTTATGTGTTCAAAATTGGAAAATATACAAAAATAGCTAATAATTATGAATTATTTCCTTTTGGATATGTATTTTAAATAAAACGTTTATTGAGGCACTCATAAAGTGATATACCCTAATAAACTAAAATGAAGATGCTATAAAATATTTTAAGCATGAATATTTTAAGATGAATATTTTTGGGTTTGCTTTCAGGAATATATTTTGAATACAAGTAAAAACTATTTTTGGAAAAGATATATGAATAGAATGAACGGTGAGAAAAATAAGTACATAATAAAAGTAATCCATTTCTTGTTGATGTAATACTTCAGTTACATAACATTAATCTAAGTCATTTGATTATAAAAGATGCATGATGAATTTTACTGTGCTATGAAAAATTTTCGTTTGATTAAGCAAACTAAACGCTTGCAAATAGATTGATGTTTAAAAGTTAAAGACATTAGAGCTTATGTAAAGAGGAAGTGAAATACTACGAGTGCTGAAAAATAAAGGCCAAGAAATAAAGCTGAAAAATAAAGGCCAAGAAAATATAGATTGAAAATTAAGACACGAGTTTCTTAATCATTGTTCATTTAAATAAATATATTTAATGGATAATTACACATTTAAGCAAATGGATGCAGTCATAAATGGACTTATTCGGCAAAGATTGAAAGCCCTTATTATTTCAGTAATCTAATTAATAAAACAAGTATATATATATATATATATATATATATATATATATATATATATATATATATATATATATATATATATATATATATATATATATATATATATATATATATATATATATATATATATATATATATATATATAGTATATGTATATATAGTATATGTATATATGTGTGTGTACGTATGAATGTATGTACACTGGTGTGCAAAACTTAAGCAACAAGTGCGTTTTTTGTCATAACTCTACAAGAAATCATCCGATTGACATGAAATTTGAATATGATGTACATTATTCTGTACTTAAACGATGGCAAAAGAATAATGGCGCAGAAATGAATATAAAGCTTAAAGTAGGCTATGGAACAAAAAAGGCTTTATTTGACATATAGTGGCGTTACACATGATTGCCTGAAGAAGCGTACAACTGGCAGATGTTCCCTAGTATGGGATATGCCCTCCCCTTACTGTAATTGTTGCTTAGCATCGTCTCTCCATGCTAAGCACCAGATTATCCAGGAGTTCTTGGGGTAAACGTCTCCATTCCTCCTTTAACGCTTCTTTCAGCTGATCGGTGTTACCAGGAGGATACTGTTGTGTCGCAAGACGTCTCCCTAATGCATCCCGCACATGCTCTATGGGATTTAGATCTGGAGAGTAAGCTGGCCAGTCCATTCGTGTGATATCTTCACTTTCCAGTAGCTCTTGAACATTAGCAGTACGGTGTGGACGGGCATTGTCATCCATGAATATGAAGTCTGGTCCAATGGCCCCTCGGAACAGACGCACATGTGGGGTAGGATTACCTCATTGCAGTAGCGGTCTCCAGTTGCAGAACCTCGATCGAAGATCTGAAGCTCAGTCCTCCCGTTCAACATAATGATAACCCAGACGAGAACTCCAGGACCACCGTAACGATCTCTTTCCGCGATGTTATTAGGATGAAATCGAGCTCCAACCTCTCTCCAGATCAACTGACGTCGAGAATCGCTTGTAGCACTAAAAGGACTCTCATCTGTGAAGAGGACGCGACTCCATTGATGAGGTGTCCAGGTTTCGTGTTCTCTGCACCACTCTAAACGGTGCCGCCGATGGCAAACTTTTAAATGTATGCAGCGTTCAGGACGTCTAGCAAATAAGCCATCTTTGTGGAGGCGTCTGGACACTGTAAATCTTGATACTTGTCGTCCTATGGCTGTGCACAGTTGCTGAGATATGGCGCTCGCTGACTTAAAACGGTTTCTTTTCGCCTGGAGGACAATGTAACGGTCATCTTTCGATGTTGTTTTCCTTGGATGGCCACCACCAACCATCCGAACAGCTGTACCAGTATTTCTTAAGGCATTCCAAGCACGAGAAACAACACTTTTGTTGATCCCGAACTCTTCGGCGACACTGGTCACACTACGCCCCTCCTCAAGCTTCCCAATCATTCTTCCTCGAGTAAAATCGTCTAAATGATTTCTTGAAGACATGTTCCACGAAACAAATCACTTGCACTTACAGCGAATTTCTTTAACTACGGTGCTCTTCATCCTTTTATCACAGTTTTGACCTGCGCGCGCCGACCCACAAGGTTTACGTACACTTACATCACTCATGACGTTTTATTTCGAATATTTGCATGCAAATAATTTTTCTATTGAATTACTTGCATATTATACTGCAATTTTATGGCTATCTTATACTTTGTTGGGGAGATGTGGCCGAAAAACCACTTGTAGCTTAAGTTTTGCACACCAGTGTAATATGAGATTACGTAATTGATTAAGTAAATCATATATACCTTTACATAGATATGGAGAAACTCTGAAGACTAACCCATTGACTTTACCATGACATCGTGAAATATCAAGCAATTATTGAACCACAGTTATGTGATGAATTTTATACCTGTTCTGCCAATTTATTCCGTGCCTATTTGTTAGTGGGAAGACTCTACATACATTAAATGCATCTCATTCTTTACTAGATGACCATTTTTCAATAGATCAAAAAGAGTTTAATGGGATTGATCCACTATTACTAGGACTTTAGACACCTTAAATAGCACACAGATGAGACTATTAACCAATTTTCTTACGTACACTGCTGTGAAGAAATCAAAAAATTAATGTATAAAACTAATATTTGCTGCAAGTATTATATTAACCATTAGTAGTTGGAATGTTTGATATCGTGAGAAAAGAAAGATTATTTAAAGAAACTTGCATCAATTCCAACGGAGAAATTACAAAATATACTTATTAGTAAAGGATAGGGGACGCTATTCCAGTTAGAAAACAGCTTCTGAAATGATGAAAATGTGATAACTTTGTAAAGAAAAATAATAGGCTTAATACAAAGTTCTTTTTAAGATTGTCGTGCTCTCAGAGGATTTCTGTATAGGAATTGCTAAATAGAATGTAAAATATTTTTACATATTTTGCTTCTGGAGCAAAGGATTGCTCTTAATCAAGTATCAAACTCTTCACTTTACTGTGGTTCCAAAGTATGAGATGATTAGCTGCGTATAGTACTTCAATAAGTTGCAACAAGCAGGTTAAAAAGGTATTGCTTAAAAGTCTCGCCTAGTCAAAACATACTATGTTAGCTCAATGTAAGTAACATCTGAATATTAAGGGATATAAAGAAAGATCCTGAGAAAATTCAATTTTAAGATTGTTCTTAAATACTTATAAGATAAGCAATTGATAAATTAATTGTCTAATTTTGAATTAAGAACGTTTGATTTGGACTATCCATTTCCGCAGTATTATAATAGCTAATGTTTTCAACGATAAAATTTTGCTTCGTATAATCTTAAAATTTTAAAGAAAATCATCAGAATTTTTTAAAATTTATTTAAATCAATTTATTCTGATAAATACTTTATTATTGAATATTTTTTTCCTCTCCGCATATTTACTTTCCATACAACTCATTTGGGAAATCAGCAAAAAAGTCTGAATACTTCTCCAAACACTAGTCATGGACTTCTGAAAATTCTAATTATAAAAATGTCTTGAAATTTCTAACTGTTTTGTAAACGAAATGCGTATTCGTGATGAATTTACTTACAGCGCATTGTACATAAATATCTTTGAATAATTGTTTAAAACTTTTCCTATATATTACATTCTCTTGTTATCTTCTTAATATCTTGTTAGATTTTCGAAGATGAATTAAATGAAGGGCTCTTTTTGTCTGACCATATTTGAACAAAATATGTAAGAAATTGCTATACAAATACCATATAGGAGGTATACTATGTATAGGAGAATTCAAGTAATGATTCCTGTGATATTTGCGCTCCTTAAATACATTTGTTAGCAAAACAGCTTATTCTTCCGATGGTTCATTAGATTTAATTAACATATTTTGCATGTTAAAATATGAAATATTTAAATGTGTTGAACGTTTCACATTTTAAGCTAAATTAAATGTGCTAAGATTATTTTTTCATCTGATATTATGCTTCAAGGATGTGATACTTGAAAGCAAAATATTACTATTGAAGTTTAAATCGTGATTTAATTAAATTTGCTGTATAATTTATTGTGTAATACATTTTAAAGCTTTGCCGATGGTATTTCTTATATTAAAAAAATACCGACTGTTCATAAAATAAAGCATGAGCTTCTTCAAATAGAACTCAAGAAAATAAATATAATTTCTTCAAATAGAACTTGAGAATATATATGACTGTTGTATTATGTTCTCTCTTTGAGAGAAAGGGTAACTTTTACAAAGAAAATGTAATAACTCTAAAACATTTACTTTAAGATGTTTGCATGATTTTCATGTTTGAGCTATATCGATGTCTATATGTATATAGCTGAAAATATGTGTTCCTCTACGGGAATATGTTCCCTCTGTGTTATAATAAAATATTTTACCTTGTGATGTATTATTTTTTATTTTATTGTAAAATTATTATTGTCTCTGATATCAAATACCATAATATTATTTTTCGCTTCAAAATTAAAAACAAAGCAGTTTTTCATTTTAAAATGAAACTTTTATGCTATTTTTAATTTAAAATAAACAATTCAGATGCAATCGGGAAGAAATATATGCTTAAAATTGAGCAGAAATTACTTATCATAAGAGGAAAATATAAAATTTTAAAGTGCTTGAAGTTAAAAATAAATGTTTGAAAAAATCAAATCAGCTTTCTTTAAATTATTGAAACCTTTTATTAATTAGCATCCTTTCTTTCCACCCACCCACCCCCCTTTCTATGCATTCTAAAATAATTAACAAAACATATGAAAAAAATTTAAAATCTGAAGACATAAAAAATCGCCCTCAAGGAAAAGGCTTGTTGGGTTTTTTGGCACATGGTCCAAAAGTGGACATGCTGCACAAAAAAAGGTCCAAGGAAAAGAAGAAGAAATGTGTGAAAAATTGAATTTATTTATATTATACACTTATACATGCTTCGAATAGCCATTAATAATGACCATCCCACTACTGTTTGAAATTTTGCTCCTTTGGTAACGCGAAATGCGCGTAGTCCAGCTGGAACGGTGTATAAGTTATTGTGAAGAAAGTGAAGCATCATTGTTATAATCACGTGTGTTAAAACATAGGATCACGTGTGTGTGATAAATCAAAAAAAATTTGAGAATGTTCAGGTCATAGAGACTGTATTAGGTTTCATGGAGCTCTGAAACAAAAGTTCAATCTCCTGTAGGATCCTGTACCTGAAAAAACAAGTAATAATGATTAATAAATATTAAATGGAAAATTTTATTAGTCATGATTAATTAATTCCAGATAATAGAGATGCAGGTTATAGTGGTTCAAAAATTCAGAATAAATATCTTCGAAATTGTTTCCTAACTGGCTGTTTGTGAGGCATAGTTATGAGTACATATGATGCATGGACGAATGGCTGTGAAATAAAAAAGTTCAAGGCACGATATTGAGAGTCCACACGTCATCAGAAGTCAAGAGTTACCTCACATGGTAAAATAAGATAAGACGATAACAAGTGGTTCAGATGACGACCAAATAGAGTGTGAGTCAAAATTGAATTCTTAAAAGCACACGAATCAATGGTGTTTACCATTGTCTATCGCCGATCTTATTTTACAAAGGAGGACAGCTTGTGATTTTCTGTGCCGTTAATGATGCATTCACATAAACACTGTTGTGTCTGCAACTCGTCTCTTCATTTTCTAAGCATTGTTACTCATAAAGACAACACACGAGCTGAGAATAAAAAAGTCGACTTCGAAGATAGTCATGTCAAATATTTGGACCATCACAATCCGCGATCTGTCAAAGTCGCTTATATCAGCACTTTTTTTCATGAAACATGCATGTAATCAGATGCTTTACATCCTTCTAAATTAATCATATATCGTTCCCACTAAATCATGTGTCTGTCTCTCACCATATCTAACGATTTGTTTCCCAGATAATTTTAAGTGGGCTCAATGTCAAACTCTGTAGAAATAATCATATTGTTGGCATTTCAGAGTACATAACACAAACACACATATATGTGTGTGTGTATAGCACTATAAAATACAAACAATGACTAATTAATAAAAAGAAAATCAATTCACTCCCTTTATAAAAATATGATAAACACATAAGCACTTTTTAAACTTCACAATCTTTCGAAACTGAAATAGTTTTTAATGTAAGATCTTCGACATTTTTTTCATTTCAATGTGAGCTCTTGATTAAAATGAATAATTTGAATTCCACATTAAAAAACATTATTATGAAAAATTTCTTTATACTATCCCTAATTCAAAGAAAGAATTGGTATGCATGCTGTAATGATGCATAATGTCAACAGGAATGTTGAAGCATTCTTAAATAATGAGGGAAAGTGTTTTCTCAGATCAAAAAACTATTAGAACTAAAATAAAATTACAAAGTAATGTAAACAAATTACCTAGAACATCAACTATATTTCAGACTATTGATTAGGAACAAATTAAGCGAATATCCAGCATTAGATAACCATAATTTTTTTTTTTATCATGCTTTTAGAAAATAATTTCACATGCATAAAAATAATACAGCTGGATATTGAATGCTCTAAAACATTACTGAATAGCATGTTATTACTTATCGGATTGTTTCTCGGGTTAATAAAATAGCAAAAATATTTATAAAATAACGGTTTTCAGCATCAATAAAGATGCTATCTGATGAGATTACTAGCAAGTTAAAATAAAGAAATTTAACAAATTAAATAAAAAAGAAATCAAATTAAATATTCTGATAAATTTTAGTGCAAATGAGACACCAATACACAGCGAAGTACAAATGTAGCGAATGATCATTTAAAAGTGTTTTTAATGAATTAAATAAGATTTTACCTCACTTGATACAAATTCACAAATCTCATTTGACGTAGTGTGTGTGTTTGTGTGTGTTTTTTTTACAGTTTTAATTAACAAATTTTTGCTTTTTTTAAAATTTTCCTCGATATTGATTAATAATTTATTCATACTTTTTCATCATAAATATTCTTTCACTTAATTCTATATTCACTAATGTTTTGCCACATCCCTTGAATGCAAATAAATTACTTAAATGGAATCAGTATGGAAAATTTCAACATAAATTAGAATTTTTAAATAATATATAAATTACAAAGAATGTGCTAAGTTTTTCATTACATTAACATTATTGAAATTTATTCGAATTAAAACTTATTAATATATATCTTCGCATTTATCCCGCAAAAATATATCAATTTTAGTACCATATTTTCTTGTTTTTAAAAAAGGTTGTGCTACGTATATAAATATTTCATATATTTTAAATTAATCTTTTTATTTTAATAAATATAGAACAATGAGACTCTATACCACACACAACATATATTTCATGAAAATTTAAAAAAAAAGTTTGAATGTATTTGAGAATTAAAGCGATAAAATAATTTAAATAAAATAGTCTCTCAAAGAAATGCTATTTTCACAATAAGCTTTTCGGATCAAGTGTACGTAGTTTCTCCTTTGTACAGAATATTTAAGTTATATAATCAAATAAAAAAATAATTTTATATATATTATTTAATTATAAAATGTTATGTATGAAATATATTTAATGTATCAGCTAAAATATTTTTCTGTCATGAAATGAATTTATTTTCTATAACGAAAATGTATTATAAAGAATAGATAGCAATAAGCATTTCTAGAATTAGATTTTACATAAATTTATTTCAATTGTTTATATCATCATCGAGCAAACAATATTTTAAAACTTAATTTTAATATTTTTAGTATTTTCAATACTTTATAGCTAAGGAAAAATAACATTTCTTTCTCTATTTTTGATTAGCTATGCTTACAACGCATGCTTTGTTGCTTTGAATATTTTGTAAAATATTTCGAAGGAAAAAGAAAGTTGGAGAAACAACACTGAATCACATTATTTATGGAACTTCTTTAATAGGGAGTATACATGTACAGAAAATACATTTGTTTTCTTTATATTTAAATGATACAAACAATATCCAAGAAACCATTATTCTTACTACAAAGATATATTTTACCAATGACGATGGTAATTAATGTCTAGTTTTGGTATTTTACTCTACTGTTGATTTAATTGAAAAGTAGTGTTAAAATGGGTTCTGAATCAACCAAACTATCCGTGTCATAGGGGAAAATCAAATCTATGAATTGATGAAATAAAGCCTACACCAATAACAATTCTTTTACCATTCTTGCAAAGGACGTCGCTCTGAATATAGTATTCTCTTAAGCTGACTGGAAGTGATACTTTAAATAAGTGTTTATCCCCTATCTCCGTTAATATTAATTCTCGCTTCAAATAATATTTCAACGAATATATCATTTAGCATTGATATTTCATATATGTACTATAAGTTTGCTTTTAACGAATTATTATACTAATCAAACGTTAAAACAGCATACATTAGTACCTGGGAAATTAAGACCTTTAATAAGGTTGAATCTAGTGTATCATAAGTGTCTGTCTGTAACATTTTTCATTAATTATAGTAAGGGAAATTTTTTAGATGTATATTAATCTTGTTATACTTAATTTTAATTAAATATACAGTTTCTTTCCAATTATCGCCATAAATTTATTGAAAATTCCAAAGCAAAATCATATATTCAAATATATTTTCTACAGAATTATTACAGTTTAAGTTTGTATAAAGCATTTTAAATGAAATTACGAAAGTATAAACATTTGACTTTTCTTAAAATTTGAACGCATGCTAAAAGAAGAGCAATAAAATAAGTAGACAAGTCTACTTACGTATAGTAAACTGATAAAACATACAACCAATAGACAAATAAAATTTAAAATATGAAGTTTAAAATTTGAATCATGTACATAAACTTATACAATTAGATGATAATTTTAAAATGATATTCAAGTAGCATTTAAAAAAATATTACTAACTCTCAAAACGCAAGGATTATTGAGAATAATTAGCCACTTAGTGATTTTTTTGTTTCTCACAAAGTTAATAATATTTTATAGTAAGACTTCAAAGATCTGTTCACCAGCATTTCACTTAATAAAATTCTTAATGTGACATTAAGTTTTATTTCTATGATTTTGGTTCATTATTAAGTATTCATGTAAAATTTTGGAAAGATCTCAGTACATTTTGCATATACACACGCAATAGCTATATTTTTTATGAATAAAATCTTTATTCATAGGTCCATCAAATTTCAAAATTTTCAAATATTCGAGCAAATTTATTTTTACATTTTTACGAAAAACATTTTGTTATTCAGATGTCTTTTGACTACAGATACAATGAGCTTTATATTTATTTTTTAATTTGATAAAATTTGCAGAAATATGTATCCTGAAGAATTAAAAGCAATTAAAACAAATAGAGATAATTTAAAAATTGAATATTTAGAGATTTTTATTACAGTAAAAGAAAGTTATAATGAAATTTACGATAAAAATTGTGACTTTAATTTTAAAGTTAATAAACTAATTTTTTAAATTAAAATATTTCTATTAAAATTTATAAAAATGTTATTTTTAATAAATTAAATGGAATTTATATTATTTATAATAATTTTAATAGCCTCAATGAACTAATAAGAAGATTGGAAAATATTTTAATTATTAAAATTATCCGAATAAATTTTATTAAACATTATTTGGATAATAGAGTATTGTTTATAAGAGTGAAGTAAGGCGTAGTTATAAACTAGAGAACGGTCTCCCAAGACTTGAAGAATTTATATAAAAAGCTTGAATTGCTAATAGTGTTTATACTTAGACTTATAATTTATTTTACTCTTTGTGCAATCAATTGCAATTTTGCAGGTAAGGAACTTGATACTTTATTTTGGCAACAATAAACTTGATATTTTATCTGGACAATAATGAGTTTAGTCATCATATTTATTCCCGTATTTTTATTCTTAATTAAAGAAAACTTTCTGGTATTTCTTCTGAGTCTAATGCCTTCATTTAGACTTAAGCCTCGGGCATTTTCATAAAAACCATAATTTGTGTTAATTTGGTCAATATCCCCTGACGAATGTGGTCATGTTGGTATCTCATTTCATTTGCTTTATTGCGTTTTTTTCTCATTTTTCCCTATTATTCTGTATATTTATTTAAATTTTAAACTTCATATTTTAAATTTTATTTTTCTTATCGTTAAATGTTCTGTCTATTAACTCTATGTAAATAGTCTTGTTCTTGTTCTTCTTCTAGTATCTTTTTCAAATTTAATAAAAAAAGTTCAATTATTCACGTATACACACAATTTGTGTGTGTGTATATATATATATATGTGTGTGTGTGTGTGTGCGTGTGTGTGTGTGCGTGTGTGTGTGTGTGCTCGCGGGGGTGTGTTTGAGTGCTGTATGAAGCAATACAGCTATAAATCCATTATATTTAATAAATATTGCATAAAATTTAGCTTTAAAAATTATGTAAATCATGACTTTAATAGATAATACGAAAATTAAATGGTATTGATTGGTTTGCTTTTCGTTTTACTGTAATGTTCATTCGAGCAAGACTTTCGATTTAAAGTAAATCTTTTTCAAGTATCCATAGACAAAATGTATTTCGAATAAGTAAAGTTCAGATTTTTAACCTCATAACTGGGTCAACTCAACTAAAATAAATTGGAATGTTAGTTTAAATTTACTATTTGGGGATTTTGTTTACATATTTTTGATTTATTATTATTAATTTCTTCTGTGAGTGATAGAAGATTAAATAAATTCAGTTTATTTTTACATGGATGTTGCTCAAAAGTAAAATGTATGATATAAAAAGTAGTCTGATTGAAGTAAAATGGCAGTTATAATGAATTGAAATGGCAGTTATAATGAATTTAAGTTAATGATGATTAACAATATAAGTTAGAAAAATGAATCATGTACGCTTAAGAATTATTCCCTATTGCAAAAGGAATTACAAAATGAACGAATGTTTATTTAGCTTATTCAAATCAGCTCTCACCGTGCGATAAAGAAAAAGGTATTTAATGCCATACAAATGTTAAATGATCGTATGTGTCCTGCTTAAAAAGAAAAATAATTCTATTTCATCCATTTCAGAACAAATACTGTGCAGTGGATATCCAATATTTATAAAATATATCTTTTAAATTGATTTTAACAAAATAAAAGAAAACTGAAGTCTATAGTTTTATTTCTAAAGTTTTCTTTCTTAATTGATGTACATAGCTTGGAATTCTTCAGAACAATTGTGCTATATGTTTTAAATTGAAGAATTATTTCAATTAAAAATTTAAAAATTATTTTGTTTTCTTATTTTAAAAGATTTTATTTTTATAATTAAGTTTCATGCATACTTTATAAAGTTGTTATGATTCATTTTATACTAAGTACTGGTACTTTTTAATTTTTGACTATAATCTATTATAGATTTACATCTCTAACTTTATGACTACTTATGCCTGTTAGCATTTCGTAAATTTAGAATGTTAACTAATAAATTCTTAATTAATATGAGTTAAATATAATCAATCGATTACTGATATTAGTGTGGAAACAAAGATGATTTTGGCATAAATATGGATTTGTGGTAAATTACTTTTTGTTTTTTTCAAATAATTACTTATATTTTTTATTTGAGATATACCAGTTCGATAGTAAGATATACACATTTGAATGCTTTATGAAAATTTGAGAAGCATCAGATCCTTTACCATCGGGCTATACCTATAATATTTCGCAGAAATTTAAATCTCAACTGGTTCGATTTGAAGATTTTCGCATTTGAAAGTAATTTCATAATTTAATTGCTAAGCAATTACTCATTCCCAATATCACTTTAAGTAGATTCACGACCATTATTAGTGATTTTAACTTATAAATTAGAAAGCCTAAGAATTAAAACATTTTTAAAATAATTAATCAAACTTAAGGATATTCTTTAGCGTCCATGACTTTTATAGTATGAAAAATTAGCCATTGTTAAACTATAATCTGGACAAGATAAGTATATTATTTATAAATTATAAAATTAGGAAAACGATTTGTTATTCTTTGCATATCAAATAAGCCTGAGGTTAAAATAATTTTTATAGTATATAATTTGAGTATAATTGTATAATTATAATGTAGAATGTATAATTATATTACTTATTTTTACAGAGGGTATATACTATCAAAATTTACTTATAATATCACAATTTACTTATAATATCACAATTTTACTAATTAGATATTATTTGATATCCTTAACATATGTGATTATTACTTAAATTGAAGAAAATCATTATCTCTTTAAAATTTAATATGAAAAATAAATTAACTCAATGATAAGTTTTACTTGAATATAAAGAAGGTAAAAAAAGTAGCAACTTTTATACAATTAATAGAATCACATCACCCCTAATATTTTACTTTACATCTTTACTCAATGCGTTTGAATCTAAATGAAACGAAATTATTGTTTGTGCAAATTTTATTATTTACCTGGTTTATATCAACCTCATAGATTTATTATAAGAAAGGTAACACCCTATTTAAAATGCAAGGAAAACAATGTTTTTATTTGTGTAATGGTATATATCGGATTTAACGTTTAAAATTTTCATTTATAAAAACGATGTTTAATTAATAAATAAATAAAGAAGCAATTTATAATAGAATTTATTTATGACCTAAAAAAAATATTAACTATCGTTAATATTAGAATATTTTAATTTGAGCCTTTGACAGCAAATTAAATTCTGCTTAAAAATATGCAACAAAAATTACAAAATATGCAAAAAAAAATTACAAAAATTACAAATTATGAAATTAAAATAAAATTTACCTTGATAAATGTAAACTTTATTTTAATTTCATCAGAAATATTCTAGGGAATAAATCAAAATATATTTTGTTCTAGCAATGAATTTGATTGATGTGTAGAAAGTTTCAGGCAAAAGAAAGAAAAATTCAATATTTTTTAAACATGTTCTACACATGTACAATAAAAGTATTTGTGAAACAAAAGAAAAATCGTGGTTATAAATCCATACATCAATACTATTCCATATTTGATAACAAAACAATGGAAAATAATGATTTTGAAATATCAAAACAAACTGTGTTTTGTATGCAACAACGTTTTAAGAGCTTTCAAGATAAGATCTTGGAAGAAGAAATCATAAAACTTCCAAGCATCATGCCTACAGTTTTTTTTTCTATTTATTGTTTTTGCTTTACTATTGCTATTTTTACTATTTTTTTATGTCAAACAAGTCTATTTAAATTCTCCAACGGATTTATCAATATCAATCAATTTTCTAAAAAGTACTTTTTATAGATTAGATAAACATTGTTTTGATTTATTTTAAAGAGAGCTATTATTATTATTATTATTATTATTATTATTATTATTATTATTATTATTATATTATTATTATTATTATTATTATTATTATTATTATTATTATTATTATTATTATTATTATTATTATTATTATTACTTTGTCTGAGATGTGGCCGCGCTGGCAGCCGAATGGTTAGCTCTCTTGCCTTCGGTTCAACAGTTCGTGGGTTCGAATTCACTTTAAGCCGTAGGTCCCAGTTTAATTAGCCCTCGTGAGCAAAAATTGATAGTTGAGCTACAAACCAACCAACAAACCTCTGAGTTGTGATTAATGAACTAACTTTCTGGATTGATTGAAAAATACCCAAAATCTTTCCTATCAAATGCGTCGAATTAAACACTCATTAAAATATTTGTAAGCCACACAAAATATTCTTAATTTCTCTAAAATAATTCTTATCTATAAAGAAAATGCTTTCGAATATATTTTTTTAAATTAACTAAAACAATTCACAAACTTTTTATTTATCCTCGGTCTGTTTCTTAATTGTATTAATTTTAGGTGAATTTAATTATACCTAACATAATCTTTTTCCTGATGTTTTGTCTTAAAATTATTTTCTAGAACTTTTTCTCAAATATGTATGCGGAAGTGATCAACTTATGACATTTTTTATTGCATCATTCCAAATTATTGTAAAAAAAATAAATAATGTGTAGTCGTCTGTGATAATTAATAATTTATTTTACTTTTTATCTCTTCAAACTGCTGAGATGTTTTCCAGTTCCTTAATTAAAAATATGATGGTATTTTTTTTGTCTTAGGAGTCGCCATTTGCACGTAATTCGCAATATACATACTATTGAACTAATTGAATTTTGAGAAACTTAATCATACATTTTTCTATCATTACTGCACATGTAAATGCTTGTAGTGATTTAGAGTTTAAATAGAAATTATATACAAGTCCCCAATAAGCCATTATGTACAAAGAAATGTCGGTAAAGTCAAAAACCAAAGAAACATACGTTATAAATATAAATTTGCTGCATCATAAAATAAAAATTCTTATCAATTGAAATATTTTTGCCATTTTAATCATAATATTTTCCCTTTAATGTAAATTTTTTTTAACAAGTAGCATTTTTCTTTTAGAGAAAAATATTGATTTGTTATATCTACAGACTACAAACATATAATTCAAATCTGGAATCAAACTTATGAGCTATTGAATTGAAGGCCAAAGTTATAGCTATTCAGCTTCCGACTTTTTACTTTTCTTAGAAATGCATTAATAAGATTTATTATAGCCTTGTTATTTTACGCATAAAATTGTTTACATGTCGTTAAAAAAATAAAGAAAATACCTGTGATTATATGTGACACTGAAAGCTCATAGTAATAATTGTAATAACTAAGAAATTTTATAAATATAAAAGTACAAATTCTACTAGTATATGATAGCTTTATTTAAGTTCTTGTAAGTCTTGAAATTTTTTCAAAGGCGTTAAATAACAGACCTTTCTGATTTCCAAAATTGGCAAATTTTAGAGATCACTCTAGCTGGAGAAACTGTCACGGAAGCACCCCAATGTTTATGCGTTTCTTAAGATATGGTGTATAAAGCGTGCCTGCACAAACTTGGTAAAAGATAATGGCAGAAGAATGGGAAGCTCAGTGAAAGAGACTGATGGATATGGATTGAAATACATTGTAATGTCTAAAAAGGGAACAACTTAGAAAAAATTACCACAGAACTCAATAAACATCTGTTTTCTGTTGTCAAGGATTTCAGTTTGAAGAAACTTTCACCTTTATAAGTGTATGATCGTGACTGTTTCATTCCAATTGTTAAGCACGGAGGTGCATTCGTCATGATATGGGCCACCATGTTGTAATTTTCTATTGGAATCACAACCCGGAATAGGAGGGTCATTGGGGAAAATAATAGAGAAATTTTAGCTGACTTGGTTTATCTTATGAACCATATTTTATTTCTTGTATGAGATGGAATGTTCTAGTATGGTAATGAACCCATCCCTACAGGGGGACTTTTCCAATCATGATTTGAAATATACGAAAATAAAGTTAAAATTTTACTTTAGCCCACACAATTATCCGTCATCAGTATAATGGAACCGTTATGGTCTATTTTAGAACATTCCATTCGGAATCGATATCTTACTCTGGCGTCTCTCATAGAACTTTCAAGAAATCTTTAGTAAAAATGCTGCAGTATTTCTCTTAAATTTATTTAACACTTGTTCGAATTGAATTATTAAAGGAATGTAAGTTGTAAAACATGTTAAAAGCAGCCTTACGTCATACTACTAAAATATTTTTTTAAGGTGTTTCCATTATTTTGATAAACATGTGTAACTTATCAGACAAATAATAAACCAATATTATTTAATTTTCTATTTTAAACACCGTCCACGATTTCAGGAAGGAATATTATTGTTTCTATTTAAAATAAACCAATTTTTTCTTAAAAACTTTTACTTCTATTTTGAAATTATTAATTTCGAACCAATAATTCTTAAATTATTTTCATTCTTGGATAAAAATTTAATTTCTAAAAATGAAAAAGCAACTTTATTTATAGAAGGGAACAGCTGTAATATATTTCTATAGGCCATCGAAATATTTTAAGAGTTTAAATTACAAGTTTATATTTAAATGAGCTCAAATAATTGAATCGATGATATTCCTTCCATACATTAATTTTTAGAAAACATTTTTAGATGGATGAAAGTATTTTTTTTTTTCGAAAAGCATGTGCTTGGAAATAAATTTTATGTATATGGTACAAAGGAAATTTTTCAAGCATTTCTGATGAATTAGTTTGTTATATATTGATTTAAAAAATTAACTGATGCATTTACAGTAATTTTGAATTAAATACATGCATGAGAAATTATAAAGAAAGCAAGTGAATTTTAACATAAATAAATATGTAATTATAAAAATTTTTAAATTAAAATTAGAATTACCACATTTAACAGTAGAGCACAGCATATGTAAGCACCTCTAATTTATTAAATGACAATCTTCTTAACATTATTTAAAATACTTTTTGAATAATTATTATAAAATCCTCTAGAGTATAAACGTTCAATTTTTACATCACGGACGCAATTGATTAAAACAGTTTCATAATTTTGATGCGCTTCACGTCAATTAATTAAAGAAATTCCTAAAATCTCTTTAAAAGCTAGAAATTTTATTTCTTTGGGAACGATGCTGAACTATTAATTATGTATTATAATATTTATAAATTGGAAAATGAACCATTGATGATATTTTAAGCATTGTACATCTAAAAACGCAAAAAACGTTGCTTATCAATGTTTAGTTTAGCATTAATCTTATGCAATAATGTGACGAGTCATTCATCTTTCTTTGTAAACTCAAGAATAATAATTAATTATTTGGAAAACAAAGGCAATTTTTCTTATTTATTCCAAAGGATTTATTTTTTGTATGATTTTGAAAATTCACAAATTGTTTATTTGAAAAAGAATTTTTTTCTTAATGCATTATATTATCAATTTAATGAATGTCACCCTTAATAGTAACTAATATCTTTAAGAAAATATGGGTATTATAATAAAGAATAGATTTCTGCAGATTTATTAATAAATTTAATAAGTATTATTCATTTACAAAGTACTTATTTTCATTGCAAATATTACGCCAATTTTAGGAATATTTGCAAAATGATTTATGAAAAATTTTAACATAGATTGATTTCTAAAAATTCCTTGATATGAAAAAAAGGAATGATGTTAAATATGTGTGATTTACAGGAAGGAGGTAAAGAAGACGTTGAATTTTATTTAGAAGTAAAAAACAAGAATAATCTTAGTTTAAAAAAAAACAGAATTAGTTAAAAAATGTCTCAATCTGAAGCACAGTTGAATAAGACAACAATACATTCCATTCACTTATTCGTACAACAGCAAATGTTAAATTTCTGACTGCACATTCTACAACATTATTAGGAGACTCCTTATTCCGATTGCAGTGGTGTGGGAGATGGAATTACAGGAAATTACATTCGGTAAAATGTTCGAGTCCAGCCTACGATGTCAATGTTATACAGGTACTTTCAAGTAACATTTGGTGTTCGTCTTATTGAAGTCTTATAATTTAGAAGCAGGTATAACAAGCAGAAGATGGATTTCTTATTGTGACTTCTCCCGGGGTTCACTTGGAGGCCAATACAATCTTGTCCTATTTTACATGTCTTTAATCGCCATAAGTAAAGAAGACAGATTTTTAGCCTCATTACCCAATTAGTTCATCGTGAATAATTTTTTTTATACACAATAAACAGAAATGATGAAATTATAAATACAGAATTTTTGTGTTATTAAAAGTTAAATTTTATGTTATTAAAAATTAATTATTAAAAAATTAAATTACTTCAAGCACAAATGTAATTCAAAATATTGGTTTAGGTCTTAAATAAAAAATATTACAGAAACGTATATGAAAACTGATTAAAATATGATGAAATGTTAGAAATAATTGCAAAATTTAATTGTTACTTTTGTTCTTGATAATCTATATATTTCTTCCTGATTCATTAATTAAAACTATAAGCAATTTTTTTCTTCCTTCGATAAGCACAAAAATTCCACCAAATTGTCTTCTTATACAAAACTACAAATAATAAATAATAGATTAAAATTAGCCATGCTTTTCAAAATATATGGTGAAAGAAATGATTAACTGACTTTTGTACATTGTGAATTTCTTTGAAGCTCTATTGTAATTTTAAATATGATTTAATACAGCTAGTTTTAGAATTGAAAGTATGATTTTTAACTATTGATTAACCTCTCTCTCTCTCTCTTCACATACACAGTGAAACAGTTGAAAGTCTTGTATGCAGTTTTTATATTTTCATTAACTCTCAATATTTGCACTTTAAAATAGTTTTATAAGACATAAGCTTAACTTTTTACTTATTTCTATGACAATATTTTTCATGGTTTTTGGTAAATTATTAGTTTTCTAACGCCAACGAAAGAAGTTTTATTTTATTTATTTATTTTTTGTTCACAATATAATTCTTAAGCTCTAAGTTTTGAATTTCAAGTTAAATTTTTCAGTTTAAAAAAAGAAATTCGATATTTTTCAAAATAAATAATTAGTTAGAATCAGGTATTATAATATATCTTGTTTTCAAAATATTTCAAAGTAATTTTGAGTTTATATTTGGATTTAAAAAAGTATTTTAATATATTATTTTGATATTAAATTCAATAAATTCTCTTATTTCTATAAAATATCAACAAATATTTTACACGAAAAAATTTAAAAACCTGGAAGTTTGAATCACCCTTTCTCTTTTTTTCACTGAAAGATTGAAATTTTCCTCTTTTTAATGCATTTTGGATAAACTGTATGAAATATCAATTTGGCTATACATCATAACTGATGCTAGGGTTTTCTGATCCATCATCAATAATAAGATAATTTATAAATGTCATGTATTATATTATTAATGCTTTTATGTTACAGCAACTGGTTTTTCACAAATGGAAATGGAAACATAAGCATAAAAGTTTTGACAAATCAATAAAGTTTGAGAAAAGTTTTGATAGTCTCAAGCAAATGGGCCTATGTTAGAACTATTTCGATGAGTCTGCAATTATTGATATCATTTTTGATAGTTAAGACCATTAACTTTTCAACTAATCATACAATAAATAAGATTGATTTTTAAATTTTTTAATATTGTTTTTTACTTTGTGATACGAAAACGGATTTATTTTGAACATTTATAAATTCAAATTAAATAAAATTTTACTGATTTTAATTATTGAAATATCTTTAATTATAAAATACCTTTGAATGTGTGTGTATTTTCTCTGCATTTGGTATTTTCTTGTAGTTCGTCAGTAATTATTTGCATATAAAGCATGATTCAATGGGTCAAAATTGGATTTACCACAAATAACCTATAACAAGATGGTATTCCAACTTACAAGCAATAAAAAGAAATCATGTACTTGTGGTAGCAGTATTTTTAAGCGGTATTTTTAAAATTTAATAAAAATACAATACGGCTTTAGAAACCTACACAATTTGTCTCAGGATCTACTGAAATACTGACAGTATGTTCAAACCAATCCTCGTGAAACTTTTTCTCCTAAAGACTACATAGTGCCAATTTCAAGTGCCTTGTACCAACCTTGAGCCTTTAGACTATCCAAAAGGTTGTGTCATAACATTGACAATGGAGTTCCTATAGTCTAGTTGTACAATCACACCTACATCGCCTTGGAAGCTCCTGTGCTGAATCTCGACTACTCTTCAACAATGGCAGATAGCTGTTGCCGTTTCTTCTTTCTTCAATCAAGTCGAACGTGGTGTGCAGCTATGATTTTTCCACTTTCTTCCCTTACAATATATGAATGTGGATAATTATCTTTTAAAACTCATATCTTGAAAGGTAATACAGTGCATATTCAATTTTTACAACCTATATTTGTTAAATTAATACGATACCTGGTGTCAACAAAAATGACCGCGATGTATGTTATCACCTTGAGGGGGATAACATAATGAAATTATCCACACTTATTCCTGGATACAAAATGTTCGAAAATTCTGTAAAAATGATGCTGCATTGTGTTTTGTTAATGATACATCCATCCCCTAATCAATTTACAATAATTACTAAGCACAAAACAAAAATAAATCTCACAACTAGGACGGATACTTTTCATCGTAGCATTGAATTTCACCTTACTGTACATCATTTAATTCTTACAACGTGATAGTTTAAATTTACAAAGTATGTATTACTGGATATATATTGAGATTTTAACTTAATAACATGCTTATATATACTGATTGTTTACACAGACACTACTTATATCTACTGGGATTGGCATCAGTTTTGATTCACAGCAGAGCAAGGCTTATTTACTATACAGCAATATGCAACAGCAAAGAGCTCGACAATATATAAGCAAAGCATTTGTACTTACATTACTGCTATTACATTATTACTTACATATTTACTTACATTATTCATTATTTTTCAAATGTTTAAAGAAAGTGTAGATATTCCTGTTTCTGACCAATACCTTTTCTAGATGATATTTCAAATTTATGATCACTTCTTAATGAAATGGATAAAAAGTTATTTATTCATTTCATAATCGTTTCCTTATTTAAAGACTTGTATTCTTGCTTTTTACTTTATATCAAGACATAAATTTATGAGCAATTTTCACTTAGTCAGCCCTGTTGGAGAAGAATAGCAAATATTTTTCTTCTGATTTCAGAGTGCATGTTTTATCAAGATGGATAAATGAGAATTTTCAGATCTTTTTTTCTTTTATAATTGGTGAATAAAGTTCACAATTTATGAAATATGTGTCCTGTATGTAAAATCCAACGTTGATACAATTTGTCTTGCAAGTCTTCAAATGTTTGATTATTAGCTTCATTATTTCAAAATAATACTTGATTATGGTTCTCAAGATGATGAAGATGCGTGCGTGTATGACAAATTCCGCGCAAATGCTATAAAGAGTTCAGTTGGGGCTATCTTTTTGATGCAGTTTTCAAGAAATGTACTCCAAAGCTTTTAGGTATAAATATAAAAGTTCGAGTAAATTATATAAAATTTTCTTTTTTTTATAAATTCCATAACATATGATATCTTTGTCATACACTAGCCTCCAAAAGTTCAGGAACAACCGATATTTTACAACTAATTTGCAAATTATTGAATGTAGAAACACTAAATTTGGATAACCTGTGCACAAAATAGGTAGGCATTATATAACATGATGGCATTCAAAAAATATGTTGTTCCTTAACTTTTAGATGCTAGAGTACATATGTTTAGATATCATTCATAATTAAAATAGAAAGTAATTTCCAAAAAATTATATTTTAAATTTAAATTAGTTTTATTTGGTTTTCCTTTTCCATCGCAAAAAAAAAATCTGTATAACTGTATAAGCATATAATTGATAATGTGATCTCTCACTCTCTTTATATATATATGTTTGTGTGTGTGTGTGTGTTTGTGTGTGTGTGTGTGTGTGTTTGTGTGTGTGTGTGTGTTTGTGTGTGTGTGTGTGTGTGTGTGTGTGTTTGTGTGTGTGTGTGTGTTTGTGTGTGTGTGTGTTTGTGTGTGTGTGTGTTTGTGTGTGTGTGTGTGTTTGTGTGTGTTTGTGTGTGTGTGTGTGTTTGTGTGTGTGTGTGTGTTTGTGTGTGTGTGTGTTTGTGTGTGTGTGTGTTTGTGTGTGTGTGTGTGTGTGTGTGTGTGTGTTAACTGTTACAAAGTATTACTACTTCAATTCCATTTTGAAAGGGATCTAACTCTTACAACCTTCTTTCATGATAATATAGATTATTTCAATAATTGAATTTACTTAAGAGACAAGCGTCTTAACTTAAACATGAAGTAGAGACAACAAATTTCACCATTATAATTGTTTAATGTAAACTATTCGTTGAATAGTTAACTTGGGAAATCAAAGAAATGAAATGCTAATTTAAACTTACAGAGAGATTTTCTCTGTATACAAGTGATTTAATACCTGGTTAATTAAAGATTAAACTACAGCTTAAAATCTTCTGCATTATATTTCAAGTTCTGGAGATTAAGTTGATGTTAATTATAAAATTAAAGAATTTTAAAATGAATGGAAACTCAAATTTACTTCAGTATAATTTCCTTTGTTCAAATGCTAACATAATTAAAATGAAGTTGCAAAGATGAAACTTAAATATGAAATGGAGAATTTATATATCATAACATTGTCTGTCTGAATAAAAATTAGTTCAACTATTGTTGCATTAAATTTTACAATTCAGTTATCGGAAGTATTTCAATGTCGAATAGTAAACTCAGTTAATAAATGACAATTATGTATATCCTAAACGGTTTGTACTGCTCTTTTACCATAATCGAGATCTAAAATCGGTTATGTAAATGAATCTAGTTAGGTAGTACATTTCCTTAATTTAACGCTTTTAGAGTTCACTATAAAATCCATTAGTCATTTGATTGCCATGAAAAGAGTTACTAATTTGGTCAACTTCAATTCATCATTTAGTTTATTAATTAATATGTTGAATCTTTTCAGGTTTAGAAATTACTTATAATAAAATATTCTCAGAATTTTTTACCTATAATTATTTAATAAGAAATTGAATTAGTTTCTTAAAATTTAAAACAGATATCAAATCTCCTTTTTCCTATCTCACAAAACTAATTAATATTAATTCTGATAAATATATTCTCTTCACAATACAAAGAGTTAAATTTAAAATTCTAAATTTTCTTGACACAATCATCTTTATGTATTTCGAGAGGGTATAAATATTTATTTATTCTTTTCTTTCTTCATTTGCATTAAAAGCTACACTTTTCACAAAAATATGTATTTGGCCTAATGAAATCTTCTGCAAGCAAGTTATTTTAAGTACTATTTTGTAAATATAAAAAGACTATAAATTGATATTTTCAGAAAACATCAAACGAAAGAAGCATTAAAAGTGACCACATACGTAATAAACCTTATCAAAATCACTCTACTATTCTTGTAAAAATATTTTTATTTCCAATACTGTAGTAAAGGTTATAATACAAAACTTCGTAAATATTTTACACATAAGAACACCATTTTTCTACAGAAAATATCTATTGAAGATTATTGCCTTAAAATCCAGAGGTAAAATAGCCTATTTATTTACTAGTTTATCATGTTTTGATTTAATATTTCTATTTTTCATGTCAGTGGGTGAATACAAATTCTTCTGAACTGAATCTTATATTTTTCTGATAGAATTAATAATTGACATTTGCATGAGGAATTTATAAATTCAAATGCAATATCGGAACAGTCAGCAATAAATAAAGACCATTATAGACTTAAATGTATCATATCACAATAGTTTACCTTTAATTATATTTTACTGCCGTTTAATAATATCGATAATCTACTTTAAAATTTCCAAAATTATATCTTATAAAATGTGTTCAAGCGCTTATAAGGATTTTCAGCTGACTTAATGATAGTATTTACAAATTTTATAATGTGATCATTGTAATTGATAACGTGATGTTATAGACACTAGATAACCAAAAATTATGTGTTTTTTTAATCTAATGTATAATTTATTTCTAGAGCTTTATTAAGGTGCAAAAATTGTATAAAATATATTTGTTCTCATACATTAAAAATCAATCTAATCCACATGTGAATAACTAATGCATTTTTGACTGACAACACATGTTTGCAAACATCGTCGATTAAAATATTTTTTTTTACCTTTTTAGGGCCATTATTAACAAGTAATGGGCGTTTACATTTTTTATGTTTTACCAGTATAAAGACACAAAAAATATCTTAAATCTATGAGGTCAGTAAAAACATTAATGCAAAAGAAAGCACTTCATTTACTTTTTAAAAGCATTTACTAAAACTTTTTGACACAATTGACTTAAGTAGTCAAATTTTGAATGATAAAACCGTATAAAATTCAATATTATGAAGATGAATGTCTTCAAGAAAATCATTATGTTAAAACCTTTCCTGACACGACAGAATATAAAATTCGTATTTTTCGGGCTTAGTTCCCATTCCAATCCAAATAATAATTTCAAATATACCAGACAATTCCAATAGTAAATTAAATCGGAAATATATATTTGGAATTATTGTTTTAAGTACATATCTTTTTTAAGATTACAATTACTGTATTTAGAATTTAGATGTGTAGATTTATATAGTGTATTACTAAATTCAGTAAACATTTTCATTTCAAATGTGCACACCATTTAGTAAGATCTTGCTATAAAAACCCTATCTCAATAATTAATTTCACAAATTAAATTACAATGTTCAAGATGAAAATGAGCAAATGTAAAAGTATCTCTTGTAGAAGTTCTATTATTTTAAGACAGGTATTATTAATATTGTTTTATTGTTTCCTTTTAAAAAATGAATCACTTTATTTTTAGATTACATGAAAGCAAATTCGATATTTTAATCATCATACTAACAACCTGCATTCGAATAAATATAAAAAGTATAACATATCAAAATCTAATTTATTTCAGTCACTGAAAGCAGTTTAAATAAGATGCTTACTGAGTGGTCGGCGATTGTGCCTAATTTCAATCCTGTGCACTGATGTTTATAATGGCTCAAAATCTACTTAAACCTGCGTGATTTTTATTGTAATTTTTATCAAAATATGCAATTGTCTCAAAAAGTATAATTTCAGATACACAAAAAAATCTAGATTAAACTCTGTATCATTTAGTTCAAACTGCAGCCTTCGGTGAGATATGACTGTTGTTCATCTGGTGTACAAGCATTTGTTGTATTTTTGACTTATTGTTAACAGTAACCAAATGTTTTTAATAAGAGATATGCTGTCGACCACCCTGTCTAGTAGTCAGAGTGCCTGACTGCGGATAGGGAGATCCTAAGTTTGAATCCCGGTTCAGGCATGGATGTACTTTCTCTTTCTATCTATCATGTCTTTGTCCTTTCTGTGTATGAATGAGGTGTGAATGGTTGCCTACCCTATAAACGGGTCCCTATGGCATGTGTGATATGAAGCAGTCGGACTCCACACCAAACATGGCTCAGTATGAAAAAGTTCAGCAGTACACCCCAATTGTCAGCCCAGCTGGCACAAAACAAAAAAAGAGACATGCTAGAATAGTAGAGTGGCTAGCTTAGCAAAGTATTTGGGTTATTAAAAGAAAAACATATAAAATAATTGGAGCAACATTTATAAGTCATCCTTTTAATGAAACGTGATACAGTTTGTAAGTTAAGATTATTAAGAGTGCTTATATGAAAGTAAAATGAAATGCTACAAATTTAATGTATACATAATATGAATGTTTGAGAAGAAATAGATTCTAAATTCGTTCTCATACTAATATGCCGATATAAAAGATAACATTTTAGTTTTACTCCAAATGCTATGCCCGCAAAATTGTGATTCTTCGGGAAAAGAAGTAATATCCTATTATTTAAATGTAAATTTTGCCATCCAATGAATGTACCATAACAGCGCCGTTATCTTATTATAAAGTTTATTGAAGACATAGTACATTTTTTATGCATTCAAGCTCAATATCATAGGCCTTGAATCTTCGTGTGAGTTTTAATATAAATAACTGTAGTTATAGCGATATTGTTTATGTAGGACAAATATTCGGAGATATGCGCTCAGTTTCTTTTATCCCCTATTATGGTGTAAGGAGATTGCTACTATCATTATTATGATCAGGTTTTTCAATCTTGTATTCCTCAAATCAAAATTTTTAGTTGTTATTTTTTTATGACATACAAACACGTACTTTCAAAAAATGTTACTTTACCAGGTATGCATATTTGATATAAATACGCACATAAATTTTTTAAAATAATATAATATAATTCTTAAACAAAGCTGAACAAAATAACTGAACATTAAAAGGCTTCAGTAAACATTATCTATTGATTGCCACACAATAATTTATATATAAAATACCTACTCTAATCTTGCTCCCTTATAAACCAGAAAATTTGTTTTATGCAGTTAAGAGATTAATTAATTTGAGAAAATCTTTTTAAAAAGAGCAAAAAATATTAGCAAAAATTACTCTGGAATAAAAGATCAAGCTATTTACACTCATATCTGAAAAAGGTGAAAAATGAGCTTAAACATCGAAAGAAGATTTATAGAAAAATATTACAAAAAACGAACTAAAATATGAAAGGGAATAAAGTGCAGAATTATAAAGATTATTCTTTTTCATGGATGGTAATATTTTACAAGAGTGAATAAAGAGTAGGATTTGTGAAGTTAATGAGCAAAAAATATTAAAAAATATTTCATAAAAATCTATTTTAATCATGTACTATCTATTTACTTTAGTAACTAGGTGATGTATTTGTCATGAAAACAAATTGTGTTACTCTAAGAACAATTTTTTTTAAATGTTTGCCTTTATGTGACATTGTTTATCTGGCAATAACTTTATTTGAATACCGGAATTCTTACTTTCATAAATTTCATGAAATTTAATCTGCCTAATATAAAGATATTTGGGATTGTTCTCGCCTCTTAAGTTTTTTTTCACGTTTTTACAAATAAACTTGATGAAAATTTAATTATCATACATAAATGAAGAAAAACTATTGGTTTCTTTATCATACAAAATAGCATTTTCAAATGATTTATGGAACGATAAAGTTTTGCAAGGAGTATAATTTAGTCCAACTGCTTGTAAAACATTTTATAGCACTGAATACGTTTTGATTACATACTATCGGGTTATTTAAAAATATAAAGTATTATTGAAAGTTAAGTAAAAAAATTTTAAGGAACTTATTGATTATTATTTCAAGAAAAGAAATTGGAAACTTTTACATCCTTTAATTTTTCTCATTTGTCATTCATGAAACCATAAGTCAAGGAAATTATTAAACTTTATACTAATCTCAAAATGTGTTGATAGGCAAATTAATCACATATACTCCGAAAGGATTGATGACTCAAGTAAATTATTAATTTTAAATGTATTTTGTAAAATCTAAACAAAAAAAAGATTATTGAGAAAACAAAACAATATAGAAATTTCTCATAAAAGAAATAAGCTATTTAGAATGTCTATAAAACATTTAAAGTATTTTTATGTTTAATAGCTCATTAAATAGTAAAATATTGATTAATCTATGGTCTTAATTCATAAAATATTTTGTTAGCGTGAAAGTCACCGAAGATGATTTTTTCTCACATTTGAAATTCATCGTGTTCATTAAATACTGTCTTCCAGCATTTTCTTTTTCCACTTTGAATATTATTTTTATAATTTACTTTTTTTAACAATTGACTTAAAACATTTTTACAATTCAGTTTGACAGAAAGATAAATTAAGCCCTATTATTGAGCATTTGGATCATTTCTATGACACCACATGAATTTCTTGTGAGAATTTGTAAGCGACATTACTTACAAAAAGAAATTTTCAAATATTGACTAAAATGTCAAGATAAATTCCCATAAACTATATATTATTACTCACATACAAATTATGTAATATCTTGAGCATTCCCTTAAAAGCCTATTAACACAGAAGCCATAAAGTTTTTTTTAACTCTATAATTTAATTTAATCATTAATTTGAATAATGTACATCCAATGACTCATTAAAGATATAAAAATAATTTGGCATAACATAGAAGCCACGTATTTTTAATTATTCAAGAAGTTTTTATAAGTAAGACATTCTAAAAAAATAATGTATAAATATATATTAAGGAAACAAAATTTCTAATTCAAAATGTGAACCATTTTTTATCTTTTAAATATTTATCAATCTACTCAAAATAACTATAAATATAAATTCAAAGAAACTAAAATATATATAATCTATACAGAAATTTTATAGAAGCATACTCTAAAATAATTGTCATTTAATGAAACAGAAAACAATTATATGCAAATCTATTCATTTATTAATTTAAAAAAAAATTTAAATATTGTTTAGTTTTGTGGGTATGTGGATATACAAGAAACCAAACTGAGATAAATCTGTAGTAGCATGGCAAAATTCAGATTTAAGAAAATAACTGCAAGAAATTCTATTTAGAAATTTCAGAAAACTTTTAAAGTGTTATTTAAAAAATTTTAATTATAAATTGCTTAAGCTTATTAGTAAACTTTAAAAGATAATATTTTATAACAAACTGTGTAGATTATATATATATATATATATATATAACAATCGATGAAAGATATTATAAATAAGACATAAATAAAAAGAGTTTAACTGTTCTCATCATATAAGTTATGTATTTTTTAAATTGACACATTTTCGCATTTTTCAATTTCACATTTTAGATGTTTTACTTTTACTGCAGCAATATTATCAGCTTAACTCTTTTTTTTTAATTTTCAAATGAATGTATCTAAATATGTGCTCTTGAGAAACATTTGACTAAAATCATTTAATAAAATTTTTATGTACAAAAAACATTTTTCATGTAGTAATTTTCCAGAAAACTAATTATCCTCAAAATAGCAACAGCTGTGCCACCAACAAACCAATCATTAATGTTAATTTCAATTATAGATGATAAAAGTGATAAGTAATAAAAAAAAATTTCCAATTATCGCGGTATATCGGGATGTATTGTCCCCTTATACCCAAGGAACTGGCCAGAAATGCCACCTCTTCGACGCCAGTGCGTTGCCCCGGGTGCAGCACAGGGGGTGGGCCACCATCGCACCCTCACACATGCCATAGGAACCCGTTTAAAGGGTAGGCACCATTGATATCTCATTCATACACAAGGAAAGCACAAAGACAGGACAGAGAGAGAGAAAAAGTACATCCATGCCTGAACCGGGTTTCAAATCCAGGACCTCCCTATTCGTAATCAGGCACACTGACGACTAGACAAGTAGGCCGAATAAGTTAAAAATAGAAGTGTTAGATTACGCAAATTATTAATTGTCTATTTTCAACAACCAAAATACATAAAGACAACCAATCAACTTATGATTATGAAATTTTGAATCACACACACACGTTTAAGTCATAAAATCTACACTAGCGCTTTCTTCAAATTTCCACATTAAATGAAGAAGCTTGGATCCGATGAAATATTTAATATGTATTCGCTCAACTCGATGGTCCTTATCTGAATCAGGTATCGAATTCCTTACCTTTCCAATACGAATTTGTTGCTTTTCAATATTGTGATTTGCACTTCAGAACAATTGACAGATGGAAGTGTAGATTTTTTTTTCTTTCAATTTTATCAATCACCAAATTCTATCTTGTAGATTACATACGTCAATTTCTTTACTATTATCTTTTTCTAATTTTTGGCACTACTATAAACTTCCTATTTCTTAAATGCTTATTTTTAGCTAGTGAAATCTGTTTCTGCAGTAATTATTTACTTAAGCTTATTTTTGCTAACTATAGACATTTATATAATCTAACTTCTTTTAATTTTGAACCTAATCAAATAACGAAATCTACATTTATGATGTCTATGAACACATATTTTAAACGTACTCTATTCTGAATTTTCTCCATTATATTAATGGTGGGGCATAAAAACTGCATTATAATTAGCGCTCATAAGCCTTTTCAGAATAATGATACTCAGTAGATTCTTCTATCTCAGCTTGTAAAAAACCACAAATTCACTATATATGATTTATTTCAAGCTATAAGAAACGAATGTTTTCATGTCAAAACTGCTTAAATTCATTATTTATACTCATTAAGTTTAGGTGTGAAATTTAATTTCTTCTTCCATATTTCTTAAAGTTTAAGGGTTTTTGGAGTGAAGTGAGAGAGTGTTAGATCAAATGACCAACTTGTTAGATGAACTTTCAGAGCCAATTAGCTGCGTTTTTTAAAAATTAAAATTAGAAGAAATACGACCCCAAAATGGACTGCACTAAGTTAACATATCCCTTTACGCACTGAGTTAATATTCCCAAAATCAAAATTTTGGTATAGAAATTATTTTATGTGTGGTCGACATTTCATTGAAACATTTTTTGATTCTCTCTCACCACTCTTGCAATCAATTTTTTACATTTATTTAATTCTAAGTTCATTATAACGGCAATCATATCAAGTTTGCATGTTCATATTTATCGCTATTTGATAGACATTTTAAAAACAAGAATTTTGAAATCGATTTTTTTTACTGTTGTGATAACACTAATATTTCTCTACTTATCCTGGTCTTCCATAATTCTAGTTTTGATATATGGATTTGAAAGCTATATTTTATTGCTATGTCATCCCGCAAATGTACGTCTTATATGATTATTGTCCATATTATGTAAGTCAATCATTTGCAGAAAATCCTTTCAATCTTAAATTGTTTTGATATTTAGAATTTCATTGCTTTCTAACAAAGATTTACATGAAATATTTTAGAGAGTCCCCTTATTATATATTAATTTAAGAAATATTTCTGTCTCTGGAGTGCTATAAGCATGTGAAAGATTTAAAATGAAAATAATTATTTAAATCCCCCAATTTATAATTAAATTTAAGAGTTAGTGAAATGCTTTGGAATCAGATAGGCTGCTTTTGTACGGAATATTATGCATTGACATAAATGTAAATATTCCATCTCATAATACTAATCTATATATTATAGATTCATAATAATTAACTATACCTTGAAGTGATCACCTAACTTGAAATCAGATATTCTAATTATATTAATGTTCTAAGTATATTAAGTGGAGGATTAATATTCATATTAGGCAAGATGTTTAGTTAATAATTTCCTTTTAAGGGATATTTGTATTTTGCTGATTAATTTAATGTCATTTAAAATGATTTCATTATAATGATGTAAATAAGATTTTATCATTGTTTTTGGAAATAAAATTCATGAAGTATAATTTTCCATTACGAAATAAGAAATATTTTCAATAACCAGTCGTTTCCATTGTGGATAATTAAATGCGTGGATTTTATAAATTTTTCATTTCGAACCAAGAGTTAATGCCGATGTTAATGCCATTTATATCTGAATTCCTACTTTCTATATAATATCACAGATGGACATTGAATGGTAGGAAAGTTTATGTATAAGGTTTATATACAAACTATCTTAACATGAAGGTCCTCAGCGGAAGTTCAGCATCAAGTAAACTATATTTCAGACACACCATACACTGGTCCCAGGAGACATTGATTAAACTGTTTTCATTAGAAATTGTAATAGGATTGTAGTTTTAGCTCAATTTTCACAGTATTATTAGATAGTAATTCAGAATGACTTATTTAATAGTGGTTGTTTCGGAAGTTCATTTATGAGGGTGAACTACTTACCAGGGCATATCTGACTTTGACAGATGTTTAATAGTGGACAAGTGACAATGCAGCTTTAATGAATCATAATATTACTACAAACATCAGTTGAAATGCCACGAATGTCTATTGATAAGGACTGAATACCATGAATGTCTATTGATAAGGACTGAATGCCATGAATGTTTATTGATAAAGACTGAATGCCATGAATGTCTGATGAATAAGGAATCAATGGATTCATGATGGTCATACAGAATAACATGTTCAATTCAGATGTTCACTCTCCTTGACAATCCAGAAGATTGGCATGCTATTAGTATGAATCATATAGACATGTCATGAGTCTTGAATCAAAAAATGGGATTGTGCTTAAGAAGATACATATCTACATCAATAGTTTGACGACGTTTGTAGAAACAGAGTCTGTCAGTATGTCGTGTTTTCAAATGAAACCTATTCTGTTTACTATATCATGACGATCACGTGTTAATATCTTGTAGACACATATTTGCTACATGAATTGAATTCATATAATATCAGCATACTTATCTTACCACCTGATATAAAAGTGTGGGATGCCATTACATACGCACCTATTAGTTACCTATTGTTCGGATTGATGATGCTATAGATGTCGCTTGGTTTCAATAAGATAATGTATATCCATATTTTACCATTAGTGTCCAGACCATCCTCAATAATAGAAATGTTCGGCGATTATCCAAGGTCAACATGTTTTTTAGAATTTTTATAAATTTTAATTAAAATTAAAATTTTTAAATAATAAAACATTTTTATGAATAATAAAATATATAATTATATTAATAATAGTTTCATAAATAAGGATATAGAAATTTAGTGAATCAAAAAGGCGTCTGATCAAAGTTACCAAACTAGTAATTGATTACCAAATTCCAATTACCACAGTTGATAAATGGAGGGATCGTCAACGAAAAGCTGCATGTGTGTGTGTGTGTAAGTAAAATTGTTATATATAACATTTATGAGTTTAAAACTATTTTAACTCCAAATACAATATTGAGCAGACCAAAGTGAGCACTGACATACTACTTTGATTTCTGTAAAAATAGAATGACTTTCTACAAACTATCATAACGATATATCAGAACAATTATTATAACATAATATTGTTGCATTTTATAAAATGTTTTAAAAAGTATCGTTTATTTTATTTTAACGATTCATGCATTTTTTTAAATATATGCTTGACTTACATGTATATTCTCTCCTTCTACACATATATATATAATATAATATATATATATAATATATATATATATATATAATATATATATATATATATTGATATATATATATATATATATATATATATATATATATATATAGATATATATATATATATATATATAGATATATATATATATATATAACTAATTTTTATATAAAATTATTTTGCTACTTACATTTATACATAAGTTTCTAATGAGATTGGAGTTGCAATATTTTCAACCGCAATCGATAACATGGGGAAATTTTTTATGACATCTTTTAAATAATAATTATTGTTAGGTTTTCTTTTCTGCCGTATTTAAAAAGATGTAATTAATTTTATACTTGCTATAAAACGCAGTAAATTATTTTAAATAATTAAATACATGGAGTTTTATTTTTGATAAATGAAATCAACCACTAAATAGACTAACTGCATAAGTAAAATAATTCTTTTCAATCTCAAAAATGCAATTTCTGCATTACAAAAAACTGCGTTTCCTTGCATGTATTTAGCAGTATATGGAAAAATATGAATATTATTCCTGACTCTTAAATATTTTCGATAAGAAAGTCATTTTTTGTATAAATTAACTTTTTAGATAAATAAACATATTTCAGGTAATATTGGCCGAAATAAAAAGGCAATCAGATAATGTGCTGATTTTAAAAATGGACAAAGATAAAGAAACAAACTTTAAAGCATTTTTGTTACATTCGGAAAATATGAAATAAAGTTTTGATAAAATTAAAATAATAAAAATATACAAATGTTGCCATACAAATAAATATGGCAACATTTAAGATGAAATTTTAAATATAAGATTCTGATCTATATCGCAATGCATTCAAAAGAGTAAAAATTTCATAACTATAAGGAATAAACAGAAAATAGTCATTGATAATTCATTACATTAATAGAGGCATTTTAAAATCTGTTTCTCTTAATCCGCAATACAATGAAATAAGGAAAAATTTTAGATACATTTTTTTACGCGTTAAACATATTGTTTTAAAACATATTACAAATTTATGCAAATATTAAGACCCTAATTAATCCTTATTACAAAAATATACTTTTCACTTTATGATATTTCGTTAGTAGAAAATTGCCAATTTATTCCTAATACAAAAAAAGAAAATTCCACATTATTTCTCTAGAGTTAAATAATTGCTATGTTAATATTGCTACAATAGAGATAGAATAAAAAAAGTTTTTTTGCAGAGATATTCATGTTGCTTGGCATTTACACATTTTCTAGCCCTTACAAAAATTTATATCATTTATGGTTAACTCAATAATATATATAATTAGAACTTAATAATGATTATAAAATTAGCGACAATACTAATAAAGCTTATACAACTATACTAACGCAAATGAAATAATATTAATCAACAATAAGGAATAAAATACTGCATGCAGGTATTAACATTTTGTAGGACGAATAAATTTCTCGATAAAAGCCATACAACTCTCTTATGGTATTTTTCGGTATTGTATTCAAAGATTTCCTATTCTTGTTTGAATATTTTTATACCATCTGCTCTGCTCAAAGATTGCTGTATTGGACTCTAGTTTTTTGTTACGCCAGTAACTTGATATAAAAAGACACGATTTTTTCTTTTCTGAATATTTAAATGGATTTAATTATAGAATGAAAGTGTTGAGCATTGAGCATCTAACGGCCAGGACCTCAACAACTAATTTGTTTGCCAACAGCCGGTTCTAAATCAAATATTTTCTTCATATTATCTATGCGATGACAGGCACGTTGTAAAAGTACATTGAAAGTAATTATAAGATTTCTTTGAGATTTAAGCAATTAGCGTCAATAATTTAAATGCATTTTATTATTTTAGAAATTATTAAATACAACAATGAACCGCATATGTTTTTCAAGTATTCAGCATATTAATGACTTGAGTAGAAAGTTAGTTCAAATATATAATTGCTGATGTGAAAATATAATAAATTCCTTTCTTAATTAAAAATGTGAATTTTTTAAAACTTTTCAAGTGACATTTTTCTAATTTAAACTATATGTTTTTATACAGTAACATGCATAAAAATGAATATGTAAGACATTAAACAAACAAGGCAAAATACACAGAATAATGGCTTGAAAAAATTTATGTAAATGCAATAAAATTAAAATTTTGTTCTTTTTAAATTGAAGTATCCTTTTTATCTTTCAGACATTATAAACCTACATATTAACACTGATTTCTTCTCATATAATATTCTTTGATCATACTGCAGAACAAATTTTAAAAAAAATCAATGACATTTGACGTTAGGGTTACGAGTTCAGAAACTAAAATGGGGTTGTTATTTCGATTGTTTCAGAAATATTACTTAAGCTGTGTAACCATATTATTAATATAAAAATTTTAAAATAAAGAAAAAACTGACAAATTCAATATGAAAATTCGAAATGTGTTTTTTAACAACATAATCGATTAATTTCCCACCTCTTTTTAATTAATATACTATGCAACATAATAAATTAAGCATACCATGTTCAATTTCCATATAAATATATATATAATGATTCAATATTTGAGAACCATTTTGTTTATATAACAGCATAATAGATGTATTCCAATAAATGAATATTTATAATATATTTTCTCCTACGTATGATTATATAATTTCTTGACAACATTATTCATTAAAAATTACTTATAACTCATTTAATGCCATATACAGAAATGATATCATTACTTTTTTCCCCTTGAATATTTTTACGACCTTGAACTGAAATTGGCTCTATAGGAATAAATGAAATTTATCCCAGAATGTTGGTCTGTGGTAAACTTAAACTAAAAGCTATGTTCCCCTCCGAAATTTTGTGATAGCAGCGGTTGTAATTAAGTTTAAATCGTGACTATTACTGATTTGAGCTTCATGTAAGGTTGCTTATGAGGCTATGTAATTAAATTAAACGGTGTAATAATCCATTCCAGAAAATTTATAGCTCCCAGAACGGAAGTGTGTGTTTATTTCCCCCTTTTTAAAATTGTCGTCTCTCTCTCTATGTGTAACCCCCAGGAATAGACAACAGATTTTATTGCATAGGATTCTCTTTATTTTCAACTATCTCATAATTTAAATTATATTTAAAATAACAATACTTACCATTTTTTCAATTTCTGAAAGTTTTGATATCTAAAAATAAAAAATAAATTGGAAAATATATAAACTCTAAAGCACACACATATTTACTTATGAGAAAAGTCAAAACTACAAAAATCCTTATTGTAACGGGTAAAATAATTAAAACTGCTTACAGTTTTGTCAACACTAAATGCAACACATAGTTATGGAAATTTGATTTTTACTTTTCGATAATTGTCTCTTATTTTTTAAACTATAATTTAATTTATACTAATGAATAATTTATAACTTGTATTAAAAGCCTCAAAGTCAATAAATATATTTAAAAAATCAGTACCTCTCAAAATCTCTAAAATTTAATCTTCTATGAAATGAAGATTTTAAGTAAAACTTTCATTATACACATTAAGTAAAACTTAATGTAGCTCATGTGTATAATGAAAATTTGCTCATACAGGATTCACGCAGAGAAGTTTTTGGTAGTGAATGCATGTGACAATTTCTTCAGTGGAATGCTTATTGAAATTATCTTTTCGGAGTAAAAAATAAAACTTATATAACTGTGAATAGAACTTTTTTTTTTAATTTTTAAATTTAAAAAACACTTTGCAGAAAGTTGTTGGATGAAATCATGGATAAGAAATGAAAATCTGGTTTATGTCACTGCGTGATCATTTCTCAACAAGAATGATGCATCGAAAGGAAGTTCTTGAAAAATTTCAGTTGTGATACAATTCGTAAATTTGCCAATGAAATAAGAATTAAAACTATGAACAATCAAACCTGGGGCATGAGCAGCTACCAGGCGTGTCGGCATGTGGTGGACAGCCGAACGTCCTGTAAGAATGACAGGATAGTCTTGACACAGAATCAGAGGCCGCGAACCAGCTCCTGAAACCCTGGTGTTAAGCGACCCGCGCATAGGGCTATTTGGCACCGCGGTAATGATGTCTTAACGGAGCCTCTAGTTGCCTGTCGAACTTCTAGAGCTTTTTTTTGCCTTTCCCAGTAACTCAGGCAATGTTGGGTGGATTGTTGTATCAACTGAGCTTATTAATTGTTATGTTATGGCTGAAAAGACAAAAGTTAAAACAAACCTTTCTGCATTTGCAGGTAGAACTTGATGAAAAAGACAAGGAAACCCAGAGGCAATCTAGTTAAGGGGCAGAAATGAATCCTTCACTGAAAGTAGACATAACTTTTCATCTTATGCAGGATGCTCTAAGTTATGTAGGTCAATGGTGCATGGATAGGGACCTGATGGCTAATCCTCAGAAAACTACCTTGTACCTTTTACACGCAAAAGGAAACGGGAGCGTTTTTTTCATACCAAGACTTTTTGATGTTGAATTCAATGTTTCTTCAGAGGAGAATTATCTGGGCATTTATTTAGACAAAAAACTCACCTGGGATAAGACAATTGACGATATAATTAACCAAGCAAAGAAAAGCATTATGATTTGCAGGCGAATGCTTGGTAAAAACTGGGGTTTACATCCAAAACAACAGTTTTGGATGTACACAGCTATTGTCAGGCCCATTTTTACATATGCCTGTGTGATCTGGTGGCGTAAGATGGAACAGAAGACTGTGATTAACAGACTAGGAGGTCTAAAAAGATTGGCCTGTCTCTGCATCACAAAAGCAATGTCTACCGCACCAACAAGAGCATTGGAAGTTATTCTGGATCTGACTCCCTTAGGCATCTTCATCTGTAGCACTGCCAGAATGACTGCGTACAGAATGAAGTTACAAAACCAATGGTACGACCAGCCGGTTGCCAAAGAGCACAGGGGTATTATCGAGAAAATTCAAGATCCTACTTTCCTGATGCCCTCGGACACTATGGAAAAGTCATACATGTTTAAAAGGACATTTGAAATAGTTTTTCCAACTAGGGACAAATGGGACAACAACATGTTCGAAACTAAAACAGGAGATCTAATATGGTACGCAGATGGATCACTGAAAAACAGCTTCTCAGGACTGGGAGTATTGGCGTGTCACCAAGAACCAGCTTATCTGTAAGCCTTGGGCGATACGCTACGGTTTTTCTGGCATCAGTTTTGGCCATTATCCACTGTCTGCGACTAAATAAGAGGAAGGGCTATTACGGTAAGCGGATTCTCATTTTCAGTGACAGTCAAGCCGCTTTAAAACGCTCAATTCTTTTGAAATCAAATCTAAAATAATTTTTGAATGCAGAAATTTTCTTACAGAACTAGCAACTAGAAACAATGTGATCCTTGTATAGGTGCCAGGGCACAAAGGTATCGAATGTAATGAAAGGGCTGATGAACTTGCTAAACAAGGATCGTCTTTTGTTCCCGTCGGTGCAGAACATTTTTGTGGGATCAATTTGATTACCGCAAAAACCAATGATCTTAGATGAGAAAAACAGAAGATGTCTGAAGCTTGGCTCAACACTCCTGGTCAAACCAACGCTAAAAGTATGATCTGGGGATCATCAGCGAGGATTGCCTCTGAAATTCTAAGATTCTCTAGGCAGAAGATACGTTTAATCGTAGGCTTCATAACTGGGCACTACTATTTCTGAAAACACCTCCATAAAATGGGACTGTTTCAACAAGGCCCTATCTGTAGGAAATGTCATATGTAAGAGGAAACGTCCAAGCATATCATTTACGAATGCAAGGTGCTTTCCCTCCCTGGATTAACTTCTTTAGACATCAACCATTCTAGAGAACTACATCTAGACTCCATTAAAGGGTTAGCAGACTTTATTAATAAAGTAGGTGACCCGAGCAACTGGTACTAGGAAACATTGGGTTTGGAGTTAACAGTACAAAATGCTGATAAAAGCAGAGGTGCCCAGTGACATACAAATCCAATTTTAAGAATAAGAAGAAGATGAACAATCGAATAAGCACTAGAAAACTGATCATTCAATTATCACATCTCTACAAACTTATTGGGAAAAATAGATATTATTTGTTATTTTTTAAACACCAAATAGTTATTTTTATTTTACATTAATGCGAGGCAGATTAAAAAATATTCAGATTCCAAATAACTAGCTTATATTGATTTAAGCAAGCAACGATCATATGGATTACACTATTAACCTAACCATAAACTTTTCTACACTAAGAAAGAGACATAAATTAGATGCTGTGACATCCAAATTATTAATCTGTTCAACCTGTTCTTGTCTAAACAAAAGCAGTAGTGAAATTAATACATGTTTAAAGGAAGGAATTATACAGATATTTTTCATACTCAAATTGCCTTTGAACGCTGTTGCGTGATGAAAACTTGTTTCCATTCTCAGTATAAAAAGATGAAATGCTTAAATAACACGTACCTGATCTACATAAAAGTTTGAAATGCAGGCGGCTGCAGGAATTCTATTTTAACGTATCCCAGGATTGATTTCACATCAATTTGTATCTCTTGGTTGTCTGAATAATATGAAATTGATAGCTTCAGAATGGTCATACAGAACATCATACTGAATTTTAGAAAACGGTTATCAATGAAATCCATGAATGAAAACATGGTACTTGTGAATCTTTGACTGTACGTCAATGCTTTCCCGAGACTTGAGTCAAGAAATATTTTCGTTTGTAAAATAGCAAATATCTGCTCGGCTTGATGATGTGGAAGCATTATGGATTGTCAGTTTCGTAAATTTGACTTTAGTTACCTTTGACACTGCATCATAGAAAAGAGTTCTTCAATAGTGTAAAAAACTCAAGAATCTGGAATAGAGTGAGACTAAGCCTTCATAATAATTTTGAATCTGTTTACGGAATCACGAAAGTCGCCTCCATGTTTTACGACATCGTAGAGGATGCACATTATTTATGTGCGTTTGACATAGTGGTATTGAACTAGCATCTAGAATGATGGTAACAATTAAATTTACTTCTTGGTCATTTCTAGTCCCTACTGATGGTAGTCTTTAAATTGGATATTGTATTTCTGTTGTGTCAAGGCCTGAAATGCCCATTTTGTTAAGCCAGGCAAAAATTATTTTATCAGGTTAATATGAAAAGCATAGTGCTGGGTATGAATTTTCTTCGATACAGAAAATAATTGATTTACCTCGATCAGAATGTTGTCCAGATCTTCCACTAATCGGAAGTGACTTAGTAATATTTTATGAACAATTGGCTTGTTAAGATATGTCAATTACTACTGACAAATGAACGAGAGTATATCGTTTTGAAGTTGAATAAACAGTAGTATTAGTACAAACTATACCCAATTTCTGTTTGACACAATCTCACGATATATGAGTGATGTTATTATCAGAAATAAATGCTCTGGATTATGATTTCTTCTAGTTTTTTTGTAATTCTATTCATTTTCAGCATAACATATTTGTCCAATTAATATTACTTTATTAATAATATCTTTTGATGTTGTTATATTAATAGCCAATAATGTAAAGCAAAAAGCTTTTCCTTCAAATATTTTCATTATTTACTTTTCAATATAATTTTTTCGTTTCGTTAATTTGATTACAATACTTTATAAAAATGAAAATGCATTTGATTTTCATTTTACATTTGACTTTTTTATTAAATGATTTTTCCGCATTTTCTTGATTATCTTTTAATTAAATGCATTTTTATATAATTTTTTCACATGCAAAATATTAATATTTTGCTATGGAAAGTTTAAATTATGTCAAATTGCATCACTAACAACATATTTAACCTTTACATTAAAATTTATGCAAAGTTTATTTTGTCTCTCTTTCTACTTTTTTTCACACGATTTTTTCATTTAACCAGTTTGAAGTTCATTCTGATTTGTTTAACTTAAATCGATGGGCAAGTAGTTAAGTATGAAATCCAGCTGAAATGTTGCATTTATAAGTACTTCCGAAATCTACAGTTTAAAATTACATTTTTCACCCTAAGATGAAGAGCTAACAAACGCAAAGGCGCAGATGACAGAGTATCTACCAACGATATTTTCATTTGTACTTGAAATCCAAACGCAATCTGTTTTATACAAAACTTGAAAGCTAGCTGTTACATTCTTATAAATCGAAATATTCTTGTAAAACAAAGGTGTAATTATTTTATTCGATGTGTCATATTTGGTAGAAGCATCGGATAGAAATCTTGCAGGTGTAAATAAATGTGACAATCTCAAAAGTTTTCGCTCAAAAGAGAATCTTTAAAACTTTGGACTTCTCATAATGGAAATAGAAGCAAAAAGCGAGACTGCTTAAAGCAATTTTTTTTTTGGTGAGTCTATTAATTTTTCTGAAAAGAACAAGTAGAAGACTCATTATTTGTTCTCTTGTTTAATATAATTTTTTATTAATTTGTCGATGGAACTATTGTTGAAGTGATTTTTGAATTACATGAAAGGGCTAATTCAACAAAAGAAATGATATGATGTATGCTTAGTTATTTATTTATTGCTAATGGTACCTCAAAGTAATAGCACGTAAACAACGAAAGAGACCTGAATTTCTGGAAAAGTTTTAAAATTTATTCAAACCGAAACTTCAATGATAGTAGACATACATTAGGAAGGAGAATAAACAACTGAAATACTGATCACAATGTTCGGAGGTACCTAGTTTCAGTTGCTTTTGGACATTATAATCATGTTAATCTTTTGATGCTTGACATAGAAATTAGACCCATTCAATGAAGTCCATTGAAGAAGATAAGTTTTAGGCTTCGCTAAAAAAAGAGATTAGCATTACATTAAATCAACATCAAGGCAGCTATATCTAGGATATCGGTCAAAGAATAATTTTTTTGAAAGATTCCCAAATGCCATATTCGTGGCTGCCATGGAAGACATGACAAATGTATTCTCTTTCAAATGTAGAATCATAAGAAATGATGTTAACAATTAATCAGCCAAGCAAACAAACGCTCAACTTTCTTTTTTTTTTCAGTTTTCAAAGAAATAAGTATGTTTCCTAATAAAAAAAATGTTATGATGAAATTTGCTAATAGAAATTTTGTTCATTCAATTATAATTTACTTTACATGTCATTATACATAAGCAAATTTGCCATTTTATTTAATTTTTCAGACACATTGCACTTAATATAAATATTTTAATGGAATTATTTTTAGCTTTTCAAATTGTGTGTAATTAATTGTTACGGAATGAAGGAAATGCTTAGGAAGACATTTATTGAGTCCCAATAGCCTTGGAAGTCAATAATTTGCATGCCACAAAAACTGTTATCTGAAGACCAGTTATTTGAATAAACCCGCAATACCTTAAAAACAGATCCGAAAAGACATACATATAATTTTATAAGGGGCAATAATTTAATTTTAGAAGAAATAAAGGCAAGAGAATTTTGGGAGGCATAATATAATTTTAGAAGAAAAACTGTTATCTCTTTGAGGAAAGTATTTCTATACATCCATGAGATCTTTATATCATAATATGCAAAGAACGACATGACGTGGGTTACCAACATTGAGTGGGAGAACCAATGAATTTCGAAAGGAATAAATGCCATCAACCAATATCCAAGGCACGAGGCATTTATTATTGCTGAAAATACACATTTCTGACATTTGCTATAATTTAAATCCTCGAGTTGTACAAAGAACAAAAATGTAAGAACTACTTCAATTTTTTTAAAAATTTTCATAAAAGTGGACTTCCACTCGGATGAAATGTAAAATAAATGTTGGTAATTTTCAACCAACCTACTAATAAGACTATCAGTGACTGAAGAAAGCGTCACCCGGGACAAAATTTAAAAAATGCTTACTAAAGGCATTGGTCAGTCTGCTGAAAGTTTCTGGTTTGTTTGCTCCAATGAATGTTTAATTATCTTTTCAATAGTTTTAAAGATCGCGGGACTATATTTCAATACAGACATTTTTTTTAGTTTTATCTAATCGTCCAATATATAGGTCTAATTAGTCCTCGTGTGCAAAAAATGATTGTTGAGCGACAAACAAACCAAATGTCCAATATATATCATTACTTAATGACATTGGATCACTTTCAAACAAATGGCTTAATGAAGTGCTTCAATAAAACTCTAGATACCACAGTGTGGGCGTGCGTGCAGATATATAGGAAACAAATTAATGGAAGCTGTACTATTTATATTTATTTGTAAGATTAAAAATGCGATGTTAGGTTAGTTCTAAGAATTTCTATTTAATTTCTAGATGTGAAGAAAAAATTACCATGAAATTAAACGAATACGATGTTTTTATTCTGTCTAGATTATAAAAATATTTATTACAGCTTCAAAACGAATTACAGGGCTGATGAAATGAGACATCTAACCAGATTGAATCTTTAAACTTTCAAGAAAAAGTAACAATGTCGATACGATAACTTTAATTACTGAATGGGGCCTCATAAGCTTAAAAATTTTGTTTGTGTTTACGTTCCTGTCTGGAAAGTTGGTCTTTTCAAGAAACATTTAAGAAAAAATTTTGAACCATATTATACGTTGAGTTACTCATCAGCTGAATCTTCTGCGATACACAGTTTTTAAATTATATGTTGAAGAAAGCCAAAATGTCTTGTCCATGTATAACTATGATCTGTCCAAATAAACTGAAATTGAGTGTTTATTAAACTAATATGTCATTTAATCTATGAAACAAACTTTTTCATAGAGCAAATGACACATCATATTATAAAATCTTTAAATCGGAATGACAATGAAGCGTTTTCTCCGTAAGAGATAACGTTGTAAAAGTACATTGAAAATAATAATAAGATTTCTTTGATATTTAAGCAATTAGGTTCAATAATTTAAATGCATTTTATTATTTTAGAAATTATTAAATACGACAATGATCCACATATGTTTTTCAAGTATTCAGTAAATTAATGACTTGAGTAGAAAGTTAGTTCAAATATCTAATTGCTGATGTGAAAATATAATAAATTCCTTTCTTAATTAAAAATGTGAGTAATTTAAAAATTTTCAAATAACATTTTTCTAATTTAAACTATATGTTTTTATACAGTAACATGCATAAAAATGAATGTGTAAGACGCTAAACAAACAAAGCAAAATACACAGAATAATGGTTCGAAAATTGATGTAAATGAAATAAAATTAAAATTTTGTTCTATTTCAATTAACGTATCCTTTTTTTTTTATTTTTCTGGCATTATAAACCTGCAGATTAACACTGATTTTTTTTTCTCAGGTAATACTCTTTGATAATATTGCAAAACAAATTTTAAAAAAATCAACGACATGTGATGTTAGGTTTACGAGTTCGGAAACGAAAATGGGGCATAGTTGCTTCAGAAATATTACTTAATCTGTGTAACCATATTATTAATATATGAATTTTTAAATAAAATAAGGAAAACTGAGAAATTCAATATGAAAATTCGAAATGTGTTTTTTAATTAATATACTATGCAACATAGTAAATTAAGCATGCTATATTCAATTTCCATATAAATTCATATAATGGTTCAATACTTGAGAACCATTTTGTTTATATAACAACATAATAGATGTATCCCAATAAATGAATATTTTTAATATATTTTCCTACATATGATTATATAATTTCTTAACAAAATTATTCATTAAAAATTACTTATAACTCTTAATGCAGTATACAGAAATGAAATCATTACTTTTTTTCCCCTTGAATATTTTTTACTATCTTGAACTAAAATTGGCTCTATAAGTATAAATGAAATTTATCCCAGAATGTTGGTCTGTGGTAAACTTAAACTAAAAGCTATGTTCCCCTCTGAAAATTTGTGATAGCAGCGGTTGTAATTAAATTTAAATCGTGTCTATTACTGATTTGAGCTTCATGTAAGGTTGCTTATGAGGCTATGTAATTAAATTAAACGGTGTAATAATCCATTCCAGAAAATTTATAGCTCCCAGAACGGAAGCGTGTGTTTATTTCCCCCTTTTTAAAATTGCTGTCTATGTGTAACCCCCAGGAATAGACAACAGATTTTATTGCATAGGATTCTCTCTATTTTCAACTATCTCTCTCTCACAATTTAAATTATATTTAAAATAACAATATTTACCATTTTTTCAATTTCTGAAAGTTTTGATATCTAAAAATAAAAAATAAATTGGAAAATATATAAACTCTAAAGCACACACATATTTACTTATGAGAAAAGTCAAAACTACAAAAATCGTTATTGCAACGGGTAAAATAATTAAAACTGCTTACAGTTTTGTCAACACTAAGTGCAACACATAGTTATGGAAATTTCATTTTTACTTTTCGATAATTATTTCTTACTTTTTGGACTATAATTTAATTTGTACTAATAACTAATTTATAACTTGTATTAAAAGCCTCAAAGTAAATAAATATATTTAAAAAATCAGTACCTCTCAAAATCTCTAAAATTTAATCTTCTATGAAATGAAGATTTTAAGTAAAACTTTCATTATACACATTAAGTAAAACTTAATGTAGCTCATGTGTATAATCAAAATTTTCTCATACAGGATTCACGCATAGAAGTTTTTGGTAGTGAACGCATGTGACAATTTCTTCAGTGGAATGCTTATTGCCATTATCTTTTCGGAGTAAAAAATAAAACTTATATAACTGTGAGTAGAACTTTTTTTTAATTTATGAATTTAGAAAACACTTTGCAGAAAGTTGTTGGATGAAATCATGGATAAGAAATGAAAATCTGATTTATGTCACTGTGTGGTCATTTCTCAGGAAAAATGATGCATCGAAAGGAAATTCTTGCAAAATTTCAATTTTGATACAATTCGTAAATTTGCCAATGAAATAAGAATCAAAACTATGAACAATCAAACCTGGGGCATGAGCAGCTACCAGGTGCGTCGGCATGTGGTGGACAGCCGAACGTCCTGTAAGAATGACAGGATAGTCTTGATACAGAATCAGAGGCTGCGAACCAGCTCCTGAAAACCTAGTGTTAAGCGACCCGCGCATAGGGCTATTTGGCACCGCGGTAATGGTGTCTTAACGGAACCTCTAGTTGCCTGTCGAACTTCTAGAGCTTTTTTGCCTTTCCCAGTAACTCAGGCAATGTTGGGTGGACTGTTGTATTAACTGAGCCTATTAACTCTTATGTTATGGCTGAAATGACAAAAGTTAAAACAAACCTTTCTGCATTTGCAGGTAGAACTTGATGAAAAAGACAAGGAAACCCAGACGCAATCTAGTGAAGGGGCAGAAATGAATCCTTCACTGAAAGTAGACATAACTTGTCATCTCATGCAGGATGCTCTAGTTTATGTAGGTCAATTAATGGATAAGGACCTGATGGTTAATCCTCAGAAAACTACCTTGTACCTTTTACACGCAAAAGGAGACGGGAGGTTTTTTTTCATACCAAGACTTTTTGATGTTGAAATCAATGTTTCTTCAGAGGAGAATTATCTGAGCATTTATTTAGACAAAAAACTCACCTGGGATAAGCACATTGACGATAGAATTAACCAATCAAAGAAAAGCATTATGATTTGTAGGCGAATGCTTGGTAAAAACTGGGGTTTACATCCAAAAAAACAGTATTGGATGTACACAGCTATTGTCAGGCCCATTTTTACATATGCCTGTGTGATCTGGTGGCGTAAGATGGAACAGAAGACTGTGATTAACAGACTAGGAGGTCTAAAAAGATTGGCCTGTCTCTGCATCACAAAAGCAATGTCTACCGCACCAACAAGAGCATTGGAAGTTATTCTGGATCTGACTCCCTTAGGCATCTTCATCTGTAGCACTGCCAGAATGACTGCGTACAGAATGAAGTTACAAAACCAATGGTACGACCAGCCGGTTGCCAAAGAGCACAGGGGTATTATCGGGAAAATTCAAGATCCTACTTTCCTGATGCCCTCGGACACTATGGAAAAGTCATACATGTTTAAAAGGACATTTGAAATAGTTTTTCCAACTAGGGACAAATGGGACAACAACATGTTCGAAACTAAAAAAGGAGATCTAATCTGGTACACAGATGGATCACTGAAAAACAGCCTCTCAGGACTGGGAGTATTGGCGTGTCACCAAGAACCAGCATATCTGTAAGCCTTGGGCGATACGCTACGGTTTTTCTGGCATCAGTTTTGGCCTGTATCCACTGTCTGCGACTAAATAAGAGGAAGGGCTACTACGGTAAGCGGATTCTCATTTTCAGTGACAGTCAAGCCGCTTTAAAACGCTCAATTCTTTTGAAATCAAATCGAAAATGATTTTGGAATTCAGAAATCTTCTTACAGAACTAGCAACTAGAAACAATGTGATCCTTGTATAGGTGCCAGGGCACAAAGGTATCGAATGTAATGAAAGGGCTGATGAACTTGCTAAACAAGGATCGTCTTTTGTTCCCATCGTTGCAGAACATTTTTGTGGGATCAATTTGATTACCGCAAAAACCAATGATCTTAGATGAGAAAAACAGAAGATGTATGAAGCTTGGCTCAACACTCCTGGTCAAAACCAACGCTAAAAAGTATGATCTGGGGATCATCAGCGAGGATTGTCTCTAAGATTCTCTAGGCAGAAGATACGTTTAATCGTAGGCTTCATAACTAGGCACTACTATTTCTGAAAACACCTCCATAAAATGGGACTGTTTCAACAAGGCCCTATCTTTAGGAAATGTCATATGTAAGAGGAAACACGTCCAAGCATATCATTTACGAATGCAAGGTGCTTTCCCTCCCTGGATTAACTTCTTTAGACATCAACCATTCTAGAGAACTACATCTAGACTCCATTAAAGGGTTAGCAGACTTTATTAATAAAGTAGGTGACCCGAGCAACTGGTACTAGGAAACATTGGGTTTGGAGTTAACAGTACAAAATGCTGATAAAAGCAGAGGTGCCCAGTGACATACAAATCCAATTTTAAGAATAAGAAGAAGATGAACAATCGAATAAGCACTAGAAAACTGATCATTCAATTATCACATCTCTACAAACTTATTGGGAAAAATAGATATTATTTGTTATTTTTTAAACACCAAATAGTTATTTTTATTTTACATTAATGCGAGGCAGATTAAAAAATATTCAGATTCCAAATAACTAGCTTATATTGATTTAAGCAAGCAACGATCATATGGATTACACTATTAACCTAACCATAAACTTTTCTACACTAAGAAAAGAGACATAAATTAGATGCTGTGACATCCAAATTATTAATCTGTTCAACCTGTTCTTGTCTAAACAAAAGCAGTAGTGAAATTAATACATGTTTAAAGGAAGGAATTATACAGATATTTTTCATACTCAAATTGCCTTTGAACGCTGTTGCGTGATGAAAACTTGTTTCCATTCTCAGTATAAAAAGATGAAATGCTTAAATAACACGTACCTGATCTACATAAAAGTTTGAAATGCAGGCGGCTGCAGGAATTCTATTTTAACGTATCCCAGGATTGATTTCACATCAATTTGTATCTCTTGGTTGTCTGAATAATATGAAATTGATAGCTTCAGAATGGTCATACAGAACATCATACTGAATTTTAGAAAACGGTTATCAATGAAATCCATGAATGAAAACATGGTACTTGTGAATCTTTGACTGTACGTCAATGCTTTCCCGAGACTTGAATCAAGAAATGTGTTCGTTTGTAAAATAGCAAATATCTGCTCGGCTTGATGATGTGGAAGCATTATGGATTGTCAGTTTCGTAAATTTGACTTTAGTTACCTTTGACACTGCATCATAGAAAAGAGTTCTTCAATAGTGTAAAAAACTCAAGAATCTGGAATGGAGTGAGACTAAGCCTTCATAATAATTTTGAATCTGTTTACGGAATCAGGAAAGTCGCCTCCATGTTTTACGACATCGTAGAGGATGCACATTATTTATGTGCGTTTGACATAGTGGTATTGAACTAGCATCTAGAATGATGGTAACAATTAAATTTACTTCTTGGTCATTTCTAGTCCCTACTGATGGTAGTCTTTAAATTGGATATTGTATTTCTGTTGTGTCAAGGCCTGAAATGCCCATTTTGTTAAGCCAGGCAAAATTATTTTATCAGGTTAATATGAAAAGCATAGTGCTGGGTATGAATTTTCTTCGATACAGAAAATAATTGATTTACCTCGATCAGAATGTTGTCCAGATCTTCCACTAATCGGAAGTGACTTAGTAATATTTTATGAACAATTAGCTTGTTAAGATATGTCAATTACTACTGACAAATGAACGAGAGTATATCGTTTTGAAGTTGAATAAACAGTAGTATTAGTACAAACTATACCCAATTTCTGTTTGACACAATCTCACGATATATGAGTGATGTTATTATCAGAAATAAATGCTCTGGATTATGATTTCTTCTAGTTTTTTTGTAATTCTATTCATTTTCAGCATAACATATTTGTCCAATTAATATTACTTTATTAATAATATCTTTTGATGTTGTTATATTAATAGCCAATAATGTAAAGCAAAAAGCTTTTCCTTCAAATATTTTCATTATTTACTTTTCAATATAATTTTTTTCGTTTCGTTAATTTGATTACAATACTTTATAAAAATGAAAATGCATTTGATTTTCATTTTACATTTGACTTTTTTATTAAATGATTTTTCCGCATTTTCTTGATTATCTTTTAATTAAATGCATTTTTATATAATTTTTTCACATGCAAAATATTAATATTTTGCTATGGAAAGTTTAAATTATGTCAAATTGCATCACTAACAACATATTTAACCTTTACATTAAAATTTATGCAAAGTTTATTTTGTCTCTCTTTCTACTTTTTTTCACACGATTTTTTCATTTAACCAGTTTGAAGTTCATTCTGATTTGTTTAACTTAAATCGATGGGCAAGTAGTTAAGTATGAAATCCAGCTGAAATGTTGCATTTATAAGTACTTCCGAAATCTACAGTTTAAAATTACATTTTTCACCCTAAGATGAAGAGCTAACAAACGCAAAGGCGCAGATGACAGAGTATCTACCAACGATATTTTCATTTGTACTTGAAATCCAAACGCAATCTGTTTTATACAAAACTTGAAAGCTAGCTGTTACATTCTTATAAATCGAAATATTCTTGTAAAACAAAGGTGTAATTATTTTATTCGATGTGTCATATTTGGTAGAAGCATCGGATAGAAATCTTGCAGGTGTAAATAAATGTGACAATCTCAAAAGTTTTCGCTCAAAAGAGAATCTTTAAAACTTTGGACTTCTCATAATGGAAATAGAAGCAAAAAGCAAGACTGCTTAAAGCAATTTTTTTTTGGTGAGTCTATTAATTTTTCTGAAAAGAACAAGTAGAAGACTCATTATTTGTTCTCTTGTTTAATATAATTTTTTATTAATTTGTCGATGGAACTATTGTTGAAGTGATTTTTGAATTACATGAAAGGGCTAATTCAACAAAAGAAATGATATGATGTATGCTTAGTTATTTATTTATTGCTAATGGTACCTCAAAGTAATAGCACGTAAACAACGAAAGAGACCTGAATTTCTGGAAAAGTTTTAAAATTTATTCAAACCGAAACTTCAATGATAGTAGACATACATTAGGAAGGAGAATAAACAACTGAAATACTGATCACAATGTTCGGAGGTACCTAGTTTCAGTTGCTTTTGGACATTATAATCATGTTAATCTTTTGATGCTTGACATAGAAATTAGACCCATTCAATGAAGTCCATTGAAGAAGATAAGTTTTAGGCTTCGCTAAAAAAAGATATTAGCATTACATTAAATCAACATCAAGGCAGCTATATCTAGGATATCGGTCAAAGAATAATTTTTTTGAAAGATTCCCAAATGCCATATTCGTGGCTGCCATGGAAGACATGACAAATGTATTCTCTTTCAAATGTAGAATCATAAGAAATGATGTTAACAATTAATCAGCCAAGCAAACAAACGCTCAACTTTCTTTTTTTTTTCAGTTTTCAAAGAAATAAGTATGTTTCCTAATAAAAAAAATGTTATGATGAAATTTGCTAATAGAAATTTTGTTCATTCAATTATAATTTACTTTACATGTCATTATACATAAGCAAATTTGCCATTTTATTTAATTTTTCAGACACATTGCACTTAATATAAATATTTTAATGGAATTATTTTTAGCTTTTCAAATTGTGTGTAATTAATTGTTACGGAATGAAGGAAATGCTTAGGAAGACATTTATTGAGTCCCAATAGCCTTGGAAGTCAATAATTTGCATGCCACAAAAACTGTTATCTGAAGACCAGTTATTTGAATAAACCCGCAATACCTTAAAAACAGATCCGAAAAGACATACATATAATTTTATAAGGGGCAATAATTTAATTTTAGAAGAAATAAAGGCAAGAGAATTTTGGGAGGCATAATATAATTTTAGAAGAAAACTGTTATCTCTTTGAGGAAAGTATTTCTATACATCCATGAGATCTTTATATCATAATATGCAAAGAACGACATGACGTGGGATACCAACATTGAGTGGGAGAACCAATGAATTTCGAAAGGAATAAATGCCATCAACCAATATCCAAGGCACGAGGCATTTATTATTGCTGAAAATACATATTTCTGACATTTGCTATAATTTAAATCCTCGAGTTGTACAAAGAACAAAAATGTAAGAACTACTTCAATTTTTTTAAAAATTTTCATAAAAGTGGACTTCCACTCGGATGAAATGTAAAATAAATGTTGGTAATTTTCAACCAACCTACTAATAAGACTATCAGTGACTGAAGAAAGCGTCACCCGGGACAAAATTTAAAAAATGCTTACTAAAGGCATTGGTCAGTCTGCTGAAAGTTTCTGGTTTGTTTGCTCCAATGAATGTTTAATTATCTTTTCAATAGTTTTAAAGATCGCGGGACTATATTTCAATACAGACATTTTTTAGTTTTATCTAATCGTCCAATATATAGGTCTAATTAGTCCTCGTGTGCAAAAAATGATTGTTGAGCGACAAACAAACCAAATGTCCAATATATATCATTACTTAATGACATTGGATCACTTTCAAACAAATGGCTTAATGAAGTGCTTCAATAAAACTCTAGATACCACAGTGTGGGCGTGCGTGCAGATATATAGGAAACAAATTAATGGAAGCTGTACTATTTATATTTATTTGTAAGATTAAAAATGCGATGTTAGGTTAGTTCTAAGAATTTCTATTTAATTTCTAGATGTGAAGAAAAAATTACCATGAAATTAAACGAATACGATGTTTTTATTCTGTCTAGATTATAAAAATATTTATTACAGCTTCAAAACGAATTACAGGGCTGATGAAATGAGACATCTAACCAGATTGAATCTTTAAACTTTCAAGAAAAAGTAACAATGTCGATACGATAACTTTAATTACTGAATGGGGCCTCATAAGCTTAAAAATTTTGTTTGTGTTTACGTTCCTGTCTGGAAAGTTGGTCTTTTCAAGAAACATTTAAGAAAAAATTTTGAACCATATTATACGTTGAGTTACTCATCAGCTGAATCTTCTGCGATACACAGTTTTTAAATTATATGTTGAAGAAAGCCAAAATGTCTTGTCCATGTATAACTATGATCTGTCCAAATAAACTGAAATTGAGTGTTTATTAAACTAATATGTCATTTAATCTATGAAACAAACTTTTTCATAGAGCAAATGACACATCATATTATAAAATCTTTAAATCGGAATGACAATGAAGCGTTTTCTCCGTAAGAGATAACGTTGTAAAAGTACATTGAAAATAATAATAAGATTTCTTTGATATTTAAGCAATTAGGTTCAATAATTTAAATGCATTTTATTATTTTAGAAATTATTAAATACGACAATGATCCACATATGTTTTTCAAGTATTCAGTAAATTAATGACTTGAGTAGAAAGTTAGTTCAAATATCTAATTGCTGATGTGAAAATATAATAAATTCCTTTCTTAATTAAAAATGTGAGTAATTTAAAAATTTTCAAATAACATTTTTCTAATTTAAACTATATGTTTTTATACAGTAACATGCATAAAAATGAATGTGTAAGACGCTAAACAAACAAAGCAAAATACACAGAATAATGGTTCGAAAAAATTGATGTAAATGAAATAAAATTAAAATTTTGTTCTATTTCAATTAACGTATCCTTTTTTTTTATTTTTCTGGCATTATAAACCTGCAGATTAACACTGATTTTTTTTTCTCAGGTAATACTCTTTGATAATATTGCAAAACAAATTTTAAAAAAATCAACGACATGTGATGTTAGGTTTACGAGTTCGGAAACGAAAATGGGGCATAGTTGCTTCAGAAATATTACTTAATCTGTGTAACCATATTATTAATATATGAATTTTTAAATAAAATAAGGAAAACTGAGAAATTCAATATGAAAATTCGAAATGTGTTTTTTAATTAATATACTATGCAACATAGTAAATTAAGCATGCTATATTCAATTTCCATATAAATTCATATAATGGTTCAATACTTGAGAACCATTTTGTTTATATAACAACATAATAGATGTATCCCAATAAATGAATATTTTTAATATATTTTCCCCTACATATGATTATATAATTTCTTAACAAAATTATTCATTAAAAATTACTTATAACTCTTAATGCAGTATACAGAAATGAAATCATTACTTTTTTCCCCTTGAATATTTTTACTATCTTGAACTAAAATTGGCTCTATAAGTATAAATGAAATTTATCCCAGAATGTTGGTCTGTGGTAAACTTAAACTAAAAGCTATGTTCCCCTCTGAAAATTTGTGATAGCAGCGGTTGTAATTAAATTTAAATCGTGTCTATTACTGATTTGAGCTTCATGTAAGGTTGCTTATGAGGCTATGTAATTAAATTAAACGGTGTAATAATCCATTCCAGAAAATTTATAGCTCCCAGAACGGAAGCGTGTGTTTATTTCCCCCTTTTTAAAATTGCTGTCTATGTGTAACCCCCAGGAATAGACAACAGATTTTATTGCATAGGATTCTCTCTATTTTCAACTATCTCTCTCACAATTTAAATTATATTTAAAATAACAATATTTACCATTTTTTCAATTTCTGAAAGTTTTGATATCTAAAATAAAAATAAATTGGAAAATATATAAACTCTAAAGCACACACATATTTACTTATGAGAAAAGTCAAAACTACAAAAATCGTTATTGCAACGGGTAAAATAATTAAAACTGCTTACAGTTTTGTCAACACTAAGTGCAACACATAGTTATGGAAATTTCATTTTTACTTTTCGATAATTATTTCTTACTTTTTGGACTATAATTTAATTTGTACTAATAACTAATTTATAACTTGTATTAAAAGCCTCAAAGTAAATAAATATATTTAAAAAATCAGTACCTCTCAAAATCTCTAAAATTTAATCTTCTATGAAATGAAGATTTTAAGTAAAACTTTCATTATACACATTAAGTAAAACTTAATGTAGCTCATGTGTATAATCAAAATTTTCTCATACAGGATTCACGCATAGAAGTTTTTGGTAGTGAACGCATGTGACAATTTCTTCAGTGGAATGCTTATTGCCATTATCTTTTCGGAGTAAAAAATAAAACTTATATAACTGTGAGTAGAACTTTTTTTTTTAATTTTGGAATTTAGAAAACACTTTGCAGAAAGTTGTTGGATGAAATCATGGATAAGAAATGAAAATCTGATTTATGTCACTGTGTGGTCATTTCTCAGGAAAAATGATGCATCGAAAGGAAATTCTTGCAAAATTTCAATTTTGATACAATTCGTAAATTTGCCAATGAAATAAGAATCAAAACTATGAACAATCAAACCTGGGGCATGAGCAGCTACCAGGTGCGTCGGCATGTGGTGGACAGCCGAACGTCCTGTAAGAATGACAGGATAGTCTTGATACAGAATCAGAGGCTGCGAACCAGCTCCTGAAAACCTAGTGTTAAGCGACCCGCGCATAGGGCTATTTGGCACCGCGGTAATGGTGTCTTAACGGAACCTCTAGTTGCCTGTCGAACTTCTAGAGCTTTTTTGCCTTTCCCAGTAACTCAGGCAATGTTGGGTGGACTGTTGTATTAACTGAGCCTATTAACTCTTATGTTATGGCTGAAAAGACAAAAGTTAAAACAAACCTTTCTGCATTTGCAGGTAGAACTTGATGAAAAAGACAAGGAAACCCAGACGCAATCTAGTGAAGGGGCAGAAATGAATCCTTCACTGAAAGTAGACATAACTTGTCATCTCATGCAGGATGCTCTAGTTTATGTAGGTCAATTAATGGATAAGGACCTGATGGTTAATCCTCAGAAAACTACCTTGTACCTTTTACACGCAAAAGGAGACGGGAGGTTTTTTTTCATACCAAGACTTTTTGATGTTGAAATCAATGTTTCTTCAGAGGAGAATTATCTGAGCATTTATTTAGACAAAAAACTCACCTGGGATAAGCACATTGACGATAGAATTAACCAAGCAAAGAAAAGCATTATGATTTGTAGGCGAATGCTTGGTAAAAACTGGGGTTTACATCCAAAAAAACAGTATTGGATGTACACAGCTATTGTCAGGCCCTATTTTACATATGCCTGTGTGATCTGGTGGCGTAAGGTGGAACAGAAGATTGTGATTAACAGACTAGGAGGTCTAAAAAGACTGGCCTGTCTCTACATCACAAAAGCAATGTCTACCGCACCAACAAGAGCACTGGAAGTTATTCTGGATCTGACTCCCTTAGGCATCTTCATCTGTAGCACTGCCAGAATGACTGCGTACAGAATGAAGTTACAAAACCAATGGTACGACCAGACGGTTGCCAAACAGCACAGGGGTATTATCGGGAAAATTCAAGATCCTACTTTTCTGATGACCTTGGACATTATGGAAAAGTCATACATGTTTAAAAGGACATTTAAAATAGTTTTTCCAACTAGGGACAAATGGGACAACAACATGATCGAAACTAAAACAGGAGATCTAATCTGGTACACAGATGGATCACTGAGAAACAGCTTCTCAGGACTGGGAGTATTGGCGTGTCACCAAGAACCAGCTTATATGTAAGCCTTGGGCGATACGCAACGGATTTTCTGGCATTAGTTTTGGCCATTATCCACTGTCTGCGACTAAATAAGAGGAAGGGCTACTACGGTAAGCGGATTCTCATTTTCAGTGACAGTCAAGCCGCTTTAAAAGCGCTCAATACTTTTGAAATCAAATCTAAAATGATTTTGGAATGCAGAAATCTTACAGAACTGGCAACTAGAAACAATGTGATCCTTGTATAGGTGCCAGGGCACAAAGGTATCGAATGTAATGAAAGGGCTGATGAACTTGCTAAACAAGGGTCGTCTTTTGTTCCCATCGGTGCAGAACATTTTTGTGGGATCAATTTGATTATCGCCAAAACCAATGTTCTTAGATGAGAAAAACAGAAGATGTATGAAGCTTGGCTCAACACTCCTGGTCAAACCCACGCTAAAAGTATGATCTGGTGATCATCAGCGAGGATTGCCTCTGAAATTCTAAGATTCTCTAGGCAGAAGATACGTTTAATCGTAGGCTTCATAACTGGGCACTACTATTTCTGAAAACACCTCCATAAAATGGGACTGTTTCAACAAGCCCTATCTGTAGGAAATGTCATATGTAAGAGGAAACGTCAAAGCATATCATTTACGAATGCAAGGTGCTTGCCTTCCTTGGATTAACTTCTTTAGACATCATCCATACTAGAGAACTACACCTAGACTCCATTAAAGGTTTAGCAGACTTTATTAATAAAGTAGGAGACCCGAGCAAATGGAACTAGGAAACATTGGGTTTGGAGTTAACAATACAAAATGCTGATAAAAGCAGAGGTGAACAGTGACATACAAATCCAATTTTAAGAAGAAGAAGAAGAAGATGAACAATCGAATAAGCACTAGAAAACTGATCATTCAATTATCACATCTCTACAAACTTATTGAGAAAAATAGATATTATTTGTTATTTTTTAAACACCAAATAGTTATTTTTATTTTACATTAATGCGAAGCAGATTAAAAAATATTCAGATTCCAAATAACTAGCTTATATTGATTTAAGCAAGCAACGATCATATGGATTACACTATTAACCTAACCATAAACTTTTCTACACTAAGAAAGAGACATAAATTAGATGCTGTGACATCCAAATTATTAATCTGTTCAACCTGTTCTTGTCTAAACAAAAGCAGTAGTGAAATTAATACATGTTTAAAGGAAGGAATTATACAGATATTTTTCATACTCATATTGCCTTTGAACGCTGTTGCGTGATGAAAACTTGTTTCCATTCTCAGTATAAAAAGATGAAATGCTTAAATAACACGTACCTGATATACATAAAGTTTGAAATGCAGGCGGCTGCAGGAATTCTATTTTAACGTATCCCAGGATTGATTTCACATCAATTTGTATCTCTTGGTTGTCTGAATAATATGAAATTGATAGCTTCAGAATGGTCATACAGAACATCATACTGAATTTTAGAGGATGGCTATCAATTAAATCCATGAATGAAAACATGTTACTTGTGAATCTTTGACTGTTCGTCAATGCTTTCCCGAGACTTGAGTCAAGAAATATTTTCGTTTGTAAAATAGCAAATATCTGCTCGGCTTGATGATGTAGAAGCATTATGGATTGTCAGTTTCGTAAATTTGACTTTAGTTACCTTTGACACTACATCATAGAAAAGAGTGTCTTCAATAGTGTAAAAAAACTCAAGAATCTGGAATAGAGTAAGACTAAGCCTTCATAATAATTTTGAATCTGTTTACGGAATCACGAAAGTCGCCTCCATGTTTTACGACATCGTAGAGGATGCACATTATTTATGTGCGTTTGACATAGTGGTATTGAACTAGCATCTAGAATGATGGTAACAATTAAATTTACTTCTTGGTCATTTCTAGTCCCTACTGATGGTAGTCTTTAAATTGGATATTGTATTTCTGTTGTGTCAAGGCCTGAAATGCCCATTTTGTTAAGCCAGGCAAAAATTATTTTATCAGGATAATATGAAAAGCATATTGCTGGGTATGAATTTTCTTCGATACAGAAAATAATTGATTGACCTCGATCAGAATGTTGTCCAGATCTTCCACTAATAGGAAGTGACTTAGTAATATTTTATGAACAATTGGCTTGTTAAGATATGTCAATTACTACTGACAAATGAACGAGAGTATATCGTTTTGAAGTTGAATAAGCAGTAGTATTAGTACAAACTATACCCAATTTCTGTTTGACACAATCTCACGATATATGAGTGATGTTATTATCAAAAATAATTGCTCTGGATTATGAGTTCTTGTAGTTTTTTTGTAATTCTATTCATTTTCAGCACAATATATTTGTCCAATTAATATTACTTTGTTAATAATATCTTTTGATGTTGTTATATTAATAGCCAATAATGTAAAAAAAAAGCTTTTCCTTTAAATATTTTCATTATTTACTTTTCAATATAATTTTTTCATTTCGTTAATTTGATTACAATACTTTATAAAAATGAAAATGCATTTGATTTTCATTTTACATTTGACTTTTTTATTAAATGATTTTTCCGTATTTTCTTGATTATCTTTTTATTAAATGCATTTTTATATAATTTTTTCACATGCAAAATATTAATATTTTGTTATGGAAAATTTAAATTATATCAAATTGCATCACTAACAACATATTTAACCTTTACATTAAAATTTATGTAAAGTTTGTTTTGTCTCTCTTTCTACTTTTTTTCACACGATTTTTTCATTTAACCAGTTTGAAGTTCATTCTGATTTGTTTAACTTAAATCGATGGGCAAATAGTTAAGTACGAAATCCAGCTGAAATGTTGCATTTATAAGTACTTCCGAAATCTACAGTTTAAAATTACATTTTTCACCCTAAGATGAAGAGCTAACAAACGCAAAGGCGCAGATGACAGAGTATCTACCAACGATATTTTCATTTGTACTTGAAATCCAAACGCAATCTGTCTTATACAAAACTTGAAAGCTAGCTGTTACATTCTTATAAATCGAAAAATTCTTGTAAAACAAAAGTGTAATTATTTTATTCGATGTGTCATATTTGGTAGAAGCATCGGATAGAAATCTTGCAGGTGTAAATAAATGTGACAATCTCAAAAGTTTTCGCTCATAATCCATTATGAGAAGTCCAAAGTTTTAAAGAGAATCTTTAAAACTTTGGACTTCTCATAATGGAAATAGAAGCAAAAAGCGAGACTGCTTAAAGCAATTTTTTTTTGGTGAGTCTATTAATTTTTCTGAAAAGAACAAGTAGAAGACTCACTATTTGTTCTCTTGTTTAATATAATTTTTTATTAATTTGTCGATGGAACTATTGTTGAAGTGATTTTTGAATTATATGAAAGGGCTAATTCAACAAAAGAAATGATATGATGTATGCTTAGTTATTTATTTATTGCTAATGGTACCTCAAAGTAATAGCACGTAAACAACGAAAGAGACCTGAATTTCTGGAAAAGTTTTAAAATTTATTCAAACCGAAACTTCAATGATAGTAAACATACATTAGGAAGGAGAATAAACAACTGAAATACTGATCACAATGTTCGGAGGTACCTAGTTTCAGTTGCTTTTGAACATTATAATCATGTTAATCTTTTGATGCTTGACATAGAAATAGACCCATTCAATGAAGTCCATTGAAAAAGATAAGTTTTAGACTTCGCTAAAAAAAGAGATGAGCATTACATTAAATCAACATCAAGGCAGCTATATCTAGGATATCGGTCAAAGAATAATTTTTTTGAAATATTCCCCCAAATGCCATATTCGTGGCTGCCATGGAAGACATGACAAATGTAATCTCTTTCAAATGTAGAGTCATAAGAAATGATGTTAACAATTAATCAGCCAAGCAAAAAAACGCTCTACTTTCTTTTTTTTCTGTTTTCAAAGAAATAAATATGTTTCCTGATAAAAAAAAAATGTTATGATGAAATTTGCTAATAGAAATTTTGTTCATTCTATTGTAATTTACTTTACATGTCATTATACATAGGCAAATTTGCCATTTTATTTAATTTTTCAGATACATTGCACTTAATATAAATATTTTAATGGAATTATTTTAAGCTTTTCAAACTGTGTGTAATTAATTGTTACGGAATGAAGGAAATGTTTAGGAATACATTTATTGAGTCCCAATAGCCTTGGAAGTCAATAATTTGCATGCCACAAAAACTGTAATCTGAAGACCAGTTATTTGAATAAACCCGCAATACCATAAAAACAAATCCGAAAAGACATACATATAATTTTAGAAGGGGCAGTAATTTAATTTTAGAAGAAATAATGACAAGAGAATTTTGGGAAGCATAATATAATTTTAGAAGAAAAACTGTTGTCTCTTTGAGGAAAGTATTTCCATACATCCATGAGATCTTTATATCATAATATGCAAAGAACGACATGACGTGGGATACCAACATTGAGTGGGAGAACCAATGAATTTCGAAAGGAATAAATGCCATCAACCAATATCCAAGGCACGAGGCATTTATTATTGCTGAAAATACATATTTCTGACATTTTCTATAATTTAAATCCTCGAGTTGTACAAAGAACAAAAAGGTAAGAACTACTTCAATTTTTTTTAGAATTTTCATAAAAGTGGACTTCCACTCAGATGAAATGTAAAATAAATGTTGGTAATTTTCAGCCAACCTACTAATAAGACTATCAGTGACTGAAGAAAGCGTCACCCGGGACAAATTTTAAAAAATGCTTACTAAAGGCATTGATCAGTCTGTTGAAAGTTTCTGGTTTGTTTGCTCCAATGAATGTTTAATTATCTTTTCAATAGTTTTAAAGATCGCGGGACTATATTCCAATACAGACATTTTTTTTAGTTTTATCTAATCGTCCAATATATAGGTCTAATTAGTCCTCGTGTGCAAAAATTGATCGTTGAGCGACAAACAAACCAAATGTCCAATATATATCTTTACTTAATGACATTGGATCACTTTCAAACAAATGGCTTAATGAAGTGCTTCAATAAAACTCTAGATACCACAGTGTCTGTGTGCGTGCAGACACTGTGGTATATAGTGTGGTAATATATATAGGAAACAAATTAATGGAAGCTGTACTATTTATATTTATTTGTAAGATTAAAAAAATGCGATGTTAGGTTAGTTCTAAGAATTTCTATTTAATTTCTAGATGTGAAGAAAAATTTACCATGAAATTAAACGAATACGATGTTTTTATTCTGTCTAGATTATAAAAATATTTATTACAGCTTCAAAACGAATTACAGGGCTGATGAAATGACACATCTAACCAGATTGAATCTTTAAACTTTCAAGAAAAAGTAACAATGTCAATACGATAACTCTAATTACTAAATGGGGGCCTCATAAGCCTAAAACTTTTGTTAGTGTTTACGTTCCTGTCTGGAAAGTTGGTCTTTTCGAGAAATATTTAAGAAAAAATTTTGAACCATATTATACGTTGAGTTACTCATCAGCTGAATCTTCTGCGATACACAGTTTTTAAATTATATGTTGAAGAAAGCCAAAATGTCTTGTCCATGTATAACTATGATCTGTCCAAATAAACTGAAATTGAGTGTTTATTAAACTAATATGTCATTTAATCTATGAAACAAACTTTTTCATAGAGCAAATGACACATCATATTATAAAATCTTTAAATCGGAATGACAATGAAGCGTTTTCTCCTTAAGAGATAACCATTGGGGAACTAAAAATTGCATCTAAAAAGTTTTCTTATTAGTGCTTAAAGTTTTGCCACTTTCAATAGCTATTTACTAATGGTGACTCACTAGACCGATAACTAAAATTAAAGGATAATTTGAATATTTAGAGACATTCACATATGGGACTATAAGAAACTGGACTGGGATGCAGAAACTAAGATTAGTTTAAATGAAAAAAAGAATTCACGAGTACCAGCTCATTTTTCCAGATTCCAGATACTTAATGAGAAAGAAAAACGTATCACTATAACCATTGTGTAATCTAAGGATGAAAAGAGGATTATGGGACAGATTATTAGAAAGAGAGCTGCATATTAAGTAAGATGTTGGTTTGTTGACTATTGGTTTCAACCAAGAAATAAAAAACAATGTTCATTATAAGATAATATTCGAACTAATTTTTAATGTAAGGATAGAGTTTAAAACTCCATCTTCCTTAATAACATCCTCACTTTAAAATCTCAAATGAGTTCTTTATATTCTCATGTTTTTAAAATATTTCATATTCACCACATTAGACAATATTTAAGCCCATTTATATTTCTTCAATATCTCTTAACAAATTATTTAAAATATTGATTTCTAATTTCCAGGTTTTATAAGATTACAGTTTTCCAAAAAATGGAATTAAATTATTCCTATATGTAATGCAGTGATTCATGAAATAATTCAAATATTTATAACTTTTTTGTCAAAACTTATATTTTTTCTCTTAAAACCTGAATCCACACACACAGAGATTCGTTTAGGTATCTTCTTATACTTTGGTATTTGCTTTTATTATTTTGATTTAAAATGCCATAGTTTGGCCATAAAATTTATGACCTTGATTTCTGCTTTATCACTAAGTTAATTATGAAAACTTTAGGCTAATCGAGTTAATTGCTTTTTCGAAAATATTTTGAAATCAATTATAGAGTTCTGAAATTGAAACCAGGATGAATTTCTAACATAAAAACTGCTCATTTAAATAGCACAATATTTTGAAAATTCTCATTAATTTATTTCGTATTTCAACTGATAATCAAAGTTATTTATTTTTCAGTAATGTATTAGCAAGTGAATGCAATCTTTAAAATATTGATTCAATTGATTGTATTATTCACTTACTTTATAATTTTTAAATATAATATTTTGCAGAATATTATGAATTAAAGTAATCACCCTCCTAAGATGAATCATTTTTTGAATAATTACGTGGGTTAAAGTGCAGAATATGCTTCCGGAACTTTCAATTTTTTACATTTAAAAAAATTCAACATTTTTACGTATTTTATGCATAAATTATAAATAAAATTAAAAGTAAATTGTTATGAGAAATCGAAACTCATATTTTAAAAACGATGGCTTTATCCTGCATATTTTATCATGATAATATATGACCCCTAGTTTCATAACTATCATAATATAAGTAATAATTTTTTGTTAATATTTCAATAAATGTTTCAGACTCTTTTATTGCTGACGTTTCTATGTGACTACTTTTGCTTACCAAATCTGCAACCAAAATTAACAGTATCATTTTGAATAGCAATCAAGAAAAGGGTGGATTTCTTAATGGATATTCTTCTCTAATAAATTTCAAGCTATATTTCTGTGGGATGTGACAAACTTTAATAAGTTATACATGCATATGTTCTACAAAGTGTCATCATCATCTACAAGGTTACCAACGTTTCTCCTCATCAGGATACCTATGTCTCAAAGGTAATACAAATTTCTTCTAAAAGTGCGTCATTTATGCATCATTCATTAAACTACTCTTGATAAATAAACTCAAAAAGAAAGATAATCATAACTGCGCTTTATTTCCCTTAATTAACTCATTTTAACAAGTCTATAATAAATGTGAATTTATATCAAACTATAGTTAAACATTTTAATTGATTTTGAGAAAAGTTAAAAGAAAATGAAACCTGATTTAATTCATGCATTTTAAGAAACTTTAAATTTCATCTCACACATATATTAATTTTGTAAACTTTTTATCAAGCATTTTCTAATTTACCTTTTCCTATGAAATCATGTATGCTTTTCTAAAATGCAACCAAAATTAACATTATTACATTAATTAACATATGTATAATAACATATATTATTATATTAATTAATATTATTATATTAATTAATATTATTATATTAATTAATATTATTAATAATTAACATATATTATTATATTAATTAATATAATGCAACCAAAATTAACAAAATTACATTAATTAACATATGCATTTTAATCAGAATATACCAAACTTGTTCAAGATAAATCACTATTTCATATTTTTTAATTGTTTTCTAAATAAAAACTTTTCTATGCCTCAATTATCATAATATTTCAAATATTTCTACTTAGTTGGTTACAGAGCATTGAAAATGTTAGAGCAATAGAATTTTATCATACATGTTTGCGAAGAATCGATAGAACTTCAGTGGTTTAAAATAAGTGAGTTTAGCTTATTAACATAAAAATAAAATTCTTAAGTAGTTTGTATCGGGTTATTGTGTGTCTATACATTATGGCAATTAAGTCCAGCCACCTCATCGTTTTGAAAAATGCCAGTGCATATCTGAGCTGGTATCCTCTTTCATATACCATACTAGAGCAGGGATATGGGATTCTACGAAACTTTTCTCGTCCATAGTTCTTCATAAATTAATATTTTTTGGAAATACTATGTTTTCGTCAAGAGATTGCTATCTTTTCAAACTAAGTTACTGCACCTTAGTTGACTTCAATCTTCTTGCTTATTTTCATTGCATCACGAGTTGAAACCTAAATTGTAAAAACTCAAATAAAAGAAGAAACTTAAATGGGAACCCTCGTAGTTATTAGAGTGTATTTGCTGAAACACCACTATATTCGCACGCCAAATTATTTGTTGTTTGCCAGTGCTCGAGTCCATCTACCACATTTTTAGTTTGTTTGAAAGGTTATTGAATACGAATTGTTACCCAATGAAATCGTAAAAATATTCATCATCTTTATTTTTTTATCCACGGAATAAGTTTCGACGAATTAGATTGTTTCATCTTTTCAACCACGTAATAGTGGTGGGACATTGGTACATACAAAACTTTGAACAAGTTCATTCTCTGCCAATGCAATGATCTTCAACTGAAGTCAGGTATCAAACTGACTGCTCATCAGTAAGATATCTTTTCTCAAATCTTCATCATTAAATCTATCACAAGCTTATCTTAGTGTGATTTTCAAAACTTACATTTCTTTTCTAATTGTAGACTTCGTGAAGGTTGATTTACTGTTGAAAAAACACTGAAGGAATGGGAAAACGAATAAGGTAAACACAGAATAAATGATAAACAGTTTAGCTTAAAAGTTTTTATTTCACACAAGAGTGTTTTCCAAATAATGGAAGAAATAGTGGAATAAAAAAAACTGTGTGAGTTAATAGTTGTGGATATTGACTGAGTGAAATACAGAGAAACGTATTGACAAGTGAAACAAAAATTTGAGATCGAACAAAAACAATGATAAAATTGTTTCATTCGATTACAGTAATGGCTGAGGAAGGAAGACAAAAGTGACAATAATTTTATATTTCTTTTCATCATTCTGATGAGAGGGCAGAACGATTACCATTAGAGATAAGACTTTACGACATTTTTTTTTAAAAAAAAATTCTTTAACAGTTCCTAAAGCAATAATAATTGGCTTAAAATTTGTCTCATAGCTACGCAAGTAACAATTGCCGTTCCTTTACTAATATGAAGGTCTATTATTGGCTGTGGTCAATTATTTTTGAACTGTAGTTTTTCAAATTGACAGTTTAACTACACAGTGAATTTTTAAATTATATTCCGTCTATAGTACAATTTAGCACACTCTAATAGTGAGTAGTATAAATGAGGACAGTTTTATTTGTTTTAAAGTTATTTAAATTTTAAAGCGAAATGTTTTAGAGTACTCAACACTATTTAGGATAAAAATTTCCAAGTTACACGAATTGCTTTATTATTTATTATAATACAAGGTCCATAGGATATTATGAGAAAAAAAAACTTTACGATATACTTTGACATACGTGTGCATTGGTAAATATGAAGTCTACTTTATAAACATGTTTTCGTTTCTTAATAAAGAAACTAAAGATTTCATGTGGTTTCTCAATTGAATTTTTATGAATTTTGCAATACCTTTTTCTGTATAGTTTCCCTTTTAAATGGATATTAAGTGATATGTCGCTTACATAAAGAAAAATATTCTTATCAAAGAAGTGATATTTTATTTCAATATTTTGAGTTATTCAAATACTATTTAAAAAGAAAAGGGTGCTAAAATGATTTTTGTTCTGAGATTCAAGTTCATCAAAACTATTTATACTCCATGACTAATTTTTTATACTCCATGACTTGCTCAGTATTATGTAATTTTAAAGTAATATCGATTAATATTGCTGAATTACTTGGGGATGTACGAATAAAAAATTCTAAAAGAATTTATGAAACAATTTCTTTAAACAGTTTGCTTTTTCTGCACGATTAGTGATAATGAACTCCAAAAATAATATCTTTCCTATGATTAATAAATGAGCCAAAAGGAACCATAAAGCGTAAATCGAATGGAACTAAGTTAGTTCAATGACACCCTTGTCTGCTAAATGATAGGCAAAATATGCAAACATTCTGCTTAAACTTCTGCCAAGAGAAAGCAATTACTCTTCATTTTCCATGCATTGTTCATTGCTTGAATACGTGGAATACTGAATGACGATCCGATGAATATTCAGAAAATGATAAGTTAATTTCAAAAGCTAAGAGAGTACTCTTTCAAAATAAACGCTATTTTTTTCACAAGTGCATTTCCTTTTTTCTCTAATTTTCCCTCTCATCAATGTTGAAAGCATTAACTTAAATTTTTGATTTTATTTATTAAGAATTCAAGGAAAACTTATCAACAGACATTTTGTTTGTGCTCTCATTATAAATTATTTTTATAAATATTTTCCTGTTCATCACTTTTGTTATCGAAAGTCAAAGCAAAGCTTATTTTCTTTAGTGAAAAATTTATAACCGAATTTATTCGGAGAAATGTTTTTTTCCAACAAGTGAAATAAGCATTTTATCTTTAAAGAAGTTGAGTAAAGAAATTACAGAAAAGAAATAAATGCTGTGTTACTAAACACCATTACTTAAAATGTTTGTTTAAAGGGTTGATGTTCTTGGAACTGTTCAGAGTTACTAAGATAATGCTATATTATAACAAAAAGTTATTTAAAAATGTGAGTATAAAAAAAAACAATTCTCAATGTAATATTTTATTTAGAGAAGTAAAACTAAACTATTTGCTTAGGTAGTCCTCATTCTAAATTTTAAAGAAGCAAATTTACTCATATTCAGAAAATGACGATACGCAATGGTAAATTTAAATAGTTGTTGCTCTGAGAACTAGTTTCAAATATTTACTTTGAATAAATAACAATTTTATGTGATTTTTAACTATAGTTATTAGCATATATATCTTTCCCGAGGGAATAATTTACATGGTTGATGAATAATTAAATATATCGATCCAAGCTAATAGTAACTTCCCTTCTCTTAATCAACACTCAAAGGTCATGTTTTGATCAAAAAGGTTAATTTGATCGGGACGTAAGCTGGTGGTGGAGAGGGCTTAAATAAAAAAAAATTGCTCAGCAGAATTTTCTTTTATCTAAAATTAATTTATATACAAATTATTTACTCACCACAATGTAAATAAATAATTTATTGTAAAAAATAATATTTATGAACCTTAAATATAGTATCTGACATTAAATATTATTTTTGTATTTATAGTTTAAATAAACTATATTAAGTCTTTTTAATTTACGTTTGAGCCTCTTACTGTATTTGATAAGTTTTTCTTCTATTGTAAATATATACCAATGAAATGTATGCCCTCATACTAATTTTCTATGCTACCTTAATTGATTGGCCTATGATTCAATAATGATTCTTGCTGAAGAAATTTACATTTTGTTGTTTAGAATGTTATAAAAACAAATATTTTCAAATAAGTGTTTATTATTTAAGAAAGTATCCAAAAGAAATAAGTTTTTAATATTATAATTTAATAAAAAAAAACTCAACTTTAAAAATCAAGTTTGTATCTTAGATAGGAAGTGATCTGATTTTCAGTTTAGTAGATTGTAGGTTTGATGATATTTAAAGAGCTGAGACTTGTAATAATTTGAAATATATATTTTTAAACTTACAGTGCCTCAACTGAATGAAGCTTGGTGGGGGGAAGAGAGCAAAATATTACTGGAAACAGATAGACTGAAGTTTTTGAGTATGTTTTTGATAAATGTATAATGAAAAAAATACAATTTCATTAATTGGTTTCTATGTGAGAAATATTCATTTAGTGAGAAAAAATGCATAAGGATTATAACTTATTGTAATTCGTTGTGTTTCAGGAATACATGGCATTAAAAAGTTATTTCTTTGGAATATTTATATCTAACAATTGATGATAGAAAGAAAATCGTACCTGAGTGTAGTTGAAGCCTTATATACAACCATTTCCATTAAACCATTATAATGTAGGAAAGCCTGATTAAGTTATTGGCCAGGGAATTTTATAAACATTTACAGTTAAGGCTCAAATTTAAAAAAGGGTATACAATTTTGGAACTTGGGATGGAAGGTAAGTGGAAATGAATGCCTCATTTCAAAATGTTATCTTCTAATCACTTGCATTAAAAAATTTTTTGTAAACCACTAAACAAGCTAAAAACTAATTTTTCCACAAATAAAAAATGCGGAATTTCTAAACTCTTCAAAAGATAAATATTGTAAAAAAAAATAATTTATTTTTATGGAAATTGAATCTTGAAAACAAAAGCTTACTGAAATACATGTATCTGTACATAATTAAATACATGTATCTGTACATACTGAAATACATGTACCTGTACATACTGAAATACATGTATCTGTACATACTGAAATACATGTATCTGTTCATACTGAAATACCTGTATCAGTTCATACTGAAATACCTGTATCTGTACATACGTAAATACATGCATCTGTACATACTGAAATACATGTATCTGTATGTACTGAAAGACATGTATCTGTACATACTGAAAAACAATGTATCTGTACATACTGAAAGACATGCATCTGTACATACTGAAATACTCGTACATGTATCTGTACACACTGAAATACCTGTATGTGTACATACGTAAATACATGTATTTGTACATACTGAAATACATGTATCTGTACATACTGAAATACATGTATAAACTGCATAACCCATTGGTATTATTGAAATATTTTTTCATGTGCCAATTAAAGTAACTAAACGCAGATAAAAGTCTCGTAATTTAGAATCACGTTCAAGTGATGAAACGGATTCCTCAATTGCACCAGCTTCCTTTAAGTAGATGGATAATGAATATAAGAAAATATCTAACATATATAAGTGCCCTCTTAGCGTGAAGATATTCTGTTACAAAATCTGGTCAGATACAAAAAATCGCTGCTTCATGGTCACAAGAGATGCATTCCGTTTTACTGACTCTTCAATTTTTATACATTCTAGCTGGAATGAATTTGGCAATTAGAGTAATTATAAAAGCAAATATAGTATACAAACAGTAAGAAATTTGCAAATTTATTTATAAATAGTTTCTCAAAAAACAGTTTATCAAGTATTATTTTTTTTAAAAAAAAGAAAAGAAATCCATTAGTCTGAACATTTTTTTTCATAACTGAATCTAGTCCGTGAATTAATACGAGACTATATTTATTCCATAGGAAAAAACTTTTAATCCATTTCAAGTCCTAAATATAGTTGATAATATATTTTTACGGAACGTGAGGTGAACATTTTTTTTTTTAAAGTTAGTGAAATTCAAAGTGACAAAGGAATACAGAATGTCTTAGATGGCTAAAATTAAATGATTCTACAAAATTCGATTTACTTTGGAACCACCCTTTCTTCGTGAAAATAAATTCACGCAATCGAAATGGAATGAATTTCATAAATAAATGGTAAACGACGTGAATTCTCCAACAACTTTTAAATTTTACTCTATTCATTGGAGCATGGATCGTAAATTATAGGGTTTTCTTTTTTTTACTGAAAGTTACGTGGAAAGGCTCTAGGTTGTAAAACAAGTGTAAATTTAAAGCTTAATACCATTTTCTTTTCTTTTTCTTTTTTTTTTATCGGAGATGTATTATTTCGACAGTTATTTCATCAAGATGCATAAGTATTTCATATTTTGAAAAATGGTCACGAAACGATGGATGTCGATCCGTCGTATTTTTGAAATATGCAGACATGAAACGGTAGAAAAAGATTAACAGTTAGATTTGTGAAATATGAGCTCTCTTATAGTAGCAGATGGTTTTTCTTGATCAATTGCAAGTAGTTTCGGATAGAAAACATTTTTAGACCGAAATAGAATTAACGCATGGATATCTTCATTTTTTGAATTTATGTGATTTTAAATCAGAACTAAATATGTTTTATCTTCAAAACAATCATTCTGAAATGTAGATAATCATCACGTGATGTGGTATTTAAATAGCTTACAGAACTTTTCAGAGATCGTTATTCTCTTCAAAATGAAGAACACAGGAATTCCTTTGTCACATATAATTTCAATAATGTGTTTGCCAAGCGGAACATGCTTATTGATGATAATCTTTGTACTTACCAAATTACGCAGTAGTAACAAAACTTTGAATCCTCCACAACCAGTAAATGTATTCATGAAGAACGGTATATGAAAAAAAAATACTACTGAATAATTATTTATAATTTAACTGAATACATCTGAATACCAAAAGAAAATTGAGTCAGAATACTAAAAGTAAATTGCTAAAGAAGAGTAACGCTGAATTATTTTTAAAACCTCGAAGAAATGGGCATATCAATTTCTGAATTTCAATAAGTATAGGAAACTAAATGTAAATCTTTGAAGCCCACGCATGATGGTAAAAAAGACTAAGAGCCATGAAGAAACAACATATGCTATTTTCATTAGCGCAGAGCTGATCAAATGATCAAATTAAAAAGACAGGAGATACCCAAAAATAATTAGCATACCATTAAATGACTTTCAGGAATTCATTCAAGAGACTGTTAGAGGGGTCATGCTTTCTTATACCAAGGCATTCTATTATTCATCAAGATAGTCTGTCGAATTTCAGAAACAAAAATGTTTCAAGTTAAAGAATATTATTCCCTATGACCTGATATAATTGAATGAGTCTTAGTTACTTTTTAAATGAGAAAAAACTTAAATGGGCATTATTTTCATTCAGAAGATGATATTGATGAAGACTGTAAATTATTTTTTTCCTCAATTTGATTCAATGAGTGATTTGAGGCTGTTAATTTTTAAGACCCTCGGCTATAGAATAGAGCTAATAATGTAAGAATGATTGGAAATACTTCTAAAATTTCCTAACTTTGAAAATTTATGCGAGTCTCAATAATTTCAGAATAATCTTGGAATTCAGTCAAGCCGAAATTCAATCTGTATTCCTTTTGTTTCAGAAAACGTATTAATCAATAATAGGTGTACAGTAACGCTGCCGATATACCTGAAAAGTTTTAAGACAAAATTCGACGTTCACAATAAATTCTTAAATCTCCTAGCTTCAACTATCTCTTATCTACTAGCGCTGATCAAAATGGCAGTTTCTCTCTGAGAAAAGGACTCAGCCATCAAAAAAACCCAAAACATAATGTTTGACTGTTGTTCCTCATCATCTAAAATAAAACAGCACCACTCCAACTGTACACCCAAATGGTGGTCTCAATTTCTTTCCACAACTCGAAAAGAACAATGGGTACTCTCCGAAGCCGTTGCTTAAGAGCATCTATTGAGGATAGGAAAAACTTCTTGGGTATTTATAAGAAAAAAGAAGTCGATATAATAAATAATTATGATCAGCTAAGAAAACTTTCTGTTGGAGTTTCTGTAATAAGTTTTCAACTCATATTGACAGCATACAAAGCAACATTTTAAAACAGAGTCCTACTATCTCATTCCTTCATTCAAACTCCCAAAGATCTTACAGGGAATGATTTGGACCAAGCTGAAGATATATTAGACGTCTGTTCCCTAGGACATTCCCCCAGTTGGGAGATTCTATACCCTCGCTCTATTTTCAAACGACCTCATCGAAAAAAAAAATCGCTTGAGTAATCAGTTCATTACATGGTGAGAAAACACTAGGCTACGACTACGTAGACAACAGCATAATCAAAAGAGTTAATTTAAATTCATGTTTATTTCATCAACTATTTCATAAATGACTTTCATTATTTTAATTTTCAACATGTCTAATAGTTGGAGTCATAAAATTCTTCCTAAAAGAGGGTAAATACAAGAAAGACATCATTTCCCACCGTCCAATTTTACCACTACCTACGATAAGAAAATTTCTCCGACTAAAAGCCCAAAAGGCTGACTTTCTCTCTAAAAAATTAAAATTTCTTCAGTAAATTTCATTAGGACTTTCGTCAAGGGAAATCAACAGATGATGCTCTTATCAACTTGACCAGCATCATTCATTCTCCTAAATTATATAAATTATATAGTGTTTAAAAATTAATGGCCTTTTAAAGTTAAATTATTTTACCTTAATAAGAATATATATATATATATATATATATTAAGGGATCTTTTGCTCAACCCAACATCGTAAGCTAAAGCAAATTCTCCTATCAAGAAACTGCCCATAAGATAACAGAAACCAACTAAACAGCCATTTAGAAGATTGATTAGTCATCTAACCAACTAACACAGCAAAGAATTACCAGAAAGATGGTGGTCTGCAAGATTCCTGCAGTGGTTCCATACTCTGGAATTTAGTGCACGTTACCCCATTGAAATTCGACATGTATAATGCAGGAAAAGAACTAGTTTTAGAAAGCACTGTACACCTGCAAGCTTTTGCAGATGACTTAACTTTTATGGTCTCAGCATCAAATGAAAAGAAACTAGATAAAGATGCGAGTAAGGCTCATAGTCGATTCAAGTCTTCGACAAATTACTCCAACTTCGATATCTCTTATAAAAAACAAAATTTTCTCTAATAGCTAAGATACAACGTGGGTCACAAATTCTCAAGAAAGATAACTGATTAAAAAAAGCAGATACCATCAAATTGCTAAGCATATATTTGATAGAAAAGTTAAACTTCGAGGCTCATATCGTAACACAAAGAAACAAAGCCAATCAACATTATGAAAAATTTAAAAGAATTGCTGGTAGCTGGTGGAGTTATTCAAAGAAATCTGGAACAATATTCTTCAAAACTGTAACGGAAAAAAGGATTTATATGGAGCAGCAAATTTCATTATATTCCAAATTATCCTTAAACCTCAATTCTATACAGCGAAAATTTCTCCTCGGCATCAATTTGTACTACTCCAATACCAAAACTTCAAATAATAACATAGATTAAAAAATTTATTCGTAGCCAAATTCCCGCTTTGATCCTGGTCCCCCACCACTGTCAGGTATTAAAGTCGAAATAAAAGTTGATTTAATCCATCCAAAACTTTTTCATCTGGGACAGCAGATCTTAATTGTGGCGAAAACTAATATTCCAACGTTTCAAAATATCAAGCTCAACATCTTCACAGACGGACAGAAAGTAGGAAATCGTGTAGGAGCAGCAGTAGTTTTCTTTGACAGGGACGACTACACATCAGTATGGCAGATTAAGTTTAGAGGTGGAAATTCAGTATACCAAACAGATATTCTAGCTTTAGAAGAGGCCGTTAAACACTGTAAGAAATATCAACCTCCTAGAACTATTTGATCTGATTGCCAATGTGAGAACTCAATCAAGTAACGAATCAAGTAACGAAAGAGCAGGCCAAAAGGCTAAAAATTCCGCCGTCTCAGGAAACCAAACCACGACCATACCCCTTCCACGTTAATTAATAAAAGCCACTCTCAGAAACTATAATGAAAAATTGGCAGGAAAGTTGGATCATTGGTAATGCAGGCAGATAAATCTTTGATTTAGGATCTAATATTTCTATGCATCCTCTGCATTGGTCTAGAAAAGATGATTTTCCTCAATGGCTATGGGTCCTTCCCTACTTATTTTTAACAATTTAAAATAGCTTCAACTCAATACTGCACATGTGGAGAAGAGGAAAATCCGTTCCACTTCTTGTTAAATCGTCTACTTGTAACATCGTGTCATTTGGCAGCTATCAATGGAAAACAGTTTGTAAGAAGAAAGATCAAAATCGACATTCCAGACAAAAGTTTAATGGACTAATGAACTTCATAACTGCCATAAAAAAACTCGTCTCTTGATTGAAAACAAAAGAAATTTTGCCAACAGAAGGAAGTAGACTTTACATTAAAAAAAAATACCGGAAAAACAATGAATTAATCTGTTTTACCTATTTTTTATTTTAATTTATTTATTTAGAAAGACTTAGAAGCCAATTTTTAAAATTTTTAAATAAAACTGCCAAATAAATTCCCATGTAATATCTATTTAAATTGGTAAAACTTATCTCGAGCTAGACATAATGAGATTTATTGAGGTAAAACAATCAGTGCTTTTCAACAATGGTAGTATAAGCAATTTGGTCATGAAAGATGTGTAAAAATTGATCGAGTTTGTATTACAAAGGACAAGCGGAGCAGATTGTGCCTCTCAAAAGAAAACGAAGAATTGAAAATTCATGGAATTGTCTAATGGCGCAAAATATTGAATATATTTTTAAGATTTTTTTTCCAAATACAATGTACTTGATTATACACTACTGGCCGTTAAAATTGCTACACCAGGAAGAAATGCAGATAACAAAATGATATTTATTGGACAAATATATTATACTAGAAATAACAAGTGATTAAATTTTCAAAATTTGGCTGTATATATATATATATATATATATATATATATATATATATATATATATATATATATATATATATATATATATATATATATATATATATATATATATATATATATATAGATCCTGAGAAATCAGTACCCAGAACAATCACCTCTGGCAGTAATAACAGCAGTTATACTACTGGGCATTAAGTCAAACAGAGATTGGATTGCATGTACAGGTACAGATGCCCATGCAGCTTCAACACGATGCCACAGTTCATCAACCGTAGTGACTGAAGTTTGGTGACGAGCCAGTCGCTTGGAAACCATTGACCAGACGTTTTCTATTGGTGAAATATCTGAAGAACGTGCTGGCCAGGGTAACAGCCGAACATGTTCCGTATCAAGGAAGGTCCGTACAATATCGGCAACATGAAGTCGGGCATTATCCTGCTGAAACGTAGGGTTTCGCAGGGCTCGAATAAAGGGTAAAGCCACGGGTCGTAACACACCAGTAATGTAACGTTCACTGTTCAAAGCACCGTCAATGCGAACAAGAGGTGACCGAGACATGTATCCAATGGTATCCCATACCATTACGCACGGTGATGGGCCAGTATGACGATGATGAATGCACGCTGCCAGTGTGCTTTCACCACGAAGCCGCCAAACACGGATGCGACCATCATGATTCTGTACACAGAACCTGGATTCATCTGAAAAGATGACGTCTCGCCATTCATGCGCCCAGGTTTGTCGTTGATCACACCATTGAAGGCACTCTTGTCTATGAAGCAGCGTCAAGGGAAGCCGCAGCCATCATCTCCGAGCTGAGAGTCCATGTTGCTGCAAACGTCGTCGAACTGTTCGTGCAAACACTTGTTGTCTTCTAAACGACCCCGTTTCTTGACTCACGGCTCGTGACGATCCATTACGGCCATGCGGATAATATGCCTGTCTTCTCGGCTGCTAGTGATAGGTGGCCGTTGAGATCCCACATGGCGTTCCGTATTACCGTCCTGAACCCATCGATTCCATATTCTGCTAACAGTCATTGGATCTCGACGGACGCGAGCAGCAATACTGCGATAAGATAAACCGCAATCCCGGTATGCTACAATTCGACCTTTATCAAAGTCAGAAACGTGCTGGTACGCATTTCTTCTTCTTACACGAGGCATCACAACAACTTTTCACCAGGCAACAACGTTCAAATGCAATTTGTGTATGAGGAACCGGCTGAACAATTTTCCCATTTAAACACAATATAGGTGTCGCTACTGGCACCTGCTTTGTCTGAATGCGCTGAAAAGCTAATCATTTGCACATCACAGCACCTTCTTCCTTTCGTATAAATTTCACGTCTGTAGCATGTCGCCTTCTTGGTGTAGCAATTTTAATGGCCAGTAGTGTATTTTTCAGGAAAATGAATTTCTTATTCAAAAAATAGGATTGAACCAAGAGTTTTGAATTGATTGATTACACTCAAGAGAAATTTAAATAGACATAAGTATCAAAAATATGTTTCTTACTATATTATTCTTAATTTAAAATTTTAGGAAAAATTCTGAAAATATTTTTGAGCATTCTATTTGTCTACAAATAAGGAACATAGATTTTTGAAAATAAAATTTTTAATCAACTGAAGATTTTTTTAGCTTTAGGAATTTCGAAAATATTACATACTTATAAAATATTCATTCTAAAACGTCCCTTTTCACTATTTCTATATGAAATGTAAAGTAAGACAAGATTAACATTTTAAGAACTTAGCTAATTGACTTGTGTAAAGTAACCCTTCTTATATTTCTTTTTACCCATGAAATGTAAAGCGCAAAAGACTTCTGAAGAAATCAAAATCTAAGGAAAAATTTAATCAAAGAATCTATTTTTAACAGTTAAATTATGAGTTCAAAAAGAAAATAAGATAAAAATTAAATATGAAAACATCGAACTAAAAGTTTAACTGTCTGCATTCTGACCTTCGGTTCAACAATTCGTAGGCAACTCCCATTCCGTATATGAAAGCTACTTGATATACGTATACTCCCATTACGTATGTGAAGTACCTTTAAATTCATTTTAAGCTGTAAGTCCCGATCCAATCAACCTTCATGCGGAAAAAGTCACCAAAAAATCAAAACCAAGCAAACACTCGTCTAAAAGATTTGGAGAGATGATATAAATGAAATACTTAATCTAAGGTCCTCCTTTTCATTACTTCGATATGAGAGTTTTCTGTGTAAAGTAGCATGATACAAGTACCTTTAAAGAATAAAAATCCATCTCTGAATGGAGAAGAAAACTGAATAATAAGAGATATCTAATCTAAGAAACTGCTTCTACATGAGTTTAAGTTAAATAAAATAAAAAAAAGAAAAAAGATTAATCGAAATAATTTGAAAAAGATATCAATTCTCACATTGCTTGGAAAATTTAAAGTGAGATTAAAAAATCCACAAGAGAATTTTTATTTTAAATCAGATGTAAAAATTACTTAATTATTTAATTAATTTTATCAACTTATAAACATTTATCATCAAATTCTTTTTTAAAATATTAATTATGACACTGTCTTCAAGATAAATATTTAATAAGAGTCGTTTTTGCAACACAGTTTTTATTATTAAAAAATTTGCTTATAATTTTTTTGATGTCAAACTTTTATGAGAAAAAATTATTAAAATTTTTGTCTTATGAATTATGGATCAGGATTTTAGTGATTTAAGAATATTCTTAAAATTATATGTTGCAAATATCTTGAAGGGAATAATTCTTTCATTTCTCGTGTGGTTGAATATTATAACTGAAAAAGATATTTCTCTCTTTAAATTACTTAAATATTTCATATATCATTCCACTATTGATCATTAAATTTCTTATCCATAGAAAGAATTGCTATGAAATTCATATGGGGGAAATTAATCCACTCCCAAAAATTAATATCAAGAAAACACGTATAGGAAATTCTGCATTGTTTGATTTTACTCTGGAGAACATGTGTATATTATCTTAATATCAGGAGTTTTACATGGTATAACATCCCACAGCTTATAATCCTGATATCAGGAGAACATATATAGATAACCTTTAGTGAATTATGATAGAAAGAATAGAAAGAACTATATATAAACTCTCTCTACAATAATGAATTAATATTTGATAAAATCGTTAACTACAACTAAATTTATAAAAGGATTTAAAGCTTCAAGATTTACATATCCAAATGAAAATAATACTTTCCAAACATGATGTAAAGTTAAATATGTTATGAAGTTTAAATATGTGAATCATAAAAATAATACGTTGACAATGAGACTCATTTTAATTCAACTATTTTTAAAGAAAAATCATAGAAACACTTATATTTTGTTAATTGATGTATGTGAAATCACCTGAAAAAGAAAGTATGATACCAATTTTCTTTTAAATTATGCTTTTTTGTAAGTCGAAATACAAATGTTACAATATCGTGATACAATATTTTAGTATTTTTTGCAGAAGATGAGCACTTCATCTGTTCTTGTAATGATTTAGGAAACTTGAATTTATGTATTTATTTCTCTCTCGCAAAAATGTTTTATACCCTTAAAAGATAAGGCTAAATTCTGTTTATTTTCCATATTGAATACCGAAAATTATTGACAAAGTTACTATCTTGGGAAATACTGACCGATATACTCGTTAATTAACATGTTAAAAAATTTTACATCAAGGAGATGTGAATTCAAAAGTAAACAAGTGTGAGTAGGAAATAAATGCGTATGATCAATTGACTTGAATAAGAGCAAAGTTTGTTAAGTTTAGTTCCACCTTTTTCTGATGTTTAGTTTGGTTACTGAACTTACAATTAGAATTTCAACCCGATTAATACTCAAAAAATTGATGATAAATACCGATTGAACTTTTAATCGAGATTAAATTTTCAATCAAGTTTAATTATTACTCGCTCCCCAAACTTTCATACCTTGCCGTTCGTATTTATAATATAATCATGGATAAGTCATATTTTGCTTTTAATTATATTCCTTAATAAAATAAGACTGCTTTCTTCCGTGGGAATTTTCCCAGGTTTGATTATATAATAAAGAAAAAGAAATGCATATTGCATTTCTGCTCTTGTATGATTATGCATATACTTGGAAGCTTTCCATTGTTTTCGCTCTTACTACAAACATACATAGTGGTCACAGGACTGCATCTTAAACTTTACTGGTAAAGATCATTCACCTATCATCAAGCATTTCGTCATTTTGAATCATAATCAAGTGATATGATATTACCTGAACTGAAAACCTCCCTTCCACATAGGAAAGACTTTAGCTATCACATATTAAAGTGGACAGATTCCCAACCTACGAAGCTACAATAATTTAGTATATATGTATACTAAATTATTGTTATGCTTCGTAGGCTGGGAATCTGTCTACTTTAATTTGTGATAGCCAAAGTCTTTCCTATGTGGAAGGGAGGGTTTCAGTTCGGTATATATATATATATATATTGCTGATCTTAACGAGAAGTGGCGTGAAGCTACTGAGACACAAGGACTGTATATCTCATGAATATAGTCCTCTTTTTACGAAAAGACCTACAAGCGAATGTTCAAATACTATAAGGTATTTGAACATTCACTTAGTGAACTGTCTAATAGAATAGTGACTAATTGAATAGTAACATTATAGTGAACTGTCTAACAGAATTACTTTTATATAAGTAAAAGTAATTTTTTTAACAGTTCACTAAAAGGTACCCAATATTCTATTAATAAGAAATGGGGTGTATCACTAAATTGGACCGTTTGATGGTTGTAGGAGCCGTCCTACTAACTACTGAATTCAAGTGGACTGTATTCTTTAATAAAAACATTTATTCAAGCATAACAAACATTAAAAAAAGGATGGCGGAAGACCGACAACAAGCCCGTCTGTCACCTTCCATTGTTACAGCTACTCTCTTACAAAATTACATAAACAGCTCCCTCACTTGAGTGAGTAGGAGCGCCATCTATATCATAAGGGAGGTCTTAACATACTCCCCCGGGTTGAAATGTTAATTTCAAAACAATATCATGAATTTACATCGAAATATAATTAACATTATGCAATTAATAGTTCCAAATATTTGAAAAATTCAAATTTTAAACACTTGACTACATAAGCATTATACAATACAATAAACACACGTTACAATATACATAAGAAATATATAAAATGTATAATATATATGAATAATAAACAGATAATTTTGTTGCATTTTCAACAGTTATCAATATTTTTTAATTTATAGGTAAAAGCTTAAACTTCTGACGTTACGTTTTTATAATTGTACTATTTGGTAACCTTACGTTTACAACTCTTATTTTACAGTCATTACCTGGAAAAACCTATTCTATTCAACCAATTAAATATTTATTAATAGGAAGACTATCTTCTTTAATTAAAACTAAAGAGCCTATTCTTAAATTGTTCTTTTCAAACTGCCACTTTGTTCTTTCTTGCATTGCTTAAGTAATCTCTTCTCCAGAGATTCCATATTTGTTGAGAGACCTTCGTTGTTTTTTCCATCTATTAAGATTACTTATCTTTATATTAGTTAAATTGGGTTCGTTAATGCTTTTTAACTGTCTGTCAATTAAAAAATGACCTGGACTAAGTGTTTCGAAGTCATCGAAATCAGAACTTAATGGAGTAAGAGGTCTAGAATTTAACATTCCTTCGATTTGAATAACTATAGTTAAAAATTCTTCTAGAATAAAGTTGTTGTTTCCTGCTTTGCGCTTTAAGTGATATTTAAGGGACTTTACACCTGATTCCGAAAGACCTCCAAAATTAGGTGATCAAGGGGGTATAAATTTCCAATCAATATTTTCATCTAAGAAAAAACTACCAAATTTATTATCAGGGTTTTTCAGAATATCATTAAATTTTTTCAACTCTTTATTTGCCCCAATAAATGTTCTTGCATTGTTAGTGAATATTTTAGAACTTTGAAATCAATACCTGTAACATTAAAGGGATAACTTTGTTCAATTCTTTCTTTAGGCAAATTGCCCATTATTTTATTCTGCATTTTGGCTTATTTTTAAACATATCAGGCATTCCTGCACTATTTTCCGACACTAATTTCTACCATTAAGTGGCCAAAATTTTTATCTTACACAATACAATAAGGACTGTGGATTGACATGCAAACATTTCTCATGATAAAATTTTAGGATAATTATAGTTAGTTTATTAGACTTAGGAAGAATGATTGGAATTTTCTTATCTTTAACAAAATTTGAAATATTTAATCTACCTCCAACTCTAAGAATATTTTCTTCATCAATATATGGATTTAAAGATTTTAATTTACTATTAAAATGGACTCATCTTTGACAATTTTACTTATTTCTTCAGAAAAGTCTTCATGTTGTATGGCTCTTACCATAACCTTTTCTGCTATCTCAACTTCTGAAGACTCTCTTCTGAAGAAATTATAATACCTAATAATTTCTCTAATAGAGATTTCAGATTGTGTATAAATCTGCAACAAAAACTTAATACATGGATTAATTTTGTGTAATTATTAAAAATTTTCAACAAATCGGATATGAATGAATTTTGAAATATCAAATTTAAAAAAAATTAAGAGTACTTATCAGAAAAATTGTCAGTTTTTCTTACTTTGTTTCCAAATTCTTCTTCATTCAATGGAGTAATGGATTCATTTGGAAAGTCATCTTGTAACAGAAATGTTGGTCCATGAAACCAAGTAGAATTCTGGATCAAGGAACTAGCATTTTCTCCTCGAGTAACCAGATCTGCTGGATTGTTCTTTTCAGGGCAGTGATACCATTAGTTGACATCAGTCAAGGCTTGAATCTCTGTCACTCTGCTGGCTATAAATGGTTTCCACTTTTTTGGTGAGCCTTTGATCCAGTGTAACACAATCTGAGAGTCGGTCCAGAGGTAAACTTTGGTTGTAGCCTTTTCTTGAATGATTTTTATTTTGCCAGCTAAGCGTGATACGAGAAGAGCTCCCTTTAGCTGTTATCTAGGCAAGGTCAGTTTCTAGACAGGTGAAACTCGACTTTTCGAAACAACAAGATTTACTTCTACCCCATTATGCTTATAGGCGTTAAGGTAAATTGCTGAACCATAAGCTCTCTTTGTTGCTGGCGTCGGAAAAGCAGTATATTTCCACTTGTTTATTGAAGGTATTGTTCAGGATAAATCTTGGAACTTTCAAATCTGCGAGTTGAGGAAGTTCCGTGCACCACTTAGTCCACTTTTCTTCTAAATCTGTTGGAAGCTTTTCATCCCATTTACCCGCCATAATTCTTGTAAGATATGCTTAATTCTTACGGTAAATGGAGCTAGGATTCCTGTAGGATCGAATATCTTCCCAGCAGCGTGTAAAATGAATCGTTTCGTATTATTCTTCGTTTTAAGGAATTCTATTAGATTTCTTACTTCCACTGTCAAACAGTCTTCTGAAGTATTCCAAGCAATACCTAATATCTTCCCTGAATTGGCATTCAATTCCACAGAAGAGGCTGGTGGGTGAGTATCAAAGTTTTCGTTCTTCCATCTGTTCATTAAGCTTGACTCGTTGGAATTCGACTTTCTTAACTTCATACCAGCTTCCTGCTTTATTTCCTTAGCGTTAGAAGAAATTTTAAAGGTTCTTCAACATCATTTGCTGCAGTGATCAAATCATCAACGTAGAAACAAGTATTTAATGAGTGAACTGTGGTAGGGTATTTATCACGATATCTTTCGATATGATGCTTTATCGTGGCAGCTAACAGGAGAGGACTCGAACTAATTCCGAAGAAAATATGCTTAAATCTGTAAATTTCAATTTCGTTGTCCTTTTGATCAGCTTTACAATTTATCCAAATAGAATCCTGTTGCATCTCTATCGTCATTCGACAAGGATATTTGCAAAAATGCCTTTTCGATATCAGCTGTGAATGCTACTTTATTGAATCAAAATTTAATTAAAAGGTCCATTAAATTTGGATTTTGGCCCGGGTAACAAACAATCATTTAAAGATATCTGGCCATGATCATAAGAGCTCGCATCAAACACAATGCGAACTTTGGTAGTGAGTTTATCATTTTTGCAAACGGATTGATGAGGAAGATAAAATATGTGATTACCTAAAGAGCATTTCTCGGGTAGAACTTTTTCTATGACATCTGTTTTCAAATAATCTTCTATTATTTCATTTTACTGTTCATGTAAAATAGGGTTTTTATTAAGTCGTTTTAAAAGAGTATTAAATCTCTTTTCTGCAACTGGATAATTATTACTTAAATCAAATGAATTAGAGATCCATGGTAAACACACTTCGTATAGCGATTATCCTTATAAGTTATTGTTTCATTAAATTTTTGTAAAACAACATCATGAGAATCTAGCTTTGGATCATCTTTTATACCTAAGGATTCTAGATTCCAAAACCTTTCTAAGTCACTTTTCAAGGAATCAAGATCATTTATTGCCAAACAGCACTGCAACTCATTTGGAATTTCTGTTTCATTTATTGAGCCTGCAACTATCCAATCGAATACTGTTTCGCGTAAAATAATATTTTCATGTTTTAATTTAATTTCATTTGATTTTAACACGTGATAAAAAAGTTCGCCTCCAATTAAACAGTCGATTTTTCCTGGCTCATTAAATTCAGGATAAGCATAATTTAAATTCTTGGGTAAATCTAAGTTTGATATATCTATTTGTTTTGAAGGTGTGAGATTTGTAATTTTTGGCACTATTAGAAATTCACTGTCTGTTTCGAAATCTTTATTAGGATTGGAAATTGTTGTAGGCATCATTCTTTTAACTATTAAAGTAGATTCGTTAATAATGGGTGCGTTAACGTATTTTTCTTTATTCCTAACAAATCGGCAACTTCATTCGTACAAAAAGTCGATTGTTAGAAAGAGTCTAGTAAGGAGCAAAAAGAAAATAAAGTTCCGTTTTTTCCTTTTATTTGTATTTTGGTTGTTTGAGAGTATAACGTACTTGGGTGCAAGAGAATGGGAGAGACATTGGTTAGTCATCGTTAGTGAACTTGGAACCTCGGTAGTGTCGCGTCGCCTCAAGGCCTAAGGTCTCTTCTTTTATGGTTTCATCGTCTCTGCATACGAGGGTCTGGTGTTTCCAGTGTAAATTTTTCTTTTCACATATTTGGCAAGTCTTTTGATTTTTACATTCCGAAAGCTTATGAGATTCGAAACAGTTGTGACAAAGACGTTTCCTTTCTATTTCGTTATAGCGATCATTAATAGACATTTCATGAAATTTTTTACATTTATAAATTGGATGAGAATTAATTGAACATATACAGACAGTTGGAATTTGATTTTACCATCAAACTTTTACTTTTAAAATGGTTTTTACTTTTAGGCTTCACGCATTAAGGTGATTTCTTTGTATATTTTCCAATATTTGACTACGCTTTAACAAAAATTTAATATATTCTTCCCAATTTGGAAGCTCGTTTGTGACCTGAGTCATTTCGTTTTGTTTACGCGTTTCTTTATCTAGTTTTAGGGAAATAATATTAATTAGCATTAATTCCGATAATTTATTCAATTCTAATTCAGTAGACACTTTTAGCACTTTTAGGTGTTTTAAAATATTGTCCGTAAATTTTCTCAATTCTTTTGATGATTCACGAGTTAATTTCTTTAAAGATAAAATTTAATTTATATGTGAGTCCGCTATTAATTTCTTCTTTTCATACCTGTCTTCGAGACTTTTTAATAGAGAACAAAATGTGTCATCTGTTGTTTGAATGGATTTTGCTTCGCCTTTTAAAGATACTTGTGAATAATAAAGTTTCTGTGTTTCATTTAAATCATTATTTTCAACAATCAAAGAGTAAAATTGATTTTTAAAAGCATGCCAATCTTTATAATTACCAAAAATATGGGTAAAGGTATTTCAGGGAGTTTAACCTTAGACGCATTTTGACATTCATTTTGTTTCTCATCAAATTCATTTATACTTTTCAATTGAGAAATAAGGAATTGCAGCCTTACCTCAATTTTATCCAGGCTTTCTTGAAGCTCCTCTAAGTTGTTCAAATGTTCGTCAATATTTACTTCTTTAGGTAGGGCACATTATTCACTTCTCATTCCCTCAATAATCCTATTTATAACTTTACACGTTTATCGTTATCGAACTTTTGTGAAAGTTCTGTATGACTTTCAGTTGTTTCCTGATAGTCCCTCGTAAAAGTTTCTAACCTTACCATTTTTGTTTTGATAGCACGTCACTGTTGATTCAAACAGTTATTTGTTGCTTTGCCTAATTTTATTATCTTGTTTGCGCTGATTAGCTCCAGGTCGCTAGGACCAAAATGTAGGATCCATCCTACTATCTAATGAATTCAAGTAAACTGTATTCTTTAATAAAAACAACATTTATTCAAACATAACAAACATTAAAAAAAAGGATGGCGGAAGACCGAAGGCAGGCCCGTCTGTCAACTTCCAGTGTTACAGCTACTCTCTTACAAAATTACATAAACAGCTTTGAAGTTTTAGCGAAGTTTCGCTTCAACTAGTATAACTTAGAAATTTCAATTTCCTCTTGAATTCCAAAGGATTCTATATAAGTTACGTATGAGAAATTTTCTGCATTTTAAGTAAAAAGTATGATCTTTCAATATCTTAAATAATAATAATAATATAAAAGGCTTTTACAGGTTCCCATAAAAAATTTATATTTTTACAGTCATTTTCAAATTATCAAGATACAGATTTACCTATGAGAATATTATTATAATCATTTCAAGTTTCAATATAGGTAAGTAAGGAATGTAGATAAAAGGAATGCTTGAGTTCAGCATATTAAGCATATTATTGTCAAATAGAGAGATGACGCAGTTGACTCAATATGCCAAACTATTTGGGGATTTGATTATGAGATATAAATGTGGATTCTTTCTCTTAAGAAAAACAAATCTTCGCAGATATTTCGAAGCAAATCTCCATTTATTACGATCCTTATCATTCTGATCATGCTGACAATTTAGATTCTAGACCATACAACTGGTATATTCTATCTTCATTCTGGTGTAGAAATAGTTAATCCACAAAATATGTTTCATTAATGTTACCATTCGCGTAAGTATTTTTTTTAAACTTAAATTCGTATAAGTAAATATTTGATTCTCCATTTTGTGTTAGATATAATTTTAAATCGGAGCCATGAACACTCTGATTAGAGTGCATTTTGTATTAGAGCTTTTGTTATAAAATTAAATATTGTTATGTGGTGCATATTTTGAGGTAATAAATTAAAGAACTGCTATACATATGCTGCTGAATACATTATTCCAAATCTACTCTTCATAACTAAAAAAGATTATTTGCAAAATTATTTTTTTTTTCTTCTTTTCTTTACTGAAAAAAATTGCAGCGCATATACTGTTGATACAATGCATATCTGTCAATCAACTTCATATGTGATAAATGTTTCAGAGAATGTTGAATAAAATTCTCTAAATTTTTCTCTGACTTATATTTAAAAATATATATTGTCTTTTTGATTTTGTTGACTTTTTAAACTAACATGTGCTACATTAATAATGTAAATTATTACCTCCAATTTACAACCAAGACCAGTTTTTTTACTGTAAATGTATTCAATTCTTGTACACTATTAACCATTCATTGTTTTTTTATGAATTTGTATTTTTTATGCCATTTTATCTCTATAAATATGTACTTGACTGAAATTATCATTTTACACATTATATGTAGAAAAAAAAATTTTTAATGTTATAATTGATTTGACATGATTATCATTCCATGATTATCTTTTGCTTATTAAGAGTAATTCGGGAATAATCTAAAGTTTATTGTGGATTCTGAATCATTGGAAATAATCACACTAGAGGAATGTCGAATCTACAAGATGTTGAACTTCAAACCAGAGAGCTAAACATTCAACTGCAAGCCAGATAGATGTACGTACGCGAATTGCAAATTTTAAAAAAACATTTCTTTTTACTCAATCACCAAACAAATATAAACAATATAATGATCCCACATTTCTTAAAATAATTATCAGTTATTTTTTTCGGGGACAGATTTTGTTCTTTTTTTTATGCACCCTTTATAAAAGACCAATTTTCATAATGGTGAATTAAAATGTTTTAATTTTTAAATGACTTCAGCTTCTTAAGCTAAAACAACTTTTATATGAAAATAGAAAATTGTAATACAAAAACAATTTTAATTTTACTAAACGTGCTAAAATTGTTTCTACTAAATAATAAATTAATTTTTTCGACTGTAACTATATACAGAATGTGTAAAGAATGATAAATATTAAGATACCTATATGGAAAGATATCTAATTATTATTCGTTGCTTATTTTAATGTAATATTCTTATCATTCCATATTCCATATTAATTCTCATTAAAAAGGTACAGAAATTATTTTTCGCAAATTACATAAATATACATATAATCGTCAGTAATAAAAATAGTTTTATCGATAATTTAACATATCGCAGAAACTTATCCAAAATATAACTGTCTTGTTATTCATCAGCTACATCTCTAATTTTACCTCAAATTATTTGCTTATTTAAAATTTCTTCCGGCACAAACGACTAAGAAACCAGATATAGATTTATTTTGATAAGAAATAAGAAATATTTCGTTGGTTCTAATACAAAATCGATTATACTATTTTCACAAAGTTGGTTGAAGTAAGGAAGTTTTATTTTAAACGCTTAAAGAATCCCCTTAGGATTTACGGAAGAAATTTTTTTTATCGTAAATAAGTTTTGGAAGTATTTTATATCTAAATCCAGTAGTGCAAGCCAGAATTAACAAAGAAATAAAAATGTAAATACATTTTAATATTTATAATACATATAATCTATATTTTACCATTGGTGTCTGTCAACTTTCTAAATATTTAATGCTTCGGTAAATTGGAAATAAAATATTGCGAAATCTACTTTAAAATTTAAGCTCTGTGCAATTAAGGGGAATCTGTTTTTGTAAGTATTCATTTTACTTTTAAAGTTATAAAAGATATATTTCTTACTCCATGCATAATTAACTATTAAAATGCGTACATCATTAAGAAGTGTCTGAAATAGTGCGTAAAAGAAAAAGAATATCATTCAGCTTTTTAAGTAGGATTCATTATTAATTCAAATAAGTTACTTTTGTGTAGAAAAGTAAAAACTCTAAAGTTCTTCTCAGTTTCGTAAATATTAATTATTAAAAGTATAAGATTTTCTTTACATATGAAATGATGAAAGTTGTAATCATGGGACTAGTTAGAAGTGTTGCAAAATTGAAGATATTATTATAACTATTTCATATCTTTAGAAAAGAATAAATAAACAACCAAAATTTCATATTTCGTATTTTCTTTTAACAAGTCATTCAGTTTAAAGTTTCTAAAATCTGTTTTTGGGCATTGATATTTATTACCTGATTTTAAATTACAGATTTATAAAGAAAATTGATAAATGAAACTAATAAATACTTTAATACACATTTTTTAAAGACTTATAAAAATATTAAGTAGATGATTGAGCTGAGTGTACTCATCTTTACTACTTGGATTTTGAATAAATGTTTGTAAAATAAATGTCGTGACAGAGTCTAAAATTTGGAGAAAATTGTCTTATAAAATAATTTATTATTTAATCTCAAAATATCATAAAAGATGATAAAGTGTAGCAAAAAAAATAAAAAATACAGCTTTTGAAATGTAGATACTATTTTAAATAGTTAAATAGTTTCTACCCAATTTTTTAATTAGTTCAAAAGTACTTGGACCCTGTATATTTCTCTTATTACAGGTTATTAAGTCATAGATTCATGAGGATCCATATTCAATTAAGGTTTTAAAAGCATCGTAATGAAACTAAATTAGAAAGGTTTCTCAGCATTCTAAAAATAAGAAAAACATTGTATATTACGTAAAAAAATGCAAAACTCGGCAACTTTATTTCGCCCGTTTCCCAGCCACTTAGCGATAATGGGTCTGAAGAACTGGAAGATGACTCCAGTGATAATGGATAAAATTTTGTTACTATGGTGGAAAGGTTAAAAAAAAATTCCCTGCAGAAGAGAATGTGCTATATACTGTAATTGGTTTTCCTATGTTGCGGGAAGAAACGTATCTGACTTTCAAGATTCTCTAAAATTAATTTATTAATTTTTATTCTTGAATTCTTAGAAATATTATTAAAGGGAAGTCCTACATCCTAAAAGGCAGCAAAATTCCTTCCGATATTATTTTATCTAATCTTCTCAAGGAATTGTATTTATAATCTGATACTATATAAATATTCTCATAATGTTCATCAGTTAATTAGGGAAATATATAAAATATAATTAAATATTATAAGATTTTTCCTTTGGAAAGAGATATCAGAAATGTGTTTTGAGAATATTTTCATGCGTTGGAAAATGTGTAATTGGATGTTTTGATTTGCAGGAAAAAGTAAAACTTCGCATTATTTCTCTTATTTGTGAGAGAATAAAATTAAAATTTGGTTAAGTGATTCAATAAATATTCTTGCAGAAAATGAAGTGGAAATTTGAGGGATCTCAAAAGTAAAATTCCTGAATACTTATATACAGAACTGAAACATCAACTAACAAATTAAAATTTGTATATTTCTTACTTTAAACAAACAGAATAGTAGCAAGACCAGTAATAGAGTTTTTTTAAAAAAAACATTATTTTTAATTTTTTCTGAAGAACTTTTCATTTATAAAGGTCGGTATTCATTGATAGCAAATGATAAAATCTAGAAAACTAAGGGGATTCCAGCCAAAATATGCGCATGCAGAAAATGGAAAGTCAACACCCATTTTCTATCATTGAAAATAGTTTAAATTATTGCGGATATCTTCATATAAAATATCAGAAAAGTGTATTAATTACTGATGCTTACTGTTTCACAATTAAATCAACAGTGAACAATAGAGTGAAAATTCTTGTATCTGTATTAATGAACTTTAAAGATATTTTATGCAACAAGTAAATTGAATATAGTTTAAATGATGGGCAATTGTTTCATTCTATCGTAAGAAAATGGCACATATTATGGAAAAGGATACAAAAATGGGACTAGGTTCAAGAGTAACATGTTACAATGAAAAAAATTGTATTTGTATGAAAAGATCTTTAAGTATAATTTTTTTATATACCTAATTGTGATAAATTTTGATTTCAAATTTTATTTTGAAATGAAGCCTTTTAATAGAGATTTGATTAAACAGTTTCTTAAGAAGCCAGAAATTGATATAATACTGATTTAGACAAGATTAGAAATAGGGTAATAGTTGTCAAGTCTTTTTCTACAGATGAGTGTTTTGACGGTAAATCTAAGTAAATCTGGAATCCACAAACGACAAAATGAAAAATTAGGATTAAAACTCATTGCACAGTTGGATTATTTACATATATAATGTAACTGAGTGTTGTATTTCTGACCTGTTGGTAAGAAATCTGATTATAAAGCTATTTGAATTTTTCAGTTGTATATGGTTTCTGCCTTTAATAACCTTCTATTTTATTATTTATCCATAAATGGAAATAAGTTTCGAATTTTTCCATCAGCTCTACTATAGATTTCAATGTTTTAAATGGTTAAGAATCCATTTGAAACACCAAGTTCATTCGAATTTATACCAATTATAAATAACTTTATATAACAATACTTCAAATAGTATTATTGACTTTTCAGTAATCAAAAAAAGTTCCTTCAAAAGATATCAACAAATTTTTACTCTTTTCTAAAAATAAACCGGTCAAAATATTTTTAATGGTAATAATTCCATTTTAAGAATTAGATTACATTAAAATATATTTGTGTTAAAACAAATATTGTACAAAAAAATAATGTAAAGAAATAATCTGAATACACATAAATATAGTTTAAGTCATATTTTCCCTTTCAATTAGTATTTTTTATAATGGATTAGAACAGTTTAAATATAAATCGATCATTATTTGTCATTTTTTATAGAAATTGAATATTAAGAGAAACACTATGGGAAAGCGAGTTTTTAATCGAGAAGAATAAATATTAATTTATATGATTTTTAAAATTTTATTTATTAATGCCACTATTGAAAAGTGCAGTTTTATTCAAAAGTAATTGTACAATTGTTACTGTCACTGATTAATCAAATTAGAATAATTTTTAAACATCCCATCTCCTTTTTGATGTACTAAATGTCACTAAATGAAGTATATGTTTCCGTATTATATAACATTAAAATTTTCCAACAAACATTCATTGAGCTCAAAGACTCGTGGCTTAGATAAATATTTTATGCTTAAGTTAGTTAGTTGACTGGACTTTTCTACTCATTGGACTGACAACGAGATAAATATTTTAAAATTTTCTTTGTTTAAAATTAAAGTAGGAAAATGTGTGCTTGTAAAATCAATAATGTGTACTTGTAATAATACCATGAATGAAAACGTATCGCGAAATTATTAGAACGTTTTAATTGGCTAAACAAATAGCATTGTCTGATTCTGCAAACCCTCATCTATCAAAACTGGTCTGAACTGGTGGTAACAAAACTGGTAATATTATGCAAACATTAATGGATATTTCTTTGGTTCATATTTCAGTATTTTTGAGGTATCCATTAAAAGAAGACAGAACCTTCTAGTCACGAGTAGATATCGAGTTAGATTAAAACTTGAGGCTACACACTTTCATAATATTTTAATTACAACAATTAGAAATACATAATATAGAAGTGTTATATTCTTAAGAAAATTACGATGGGATTAATAACATGACAATACCTCAGCTAATATTTAATGAGAAATATGTAAACTTTCATTAAATTTGATAAAAATTTCCAAAACAAAAATATTAACAGAGTGAAATGAATTATTCATAAGTTAAGTTAATCTTCTAAATTCAAGGTATGAATATTTTAATAGCTTTTATAGTTTATTTACTTCTAATAGAAAAATATAAATGTAGAAATTTAAGTAGACCATATTTTGTTGAATATTACTGGCATCTCTCAGATTTAAACATAGAAATCATTAATTCTTTCCATGTGCCTTCATCGATAATCCCTATTTTTGTGTAGAATTACCAATAAATGTGAAGTATGCCGAAAAATTTATTCGAAGAAGCAACTATTTTGATAAATTCTGTTAAGCAACTGAATTTTAAATCGTTGCAAAAAAGTGCAAACTAAAGAAATATCCACCCATCTATATCGAGTTCTTCTCTTTTTTTTAAGCGAAAGAGAAAATATTTTGTTTTAAAGTTGCTTTTTACACATGCCTTTTCTTTTGTTGGTAAATTCATTATACACTTTGCGCAAGATAAATTTATTTTATATTTAAAAACTCGGAATATTTGGGTATAGAAACTAAATATAAAATATGTTTTACAGACTTTTCTGTAAAATGCGCGCTTTAGTAAAAAATTAAAAACGCATTTAAGTTGTTTGAGGCAGAAATACACTTGCTCACAAAAGTAAGTACGTAACTCATAGCTTAAATGAAAAAAATATAGTTCTCAAATAAATATAAGAAAAATATACTATTTTGGAGAGTGTTGTTCATAGCTCCTAATTCTATAGTCATATATATATATATATATATATATATATATATATATATATATATATATATATATATATATATATGTATATATATAAAGTAATGAAAAATAAACCAAATCATTAAATTTTAAAAATCTTTAAGAGTAATTTTGTTAACTACCAGTAAAAATTTAAATCACAAAAGCATATATGCATTTTGACTTTTTAGCTTTAAAATAGGATGAGTGAAACTTTTCGATTGATTTGTCGTATTTCAGTGATAAGTTTAGAGTTCTGCTACCGAGCTTGTAAGTTTGACCTTTAAGTACATCAACTGTTCACTAATGCCTCCACAAGGAAAAGAGTCATCCAAAGATCTAAAGGATGCAATAATAAAGCTCTATAAGGAAAGCAAGTCCCAAAGATGAATCGGTAAAATCATAGGTTTGCAGCCATGCCAAAAATCATTGAAAAGTTCTAGGTGAGGGAAATACTCTAAACAAGCCAAGAACTGGATGACAGCCCATTTTCACGGATCGAAAAAGGCAAATTATTGTTAAAAACGTGAAAAAATCCTAAGATTAGCGCACTAAAATTGACTAGTGATGTGAAAAACAATTTTGTGAAGTCATGCAATCCTGAAACAATTCGCCATGTGTTATGGAAGGCAGGATACCATGGTCGAAATATGCGAAGAAAACCATTTGTTAGCAAAGTAAATCGCAAAAAAGAATAGATTTTGCAAAAGAAAATGTAAACCAGGACAGAAATTTTTGGAATTCCGCGATTTTTTTCGATGAAAGTAAATTTAACATCCACGGATCAGATGGACACCAAAATGTTTGGAGGAAAGCAAATGCATCTCTAGAACCAAAGAACATGATTTAAACACGCTAGTGGTTCGATTGTGGTTTGGGGTAGCATGGCAGCAACTGGAGTTGGAAATTTAGTTATAATCGACGGGATAATTAATCAATATAGCTATTTGAATATTTTAAAGAATAATCTAAGTCAAAGTGCTTCTAAATTGGGACTCGTTGGATCCTTCACTTTCTAATAAGATAATGATTTTAAACATACTCCTCGGGAATGGCTGCAATATAACGTGTGAAAACAGCTAAAAACCCCACCGCAGTCACCTGATCTTAATTCCATTGAACACTTGTGGGATTATCTCGATCGCCAAATCGGAAAGCAAGAGATCAAAACTAAGAATGATCTAAAAAAAAGCCATTTTAGAGAAGTGGCAGAAAATACCATCTTCTGTCACTTAAACTGTGGTAAAATCAGTGCCATATAGATTGAGAGCTGTTATGAAAGCCAAAAACTATCCAACAAATTACTAATTTTTTTGAAAAATTGTAAAATTTGCAATATTAATATCTTTTTTTTTGTTTATGTATATGCATACTTACTTTTATTATGTAAACTACATTCTATTTTAAGTTCATCTTGCTAATTACATATTTGTATTTTTTAAATATCTTTCCTTTTGTAATTAAGTAATTTCCTTTTGTAATTCTACCTTTTGTAATTAAGTAATTTCCTTTTGTAATTCTACCTTTTGTAATTAAGTAATTTCCTTTTGTAATTCTACCTTTTGTAATTTTTTTATACTGTAGATATAAATCGTTAATATAAAAACTCTAATATTTTAGGTCTGTTTTTTTTTTTTTTTTTTTTTTTTTTTTTTTTTTTTTTTTTTTTCATAGGACATCATCACATACTCTCTGCATACTTACTTTTGTGACTAAGTATATAAGCATGAAAATTTAAAAAGAGCATGTTACTTTTCATTCCAGCTGTCATCGATGCTTGTAAAGGAAACAATTACGTGAAAGTTGTAGCTGTTATAAAAACAGAAGAGTATAACTTATATTGATGGAATTTATAAAACAAAAATTATGCAATTCAAATGTTAAAATCTCAGTTACCCAGTTATTTAATAACAGAATAAACAAAGTGTTTTTGTTTTCTGCGAAATGATCATTTCAATGATTTTCTATTTTGCTTGTTTGGAACAAAAAATTGTGATTTCAGAAATACAGTTGTGTTTTTTTGGGATTGGCAGCTAAAAAAACTGATTTCTATCACGAACAAGTATACCTTCTGTGATTCTCGATTACCATGAAAATGAATCTAATATTAAACTGGCACTCATATGCAGAAAGTGTGATCGTAGAACGAACAACAAAACAAATTCCTGTGGTCACTGTAGAAGTTATATTTGAACTGTGCTAAATGATATAAACTCAACCGAACTAACAAATGCATGGTTAGAGATTTGGTGAGGCATTCTTGATCAATTTCCAACTTCAATTTGAGTGCATGTTCGGAATCTACTTTCAACTGCCGTCTGGTTCATATTTATTCATAGATGAGAAAAATAAATTTACGAGGACAAAGTTAACAAATTTTTGTTAATGATAAATTAAAACTCCATCAAAATATTTTGAATCTATTTATAAATTCAAATCCGTTTTTTAGTAGTATATAAAATATTTGAAAGAGAATGTAATGTATCTAACTGTTTAATAATGTATGATAATAAGGTTTTACATATTGCTCCGTTATAAACAACCTGTTATAATGTACCCTATCTTCCAAACAATAATTAAGATGACAACTTAATAAATAAAAAAAACAAATTATGTATGGGAAAATATGTATTTAGTTACATCTTGTACATTTAAAAATATTGTAAACTATTTTAAATATCATTTGTTACAGAGGAAATTCCTTTAAAAACTGTATCCATGTTTATATGGATGACGAGCCAATAATATATCTACATTCAAATATGCTTCTAACCATACATATATATTTTGCATACACATAAGAGTACTGGTCTTAAGGTTATTATATTAAAATAATTTGGAAATATTTAAATTAATTTGGAAAAATCTGATCAAGTAACTCAAATCCCTTTAACGAGTTTTGTAAAAGTGATCTAAGAATTTAATTTTAAGACATAAGATATTAGTACTCAAGCAATGTTAAATTTATAATAATTTCAAAATAGTATTCGGGATTATCAATAATAAAGATTTATCATCATGTGCTCCATTTCTTTGGTAACAATTCATTTATCTAACTTTCAATTTTCTGAAATTTAAAATAACAAAAAGCTCCTAGTATTCATGAATAATAGAAACATGTCACTTATAATTAAAAGGAGTAATTTTTAAATGACAATAAGAAGTCCGATATGGATATGAAAATATATTGAGCACAATAATTTGCCATTATCAAACTAGATTGTATGTCAAATTCATTACTTAATTGACCTCATAACATATGAATTAGTGCTAAATAATTAGTTTTTTGATATTGTGGTTTGCTGTAACCTTAGGCATATATATTTTCATCGGTTGCAAATTCCAGGTTAACTCACAGGTCTAAATCAAATTCAGAAAAAATGAAAGTAAAGACATAACCACACAGGCCTATAAAAATATGGGCAAAACATATATATATATATTTCAAATAATAAAGCAATAAATCTACTATTCACACTTTTTCATAGAGATGGGAATTATTTTGGGAGAATAATATTCGGATTTTTTAAGTGCCATCTTTTTCTTTAATTTAAAATGAAAAACATTTTCTTACAGTAAACACAACAAAACAGTCAAACATTTTCCTTCCAAAGCATAGCGCCATAAGCATTTTTTACTTACATTATACGTTTTTTTTTTCAGATATAGTAAGTAAAATATCACAATTCACAGGCTTCAAAAGTTTTTCTCTAAGCATCTAGTTGCGGCATATGAACATCACAAGAGATATTAGAACAAGAGTTTGGCCACAAGAGACAACATAACACTATGAAATTTGTAAAATAAGCATAGTTGTTGCTTTTATCGAACTATTAGATATTCTAAGTATATTTAAATATAAGGCATTTACTTTATATCCGGAAAAAATAGTTACAAGCAAATCATAAGTTAAATTTTTTCCCTCAATAATAAACTATTAAAATACATATTTTATATTGGTTTTTGAAAAACTTCCGAAGAGTAAGTAAAAATAAAAATTCTCGATAAAAAAATAATAATCCCCATTGTCTATAACTTTGAAGAACTACTAAAATGTGTTGAACTTTTCACTTTTTATTATTTGTATCCATTTATCTTTTTAGTTTTATAGCTATAATTCAACAATTATAAGCGATTTAAATGGATTTTGAAAATCTATCTAAAAACTAATATTTTCTTTTACCAATTTTAATGGATTCCTCTCTTAAAAATAAGGATAAACAATTCCTACTATTGCTCTTGGCTTATATCATTATAAAATATCTCAATAATTTTCCAATTTTTCAGTGAAAAGAACAGCTATTCCATATAAAGAATATTACGCACCCATAAGCAGGGAACCGTAGCATGAGGAATATTGGAAGACCTAACAAAGCAAAGAACCGTGGGTAATTTAATATTTTATTTGAATATTGAATTAGTTGGTAGAGAAATGTTGCCATTTCTTTAGTTCTGCTACATCTGTCAAGCATTTTAGATTCCAAGATCTTGCATAAAAGAAGTCCAATTCTTCTAGAAAATATTCACACACACATGAAAATTTCCCTGAATTAATTTAACAAGACGATATTTATTGTTTAAGCCGAATAATATTATCTATAACATGATATTATAATATGATTTTATTTTCCTTTATTTAATTTTGTACTTAGTTTCTCAAAATTTGCCAAGTCTTTTTTTCGTTAGGAACTTTTCCCTTTTCTGTATTAAAAAGATTATGGTATTTTCGTAAAAGCAAAATATATATATTTTTTAATAGAAATACTGTTCTCATGGTTGGAATTTATAAAAATTAAATGTATTACCTTGCGTTGGTTTAAAAACAATCTTTTTTCTGAAAAACTTAATATTGTAATATTTGTATTAGTTAATTTATAATGTTCTTGTTTTTTGTTTTTCACATATTTTGATATTTGCTAAGACATTGGAGTACAGAATAAGTTTTCAACAAAATACTTATAAAACCATTGAGAGTTACTTGCTTATGCAGGAACAGCCAATACCTGGTAGTATATATATATATATATATATATATATATATATATATATATATATATATATATTAAGGTGATCATTATGTGTCATTAATTACCTTGCAATATTAAATGTTTTAAATAAGGCAAAATTCAACTGAAAATTTTAATTATAGGGAAGTTTATTTATTCGAAATACTTTAACAAAAACTTAGGAAAGGGACCCAAGCTTTTATTCGAATTTCTATTTCTGGAAATTAATATTTGGAAAAGATTATTTTAATTATTTAAACTACAAATTGCAAGCGCATTGTCGCCAACTGTTGAGGACTATTTTGTTATTCAACATGCCGAATCTGGCGGTTAATGATCCAAAATTCATTCTGCTAACCCTAGAAAATATAGTGACGACCATGGACAAGATGGGTCAATTCTCGTTTATATATTAAATCTGTTTTGCGTGTCATTTCTCAAGACAACAAGTGTTCAAATTATATGGTAATTTCATCATTTGAGTAAACACAGGAAAGGGGAGAATTCTCGAGACTAAGGGTTACCATGGAAACGTCATTATCATTTTAGGCACTTAATTTGAATTGTTATTTAAATAATTAAATTAAATAATTGTACTATTATGAGCTTCTTTATAATAATATAAACACTTCAATGTAGTCTTCATGTAAGAGGAAGTGAATCGACTCCTCCCCAAAGACATGTCGTTCCATTTCCACTTTTCTTTTGATTCATTTATGTACGGCTAGTTTCGGAAATAAATCACAACTAAAGAAAGTTATAATTGATAATTTTAATAATTCTAAAATTTCACAAACTAAAAGTTTCCATTTAAATAATGGTTTCATAGTTACAAAAATTGGTTCATTTTTTGTATTAAACATTGACTGATATTGAATACATAAAGATTGTTTAAAATATCTTTACAGTATGATATTCTCTCACGTAAAACCACTGTAGAAAAAGTAGCAGAAAAATTAGCTCTAGAAATATAACTGATTCATTGCTTTTTGGACTATATTAATATACCTATAAGACTATATTAATATGCCATCATTAGAAATTAGTGATGTCTCCCACTCATATGTGATGGTAATTTTTTCAGTGATTATGAAATTGTGTATAAGAATTATTTATGTAAAATAATCACAAAAGTAAACTTCCTACTTCATCTGAAAGAATACAAAGTAACTGTACTTCTGTATAAAACTGAAATATGATAAATTCTTTATACAATTAGTCTTATAACTTTATATCACTGAAGTGCTTTTTACACAACTTTCTTCATGTTGCTTTTAGAGAAACTTCAGTATACAACTGAAAGGAACATGAAGATTTATTTAATAAAACTAGACATAAGTAGAAGTGTAATTGTAAAGTAAAATATTATATATTGAAATTTGTTAAATTTAACTATTGTATTTTTTTAAAATTTCATATCTTTAAATTCTAAAAATAGTCCCTCAATTCGATAAATTTATACTTAGAAAAAGTTGTTTCATGATTAATGAAGCATAATAAATCTTTTTATATGAATGAGTATTAAAACGTGTTTGTGAGCCAATAAAGAAAGCAATATAATAACTTAATAAATTTCTATTTAATTTTATCATAAGAAATATGATATAGTGTTATACATAAAACTATCTTTAAAGTAAAAACAATTCTAAGCGGTATTTTTCCTCAGTTTCCCTTGCAGCTGCCATTCATTTCTATCGTATTTGAATTCTTGACTTAATTCTAACCAACAGTTATATTGAAAGCTTTCGATTACAAGTTTAAACAGATCTATTCTCAACCCTAGTTTGTTGTTTCTATTTATTTCTAGAACTGGGGCTGAGGTCAATTCTGGTCACTGTATGGGATTATATGCTGACGATGTAATAAATTACCTGAAGTAGCAATGCTAATCCCCTCGAAGAGTCCGATGCTAACCATAATATCATTTTCAATCCCTAAAGTCTGCTTGAAGTATTTTTAGCACCAATAGATACCTTTATAACTATGAGACTGAAATTTATTTACTGGTGTGATGTGATTATATAATCTTTTGTGTACAATTGTTTTTTTTTTTATTTGCGGCTTTGCTAGGCATGACTTGCTCCACTCTCGAACTCTCTGTTGGGAGTATTAGGTTTTGAACAGTTGTGTTATGTACAGTAAATGTGTCCTTGGATTCTCAAAAACAGTTGTATACAAAAATCATATCACATATATATATATATATATATAATATGTAAGATACATTGCCAGAAAATGAGCGGCTAAATAAATTTTAAAAAATGTTGACAGAGGGATATAAATAAAATTAAAATAAACTATTAAGCTGAATTCAGAATTTCTTAAGCAATATATTAATAGCAGAAATATGAGTGTAGATAGGAAACTCAAATTTATCAATAAAATTAAATTCAACTGTCACAATCATGTAATAGCAATAAAATATCATCTCAGTCTGATGATAACGAATTATAATATGCAAATTCAAATTTAATCATTTATTTTTGCAATGAAATTTGCACCTTAAATATTTTACAATTTAATCAAGCAATATTCACTTTACATATGGTTTTACAAATTAAATGTAAATAAAATAGAATTAATTATTATTAATAATAAAATTTTAAAAAAGGAAATAGGAAAAAAAATTAACCTTTAACCTGTGCTTCACAGCTACTGCTCATGTTAGAGAGAAGTTGTAACGATAATATAAAATATGTAGATGACGTAGTATGTGCAAGTTAGATAAAAGAAACAATCTTATTGGGCCTGGAATTTTTGGTATAGCTGTTAATCTAATTTCTCAGTAAAAAAATGACGACTCTTTTGTCTTCATGAGGAAGCATCCATTTCAACAGTGATAATGCTAAAACAAATTCTTGTGGATTTTTCAGCAGCTCGGTTTTTATAAAGATCGAAATACCTTTCATTTGTTTATTTCGTTTTTTGAAAAGTAATCCTAATGATCTCATCAACATCAAACTTTGTTATGTTATTATTTGTTTCAAGAAACAATTTGCCGGACGTTGTATTTGTCCCTCCTTCTTCCTGTCTCGTCTTCGGCAGTCCAGTGGTAATATTTTCAGTAAATTCGGAAATCGCAAAAGCATGAAACAGAAATACGCAGGAGTCAGTGGAAAAAAGTGCAAACCAAAATCAAAGCTTTTGAAATTGCCGGGTGACAAAAAATTTACGGTCACTATTAGGTGGAGAAAGGAATACAGTAGAAAAATTAGCCTAAGCAAAGCCGCAAGCAAAAGAATGGAAAACAGTTGCATACAAAAATCATGTAGTTACATCACAACTGAGTAGACGTTTGAATGGTGAAAAGCATCCCAAGTATCTGGGTTTCATCTTAGATCAAGAGATTCTCAGTCATGCCCATATAAACAACCTGGTTCTCAGGGGGAAACACCGACAGATAATTTTGAAATGTATTTCTGATAAAGACTGGGAAGCAGACGGTCGGACTCTTCGAAATACTTACATTGCCCTAATTCATCACTTTCTTGAATATGGTGTATAAGCTATCGGGTTGCTTCTTCTAGCAACCTTGGTAGACTAGAAAGGATCCATCTCTCTGCTGTCAGAATCATTATTGGCCCATACAATAGTTGTCCCAGGGATATTATATTGTATAAAGCTGACATGCAATCTTTCAGACTACACAGCAAAAACCTCTTGACTAAATACTTTGCCAAACTCATTAGTTACGGTGACCAACACCGAATGTCTAGTTATGCACCCATTTGGAGCAATAATTGCCATCTCAAGAAAGAAAGTTCGCTTAACCATGCTGAAAGTGAGGATGGTTGCATAATGACATTCAATACCACTCATTAGCTTGTGGTATAGATGTTGCTGATTCATTTTATGTTTGCGTTTTACAAGACCGATTCGAGCTCATACACTAACAAGAACATATATCACCCAGAATACGTTAGACAGCTAGCTTTGGACACTATCGATACAATCCTTTGTGGTGCATTACAGATCTATACTGACGGCATCTTGAGTGAATCATGGACTATTTCGGGTAGTGGATATTTTGTTATAAAGGAGAATGTAATTGGATTCTGAGTAAGTAACCCAGAAAATTGCTTAGTGTTCCATGCAGAACTAATTGCTATTGAAGAGGCTTTGAAATTTTGCATAACTGAGAGTGTTCGCACTGACATATGGATTTTGAGCGATAGTCGTAGCATTTATCTGAATGGTGTGGGTATGTGGACCGAACGATTAGGTATATCATCCGACTTTTGAATCGCTTAGTTGCCAACGTTAATATCACCTTTCTGTGGGTTCCATCGCATGTGGATGTGCACGATAAGGAAATTGTGGATGGTCTGGTTCGAGAGGGTAGCCGTAAAAATCCTGCTCATGTTGGCTGCTTTACTTTTTCAGAGATCACCACCAGGGTAAGACAAGATAGCTGTTCTTCTTAGAGGAGTGTACCCGTACATAAATGGTATGCGGAAAGCCTTCCTGGTGCTGTTCTGATTGGGATTGGCAACTGTTTTCATCAAGCGATTCTCGCGATATTTCTAAGAGTAAAACTTCATGTGATGGGCAACAAAATTTATCCCCTTTTGTCCAAATACAATGATCCTGTTCACATTTCGGTTTGCATTGATTTAAATAAAGGCCACATAATTCTAGAGCTCTGAGGCTGTGCTTCATTGTTTGAAAGTGCTCTAACTCATGGACCTGGTTTGATGTTCCTGTCATTCAGGAGCCACAGCAACACAAGTTGAAACGTTTAATTTAATTCATTCAGGATTTACTGTTGATACATATTTTACTGATATTCAGGTTATCATCAGAGGAAAATAGCACTAGGATTATGATTTGGACAGAGCAGCGTCTATGCTATTTCAATATTTTTGCTTTCTATAATTAGGTTTCTCTTACTTATATGCTAAAATATTTTTTATACAAATTATTAGCTTCAAATAAAAGTTTTGAAAAATAAATGCGCATTTAAAGCGATGAAAATTTGTTCTGTTAACAATAGACATTAAAAGTTCTTTGTAATTTAGATCAAGTTTAGATAAGTTTTATAACAATATAAAAAACATAAAGATAGACATAATTCTTAACATTATTTGCCAAAACAGAGTTACAATCAAAAAAAACAATCAAAAAAAATATTAATTAAATCTAAAACAAAATGTCCCTTGAATATTTTTTAATAAAAAAGTCTACCATTTGTCTGGAAAAGAATGGATTCAATGCCTGTTCCAACTAAAATACGTCAAATTGAGAAAGCTTATATAAATTTTCTTAATTTAATTTATCTATTGTCCTTCACAAATAGAAGGATGGTGACGTTTAGAAGGTAAAATAGTTAAAAAGCTTGTAAATTTTTAAACATAACATCCATCTCTTATCCCTCAATAGTATCCAGAATCACACTGGTCCTTCAAAGCTGAAGAACTTGATCATACTCCAGTATCACAATTAATCCGACAAAGAAAAGATGGAAAAAAAATATTTATTAATTTGTTGTAGTTATGAAAGAGAGAAATGCAGGAGTTCATTTTCTCCATTTGCTTAGGTGCTAATAACTGATTACTTAGGTTAATAAGTCAAACATTTCAACAGAAAGGAAATAAATGAATATGACCAGGTGAAGAATTAAGAAAATCCTGTTCTGTTTGATTATAAATAGATTTAATATTTTTGGTATTTAATCTTTTCACAATAACTTAACCATCTCTTCATTTACACGATCTATAAATCGATGCGAAAAGAAATTTTGAGTTACTTTAGTGTTTTTTCATAGTTATTTGTGTTCATATCACCAGATTTATCAGTTTTAAATCTGAGAATCTTCGATGTAATTTTAACTTTAAGTTTCTGACATAACATAATTTTGTGATGCTTCCTCCAATTAAATGAAATACTTCGTAAGCTAACATTAAAATATTCTTTTCATTTATAATAGTTTCTACACAATGCAATGCGTCCACCAACTTGTCTAGTGGTCAGCGTGCCTGACTACGGATAGGGAGATCCTGGGTTCGAATCCCGGTTCAGGCATGGATGTAATTTTTCTCTCTCTCTCTATTCTGTCTTTGTCTTTTCCTTGGGTGTGTGAATGAAGTATGAATGATGCCTACCCTATAAACGGGTCCCTGTGGAATGTGTGAGGTTGCGATGGTGGCCCACCCCCTGTGGTGCACCCGAGGCAACGCCTCGGTGGCTATGAGGTCACTGTGTCTGGCCGGTTCCATGGTATCAGGGAACAATTGATTAATAGACTCTGTTGCAATTGTAACTGTCTACAATCTGCCATTGGAAAAAAAAACACAATGTAATGCCTTCTATGCCAGGTTCGTATTATCGTAGAAATTTTTCAAACAGCACTATCGATAAACTGTTTAGTGTATATACGTTTTAAAAGATTGGTTAAAATATCATGAAAGAATAAAATAAGTGCTTTATTCTTCAAATTTTTTATTCCATCAAGAACTTAATTATTCATAAAGTGTGCCTCAAAGCAGTCCTATAAAATAGTACTGTATATCGTGGAAAAACTAATGTTGTGAAAAACATGCATTGTTACATCAAGAAACTTAAACAAGTAGCGTGCTTATATAATTCTTATTATATTTTTACATATACAAATGAAAAAATTACTTATTTTGTATAGTTTACTTTGTTTCCCAAAAAGTTCTCTGTAACTTTAAAAGTAGTATTATCAATAAAACATCTGATGAAAATTACCCACAGAACTGTATTATCAAGCAACAAAGTATCTTTGTTCATTTCATTAAATATCGCATTGATTATTTGGTACGTTAAGTCTAAGTATGTTTCCTGAATGGATTATGCCTTGTTCTTCTGTTCTGCAGTTTAATAATTCGATTCTGATTCCAGTAATGGTTGTTTCTATTGATCCACTGCAAACTATAGTTAATCAGTCAAATTTCCTCTTGTCTGAAAAATATGACCCTGGAAAGGCAAACCAAATTGTATTATCGTGACCATTTTCATGACATGACATTCTTTTATATTTCATGGAAAGATTTGCAAATCTCATTTATATGAAATTTATCTTTTGTTACATATTACTTCAGTATTATGTGTGATAACTTAATTAACATATACACACACACACACACACACACACACAATAATATTTACAAAATTTCAATTTAAAATATAAAATTATAACTTGATAAATTTCAATTTTAAATATATATGAACATCGATTTTTATAAAGAATTTACTTTATTTTTCAACCGTAGCAAATATTTAAATCTTAATCTAGAATATTCCCTTTTTTATGTAACATATTGTTTTCATTTTATGTTAGAATATTTACGTCAGTGTAATATTTAACATAAACATGCGTGTTACTTAATTTAGAAAATATATTATATATTTTGAACTAAGCAACTGCATTAATTTCCAAATGTTTACTAAAATTAAATTATAACAATTTTAAAACAGAGAAATTGAAATTTATCTAATTATGAGATCTCGAATATCTCTTACCATTTAAAAATCACAATGACAGGCAAGAAATATTTTAGCGTTTTTAAGTCAGAAGAAAAAGTAAATAAAATCTTGACAGTAAAAATATTATCCAAAATATTAAAAATAAAAACTTCCAATTTGTTTCTTAATCTCGATGTTTTCAAATCAATTCTAATCACAGTGGTAAGAAGTTGCTCCAATGACTTGATATGTCCACAATTTTATCCAAAGGCGCCATCATAAAAAAAACTAGGTTACATAAGAATTTTTATGAGATTCCACTATAATTATGATGGACATTTTGTGACAAAAAAATTAAAGTGAGAGGTATTTTTACTGGTAAAAATGAAGCCGAATTGTCCTGAAATCATGATATAAGGCATATCGTGTATAATTCATCAACAAAAAATGTTAAGACAGTGCGTCATTAAAAAAGAAGGTTCTTGAAGTTTAACATGAAAAGTATTTATTATTGTTTCTAAAACGAGGTATCTTGAATATTATGCACTCCTAATATCATTATCAATTAGTATTTTCAGAATAAATGAAGAAATTATTTATTTTATTTATATAAAAGTGTGTAAATTGTTTAATCAGAGTGTATAATCTCATTTGCTAGCAATAATAAAGTAAATATTTTTAAGAATTTATTTCGCATCAAATGAAAACAAAAACAGAAAAAGCATACATTCTTCAGAGTAACACTAAATAATTAACTTTGTCTTTTTGTTGATAAGAGGAATTAGTTTTAATAAATATGTTAGTTTAAATATATTTTCTTCGTTTATTCATTCAAGAATCCCCCATGAACCAAAACTACAATACAGTATCCCTTTACGTATTGTATTAATTTAAATGGTGTTTGAACGCAATTATTTCTTCTTTTATTTGCTTTGGAGTGCATAAGGAAGAAAAAAATAGAGAACATTTATTGACGAGAACGATGCTTCCAGACAGGAAAAGAAAAGCACGCTGCTTTCTTTTATAAGACGGGGATCCATTACAGGCAGAAAGTTCGATTTTTTACCACTTTTACAACCAAACCTTATTCGAGATTCGAACCTGAATCCACTCGGTAAGATCGAAAGGTCACAACCACCATGCAGACTAGATGCAAATGCAGTTATGTAATTGAAATAAATTCTGATGTTTCTGAAAAATATTCAAAATTTTAACTTTATTATAAATGGCCAACTTTTCTTAGTAAAACAGTCAAAAAAAAAGGCTTAATTTTTTTACAATGAATACTAATCACTGTAATGACTTATGAGAATTTATTGTATAATCTATCTTACAATTCTTATTCATAAATATAATTTTAATTTCTAATAACACTCAATGAAATTATCATAGATTTAGGAATTATTATGTATAGTAAAATTTAAGTTTTGTTAGAATATAAAACTGCATATATAAAATGTTTAAAAAATATTTCATAGAATCTTTTAAAAAAAATCTCAGACCAAAAAGATATAAAATATTCGAACTATAAAAGGAATTTTTAACTATAACAACAATATTGTAAAGAAAAACACTCATAAATTTCAGCGAAAGAGATGCCACTGGAATTTAGGAGCAATATTTATTATTTTCCAAATGGAAAAAGTAATTCTGTTTTGACTGAAATCTTATCCATCTATTCTCTAAGAAGAAAGCATAGAGTAATAATAAGCTTAGGAATTGATTTATTCCTCTGAAATTCACCTTGTTATTTATTAGAATAATTCTTGTACCACCGATATGATTTGGAAAATAATCTGGGAATCTTACTAGAAAAAACTGTGTATTTATCTGCTTTTCCTTACAACAGAACTACATTTCAGAAAAGATCTTATTAAAATGTGGCATTTATTACATTACGGGCATTTATTACATCCTTAGTAAGAGTATTACAAGTAGCAGCATTGGGAGTGAAATTATTGTGGTAGGAATGCTTTTTTCTGAGAAACAAGTCATAAGGAGCAAATTATCATTTTGGGTTATGACTACAATGATAACATTAGTAGAAAGTTTTTTCTCGCGAGAAAATGTGTGATGTGATTTGTATCTTTTTAGTAAAAAATATCCCTGGGTTTCAATGTCATGTTTGAAGATGGTGCCATTTTTACATGACTGCGGCTCATTCCTTTATCCAAAAATACCATTAACTCTATACGAATCATTCCTCAATCTACCCTACAGAATATTTCTATATAGTTCAAAGTTGAAGGTATTCTTTGAAACAGCTTAGCTGTCTTTTTCAGGCATTCAAATAGCCATTGATTTTAATTTCTATAAGGATTGCTTTACATTGCAATATTCAAATATTGCGAAAGAGAAAATTTTATTTCCGGCTGTTCAAAAGAGGTTGTCGAATTGAAGAATTTTCATTTTCAAAAGTTTGATCATAAGGTCTGGGTTATCCTCAAAACGCAAGTCATTTATCTGAACTATTCGGCTACAGTATAAAATCAGCCAAGTAATTAAATTGGAAAGAATTTGATATTTAATAAACTATGTAATAAAAGCTAGTTCAAAACTAAACATGTCTGGGGCGATTATGTTTTAAAGTGCGTTGCAAATATGATTTTCTACTAATTTTGTGTTTTATGACTTTCTTTCATGTATTTAATTAATTTTGTAGCATTTTCATCGATTCGTCAAGATTTATAAAAAATGAATTTACCTGAATTAAATAAAATAATATATAATCAAATAAAATAGAAAACATGTAAAAATATTTGTTTTAAAAATTAAAATCAAAAGGAAATACGTAAATTGACGAAAATATACAAGTTAATCCTGAAATTCAAGTACAAACTTGAAAGGGGAGAACGAGAGTATATCGATTACAATATAAAACAATATTACTTAAAATGCTTCTTATAAATAGAAATAACTAAGAATAAAACTAAAACACGATACATAATCTAGTGTAAAGCAATGATTTGTTGACATTGATAAATACACTTCTTACTTCTTTATACACTAAAATAAAAACCTCATGCACTAAGAAATATATGAAAACAAAATTCTAAGCCTCCTGGACAGTATATTATTATTGATTGACAAATACTAAAAAGGATGAGATTATTTTATCCTCTATGATCACATCTTTCCTCTACTAAGAACAGTTCATCTGGAGCTTACAGTTATGTATGGTATTCAAAACATTGCCTACATCCAACACATATAGACCAAGTTTGTAATCAAACTAACTGTTGAATTGAAATACTTTCAAAGTTACTGGTTTATTAGTTAGACATCTTAACAGTTTCAAGTGTAAAATCGGTGTATAGTTTTATAGTAGATATTCTCTGCAGGATCTTTTTATCTAGGTTAAGTAAAAAATGATGAGACATGTGGCAATAAATGCTAAGATACTTCACCTGTGGATGATTATTCAAGGGTCTGATGGAAGAATGATGTTCTACAGAGGAAGGTCCCTTGTTCTATCTCAAAATCTGATTCGATCTCTCTTTCAAAGTCTGACAGCCATTCATAAGATCGTCAAATAAGACTCTAATCCACGTGGTGGACTGCCTGACGGTCATATGCTGTTGTAAGGCAATTTAACGTCTACTGCTTAATTGTTTCTCAGAAAAACTTAACACACATAGTGGGCATTATTAAATTATCGCAAAAGTGGAAACATGGAAAACTCGCAAACAATCACAGCTTTAAGCATACATGCGAAAAGAAAAAAAAAACTCAGCACTCATCTATCGTATTCTATAATGATTGATATCGAAAAAGAGACATTTCACTTTTAAGAGCAGTCTTTCACTATTATCCCATTGTGAACCTACCGAGGATGATTTAATCATTCGCTACAATACTACTTACCCAAATCATCAAAGTGATTGTTCATTCGGTCAAACTTCTCCTGGACATATCTAAGCGAAGCCAATTGATTACTTTTTAATTTTTGTAGATGTTTCATCTTCTTCAATTTACATGCTTTATTTCATACGTGTATAGTCTTTGAGCAACGTATATCGTAGATGAATCTCTTTCATTCCTCTTTTACAAACAGAAATTTTTTAAGTGAGTCTTTAAATAAATATTTCTAAAAAAATTTTTTATTAAATTTTAAAAAGCACCATTTATAATTTCACTGTAGTTATAAATGATCGTCATTCATAACACCTTCACTTACATTCCATTTGCTCTGCAATTCAGGCGAGATTTCCATTCCTTTGCCAAATTTCATTTCCATATATATATATATATATATATATATATATATATATATATATATATATATATATATATATATATATATATATATATATAAATTAATCAAATATCAAATGAAGAATAATAAAATATTAAATGGAGAATAATATACATTGAAAATAAGAAATATAGTAAACAGATGGAAAATATGTTCAATAGACAGTCCAAAAAAATATTTTTTCCAAAGAATCACAGAATGTTAGGAAAATGGAACGAAGTACCAACATCCAGCATGGCGAAAAACAATAATAATAAAAAAAATTTAAACTGTCTAATATGTGAACATATTTACTGTCTTTGGACCATGTTTCGTATTTTCAATTTATTATTCTCCATTTTTAGTATTTGATTATTATTTTCCATATTATATTTGATTAATTTTATAAATTTATTATTATTCTCTATTTCGTATTTCATTAATTTTATAAAAATTTACTATTAATTATATTTTAGTAACTCTATTTAAGCTGCTTTTGCGTTGAATGTATTGCTCAGCATAAGAATTTTATATCTATTCTTGTATTTTTCAATTTTTATACCTATATATATTCTTGTTCTCTTCAATTTTTGCCTATGATATTTCAAATCAAGCTTTATATATATATATATATATATATATATATATATATATATATATATATATATATATATATATATATATATATATATATATATATATAACAGCCAAAATGTTTCTTTTTTATAAATGTAAATGGATACTTAATTCGAAAAACAAATAAGTAATCAGAAATATATTTTTACATAACAGTAATACCTATTATATTAAATTATATTAAATACAGTACATTAAATATTGTAGAAAGATATTAAAAATAAAAGGCTTTGAAAATGAATTCAATAATTAAAACATTAAGAGAAGACAAAAAAGTTATTTTTAACATAGTAATTTGAGAACTCTCTTGAGTAAATTAAATATGTGGTGAAGAGAAATCCTTCATTTTAAGCAGGAAAAAATTACATTGATTGTCTTTGTTTTCTAACTAATTAACTGTTGTTCTTGAATTCATAAATAAAAATTTTATTTTATTATTTGATGCTTAGGTAAATGTTGATAAAAATACATTTTTCGGTATTAAATGCGCAATGTTTGGCTACACATTCTATAATTAATAATTATTCATAATTAGAAATGCCGCATCTTTCATAAATAAAAAAAATATTTTTAGGTATAATGTATAAATTTTAATTAATTGACTTAAAGAGCATTACAAATAATTGAAAGAATTTTACACCGAATAAAATTCTGGATATATACACTGATATATAAAAATATTGTAATAATCTTTTTAAAATGTATTCCAATTGGTGCCAAGTAAGTGGTGTTTAAGAAATGTCTGAGTGTTTGCGTGTATACTTCACATAACGCGAATATTCAAGTGTTATTTTTTAAAACCGCGTAATTGCATACTTAATCATGTTCAAAAATATTCTGATTTCATTATCATTTCTCACGAACACACTTAATTAAAACTGTGGTAAATGAATTAATGAGTTCTAAATTAATAATTATTTTTCAACGAACTTCTTTCAAATGAATTACTTGTTAAAATATTTGAAAGCGGAAAACTTTCTTTTTCCACAAGTGTAGAATTCGAGTTTCCACGCATATTTATTTCCAAAAATATATTTTCGTAATTGTTAAATGGACTTTCAGCAACTTATGATTATTTGGGTTAGTAATGATTCACTCGTTGGTAAAAATTTAGGCCACATTCTCTATAGTTAATCAGTTTATGGTTTAATATGTTTCACAAAATTAAAGTTAGAAATTCTTGTTTAAAAAGTCATTTCTTTAACCATATAAAGCTATTTCCTCAAATTTAAGGAAAGTGGTTTTCTCTCAGCGATAAGAACAATAAAAGAGTTTTTCTTTTAAGTCAATTAATTTCAAAATAGAAGTAAATCACAATGAAACTGATTTATTAAATTTCTTCCGTAAAAGTCTTTTTTTCCAGTAACAAAAATTTTGGGTACAAATTATAAAATTTAGAGTAAATTTATTTATCTATATCAAGTATATTAATATTTCAGGCCAGTTTTATATATAAAAGTAATGATGCAGCCAAAGAGTATTTAATTATTATGTTTCTAAGATAAGGAAGTCTAACTTGTAATTGAATGATTCGAGCTGCTTTTTTATCTCAGTAATTCATGTGTTTGATTTCTATCTCGGATGTAGATTCTATTAGAAATGTTAGAAGTTTAGTAAAAACTGTATCTTCGGGTCTATTTTCAAAAAACAAAAAGTTATTAAAAAAAAGGGCAAACATATTAAACTAGAGATCAGTTTATACGTTGCGCAACAATCGCTTTTTGCATACGAGGGGAAATTAGACCTTGAACTACTGCTTAAAGTCCCAATTTCGAATCACTACAAACATATCAAAACCCCAAGTGGGTTTTGAAACCACGAACAAACCAAAAATCTGACTACTATTCATTTGGTTGCAAAATTAATATTCATACAAGGAAAAAGAATAAAGTCACAATAATGTAGTCTAGGATTTAAAATTTCTAAAGTTTACAAGCCATATTGTATCTTAAAACAGTGAAATTTGTGTTTTCAATAAATATTGCTTTTAAATTTGTGGCTCTTATTTTACTTTTCTTTGCATGAATTTATTTGACTCTAATACACGATTTTATTCGACACGACTTTATCAACTTTTAAAGATAATTCTGAACAACCAAAACAACTGTGTGTAAAGTAAATTCTGAACAACAAACAAAACTTTATTCTTGTTTTCTTTAACAGTGAGAGTGTGATAATAGCTAAGAATCTGAACTAAAAACGCTTCAAACTTTCAGCTACAATTTTAATCTGACAAACCATATTCAAAGATAACACATTTTTGAAGAAATCATTCGTTAAGTTCTCTCATGTATTTTAATAAACTATATTCAAATATAAAAATTTTATAAAAACCTAATTTTTTGTTAAAAAAAAAAATTAAAACATATGTCAGAGATCCAAAAAAATTTTTTTAAATATTATTCACAATATAACTTCACTTGCAGGGAAATATTTTATTTACAATAGATAATAAAAAGAATTTAAAACAAAACCATTAACATTATACAATATGTTTGTTACAATCGGAGCTATATTAAAACATAAGATATCCTGAAAGTAAAAAAAAACGTTCTTAAAAGTAAATTCGCCATGAATTAACACATTTAAAAAGCAAATCGCAAAAATGAGATTGAATTTGAAATAATCATTTCTATGCATAACAGCAAGATAAATATATTAAAAAAAAAGACTATCAAGGATTTTTTTCAAATATTTTAATAGATTTTTTGGTATGTGCATTTAAAATAAGGAAAATGTTACGAAACATTCAATCATTCATGAAAAAAAAATTATGTTAATTGCTATTCGGAGAAGAGAGTAATTCAAAAGAATTAAGAATTTGTTGAATATAATGTAATAAAAAAGTAAAATTTCAGCAACTGCCTTTCTGGTTTTCTCTTAAAAATTACAAATTTTTAAACATTGATGTTATCTGACACAGATGTCGTGACATGTTAAAATTTCTGTAATGACCTAGTTGGTTAGAGACTCACACTATTCGTCGGAAGGTACATACAAACATAGCGGTGCAGGCGAGCCCCGGACTGTACCATTAGGTTCACGGGTTTGGAATACTCGCTCATCACCAAGTGCCTCGTAATTTTGAAACCATGGTTACGAGGTCACACCTGAACTAACACCCTCCTCTCCACATCCACGTCACACCAGCGGAAGGACTTAGGACGTCACATATTAATATGGACCCCAACCTACCCAGTGAAGGAGAGTACGGCATGATCACCTTCCCAACCACTGCCCGCGGCAAATGATACTTCACTTTGCTGATCTTACGGAAAGCGGCGTGAAGATACTGAGCCACTGGAGCTCTTCGTCGGAAGGTACTGAGATCCCAACCCAACATTTCTTGTATATCCTAATGGCAGATGGGACACTTGAAAACATGTGTCATGCTGTCGCAATGTCTTCCAAATGAAATGATACCACTAAAAGTGGTAAGCCAAGAGCTTGGGAGTCTTTTGCTTACTCCCTTCTTTTAAATTATGAAGATCCATAAACATACTGAGCTAAATGCTTTTCAGGCTTGAGGCAAAATCAGATTTTAACCTTTGGTGCATCACGATTATGAAACTTATGAAGCTGCATCTCACAACTTCATCATGACTCGTCGTCGATTGGAAAACGTTCAGGTTCATAGACTTGATCTGGAAGTTTTAGTATATCAGGTGGGATAAGTAACAACACAATGATACAGCCTCATTTCGGAGTTAAAAATTTAAAATGAATCAAAATAATGCATGACCAATTTATTAAGAATATTTTTCAAAAAATGAATAACTTAAATAAAAATTACATTTATAAAAAATAAGATGTACCAAGTGAAAAATAAAAAAATTTAAGAGACAAATGAATATATAAATGACGTTATCGGATATAAAGTATAATAAAGCAAGAGGGAAAAATGCGTGATTTTTAAACAAAATATGTCTGATTTTGAGTTTTGTGAGAAATTCTTTTGTTGACACATTTTTCCTTTATGCATATAAAAGTTATGATAGAATGTCTTGAGACCTTTTAAAACCATTAAAAGAGTTCTGCTTTAGAGGTTTAACATAATTACTTTCTATTGCTTTACTATCTTTGGTATAAAATTATACTGCCATATAAATTTTTATCTACTCTTTTACACATTCATCTGAAATATTCTCAGTGTATTTATCTAGCGCAACATTTTTGAAAATTATTAAGTTTTAAGTTAAAATTTAAACGCATATATAAATCAAATGGGATTTCATAATAATAACTTAAAATACAAAAATTTTATACTTTAAAAAAAATTATTCCTTATTTACTTAAACATTTATAATGTTATTTTGACTGGGTCTAGAACTTTTAAATATCTAAATTAAAATCCTTCTGTTTTACATTCATTTAAATATTTTGATGTATAAGTTTGTATCTACTCTTTTAAACATTCCTCTCAACTGTCTATTTATTATGTATTTATCTAAAGCAACTTTTTTGAAGAATAGGAAAGTTCAAAGCGTATAAATTGAATGCAATTTTAGAATAGCTTTTAGTTTTCAAAAGCTGCATAAAATCTAATTCTTAACAATTAGAAAAATTGAGTATATTGAGTGTGCCCAGAACCTTTTAACCAAGAAATTGAAATCAAACTATTTTACATTTATCATAACAGTTTAATTCAATTACAAAAAACACTGCCTAATGAATCACAATAAGAGAAAGTGTAATATATTACCATTCAGTTTAACAAATATTGATAAGCTAATATCATTAAAAATCCAATGTTCATGTTCATTGAACTCCAATTATTTACAACTACAAATCATTTTAATTTAAATAAAATGTAAAAATTTAGAATAAATTAATCTGATTGTTTTAATTGAAATAAATTATTTTGAATAGGAGATGAAACATACTTAAATCCCATTATTCTTACATAGAAATACATTATTTCCACAGTTGTTTTGCAAAAATACTTTAAAAAAGTATTTAAGACTTGATGAAAATTTGTCTGAAAAATTTAGGTGTCTTATGAATTATGGTTGTAGAAAAATTTCTTTATTTGAGTTTTATTCTAGCAATTAAAAATTATTAAGGAACTTTTGAGATTACTAATAAGTTACTAAGTTATGTGTTATGACTTTAAGATTCAATACCAAAACCAGTTTATTACAAAAGTTAAGAACATAATATAAAGTTTTTTACCATCGATAAATAAAATATAAGCTTAATTGAAGTACAGTTAACACTTTACAAAAATATCCGACAGTATGTAATATTCCTTCTCACTTTTTTGTTGAAAATTAACTTTTTTTCAATATAAAATTTAAACATTAAACGCAAAAGAAATCATAATTTCAAATATAATTAATATTATAAATAACATTTTACTGAAACTAGAATTTTGGCTGATGTGTTTTTTCTGAACACCATTGCACTCTCAACAAAAATTTTTGTAATATTCGTATGTACGAAATAAATAATTTCACTTTATAGCTTTGTACACAGTAGTTGAAGTTGAAAACTAAAATATTTGTGTGATGTAATTCTATAAGTTTTTGTTTATTTCGTTTACTATTAATGGACCCTTACATGGATATTTTACTTTTTAATTACAGAAGATCAAATATTTAGTGCAAAGTTAGATGGCTAAAGTGTACTGAATTACAATTTATTTATCCATTTAATGTGTTAATTTCTATGTAGTGCAATTTTCGCACTTTTCAGGGCTGTAAAACAAACAGAATTAAAGGGATTCTTTATTCATTGAGCAAAGTTTTACAAAATACTTTTTAAAAAGCATATCCATGATTATTTAATTTAAATCTCTATTCTTAAAATTCGTTTTATAAAATACATAAAAGTAATTAAATAATATATAAATTAAAAAATATATAAAATTATTTAATTATTAAATATAATATATAAATATCAAAAAATACATTCATTGCAATATATTTAAACATATTGCAATGAATGTATTTTTCCTGCAAGATAATGTTAGTATTCTTCCTACTCATGATACTTGAAAATGTTTGCAAAAATATAATGCATGTTTGGAATTTACATAAAAGATGAATAAGAGATATATATCATTAAATATTATTTGAAGGATTTACCTCACAATTAATACATGGTTAAGGACTCATTCAAAGTAATACATAATTTAATAAAGGAAATTATCTTAAAATATTAAATATGTAAAGTATATATTTCTTCTAATCAAACGTTTTAGTAAGTGAAACCAAAACTGTTTGCAAAATATAGGTTAATCAATACAAAAGAAAATTGTACATACCTACTAATAACATTCTTAAATAAACACCAAATTTATTTATAGCATTTATCTGTCATTACAGATTTTTTCGTCGCGTTTCCATGGTGCTATTTCTTTTTTTAACTTAGCGTGTTTGCCTGAATGACCATTTCATTCGAAATTTGATCGAAAGCCTTTTCTGCTTGAATGCCTGTGGAGAGTTCAAGGATAAGATGCATATTGACGAATGCACTACACTATTATCTTATGATTCTATTGTTCTTAATTAGTGGGAAGTAATGTCAACACTAATGGGTTAGTGTTTAAATGTCTGGTGTTTGTATAAATGAAATTAAATTTAAACCATTGTTAAGAATGCAAGACCAAATTTACATTAATATGTTTGGTAAAAATCGCATTTTTGAATATGTGGTCCACTCTTCACCAGGTATTTCCTTCTAATTGTTTAAAAAGAAGATTATCTATAAAACAAATGTATTTCTACAAATGTTACTTTTCCTGAGCATCAATTTTTGATTGTATAAGGATTGCTTTAGACATTCCAGGATTATTAGACTAAGTGGATAACAGGTTACTTAAGGGACTTTTAAACTGAACTGCGTGAATTCGTTTCAGAAAAAAAAACTTTTTATAGATAATGATTCGGTTTCACTCGTTTCTCAAGGGAGGAAACCCGATGAACACTTATATATCTCACCTTAAAATATGACCACGCAGAAAAGAGAAATACAGTTTCTATGATGCGTTGTTCTTCATACGTTAGAATTTAATTCATAATTATTTACAATTAAAATGAATTTAATGTCCATAAGCCATTTCACAACTGTAGCAAAGATCCTTTAGTCTGCTGATCAGTTTGGAAACCCATCATTGTCATGCTGAAAAAGGACATTATCACTCAACATTCTTGAAAAAGCTGTATTTTTGGTGATTAATATTAGATTTTGCCATATTCTTTACCGGGAAAAAGAAATTATCTCGATTAGTAATAAGCAATATCAATTTTTTTAAAAGTCGCTTGTTCAATTACTCCAATACTTGTGCGAGCAATCACTGCCTAGTCCTGTAACTGGAACAAGATTTACCTTTTTTTTAGTTTGAGAAATTAATTTTTTCGCAATAATTACTTTTGAAAAGTAACTGTTGCTATTTTGTAGCAAATTTTTTTCTTTTGAATTTACTCTGAGATATAAAATACCTGCTATATTTGATTCCTTACAATTAGTTACACTTATTTAATTATTTTTTTATATTTCCCTCATACATTTTTCTCAAATTTTATTTATTTTTTTCAATTTGCTGTCCTATCATTCTGTCTTCTTTAATAAAATTCATTGTAATTATTTTATTTATTTGTTCATATTGCATGGGTGTCTTCTTTTCTGAAGTATTGGAAATTGATCCTTATTTACATTCTAATTAGATTAAAATCGATATTTGAAATTCAAATCATAGCCAAAAAGAATTATTATAGATTTTTTTCAAGGAAATTTATGAATTGTGAATCGGTTTTAAAGAGATGCTTAGATAAAAAGCGTGTTTTTCATTAATAAATTTCTGCAAGTTTATCCATCATTCTACAATTGTTGTATTCAATGAATCATTAGATATGAATTTGGCTTAAGGTGTTTTTCATAAAGGCAAATGTCTCATAAGATTAAACTTACATTTCTATTTGACTTTTTTTTTTTGCTTAAATTGATTTGAATTCAAATGCTAAAGTAATTGTAAATTGTTTTGAATACTATAGTTTTGCAAGATTCAAAATCATTTTATTGATTTTTGTTCTCATTTGAAATTATCCAGTATCGCACAATAGCAGATTTAAGTTTGTTTAGATGAATAATTAGGTATGTATCTTCTTCCATTAATTGATATGTGTAATACGAAATTAAAACATTTTCACATCAATCGATTTTAATTTTTGTAAATCTAATTTAAGTTAATGCTGAAAAAATTCCAAAAAAAAAAAATAGATTATTTTTCATTTTATAACTTTGACATTATAGACAGAAAAAATAGGGACGTATATTATTTCATTTTTGCGCTTCCAAGACATAGGTCCTAAGTTCAATACTGGGCTGAGTAAGATTGGTTCAGTATTCAGGGTTCCCGTCAGGGGTTCGATACAATTTAATACCAAGTATAATTTGTACTAACTGAGGCTGACCACCTATCCGGGAAATATGTTTTGCATCACGGGGACCTTGGTCAAGAAAACGGGTATGGACTTTATAGGACTTAACCCTCTCCAAGTATCTGTCATGCCACTGTAGAAAAGTTTTAATAAATTAAAAAATAACTCTATATTGGTATATTTGACATGTTTCTTCTAATTCATATATTTCTAACTCAAATAGTTCAAAATTTTATATTTTTGTTGCGAAATACAGTTTCCATCATCCAGGTGATACGACATGAAATTATTAAATCAAGTAATATGAAGACTAGTATTTCAAATTAAATTGCTTTTATTTTAAATTATTTTATATAAATTTCGTGTCAATAAAACACAGCTAAACATGCCTAATTCTAAGCAAATTTTAAAAAATATATATATATACTTATACATACAGAGAGAGAGAGAGAGAATGTTTCGACAAAAGATTTTAGATGGTAATAAAACTTAAGATTTAAAAATATTTCTTAGGATAAGAAAGGAACAAAAAAAATTAATTGGAAATCTAATTTTGAAAACCCATTGCTATATAAGAAAGGTTTGATACTCTGCTGTTTCTATTTACGAAAATAAAACTCACTTCTTATATACATAAGAAGTGAGTTTCTCATAGCCATTTATTTAAGTACCAGTCAGTATATATATATATATATATATATATATATATATATATATATATATATATATATATATATATATATATGTATATATATATATATATATATATATATATATATATATATATATATATATATATATATATATATATATATATATATATATATATATATATATATATATATATATATATATATATATATATATATATATATATATAATATATATATATATATATATATATATATATATAATATATCTTTTCAAATGAGAACGATTTACAGATAGTTAGTTTATGCATAAAAATATTTTTGCATGTATTATTTGAATAAACCTTTTAATAATGCTTTTAATGGTATGACTTTAATAATATATATATATCTGTTGTACCTATTTTCAATAATTAGTAAATTCATAGTTTCAAAAGGGAAACTTATTTACTTGATAGATATGTCACGTGATAAATTTAAAAAAATATGAGTATGTGTTAAAAATTAAAGCAATAAAAAGACTTATATCATCACACTTCCAAAAGTCATTGAATAACCAGTTCTTATGATTCAATAAACATTAGTCTTATAACTAATAGAAATTTAAGCCTATTTTTATTATCTTTGGAGTAGTTTAATCACTAAGATCTGATGAATTGTATACGGTATAATGTACTATTATAGTACAGTTAATCGTTCACGTCTCTTTAAAATCAAATAGCTCTAAAATGGAACTAATGATCCAGAGTCATTCCATACCGTTCAAATAGGAATATTAAGCAGACTAGGTAAGCTTTTCCACCGGAAGATTCCAGCAGGAGGCAACTTATATATATATATATATATATATATATATATATATATATATATATATATATATATATATATATATATATATATATATATATATATATATATATAAATATATATATATATATATATATGTATGTATGTATATGTATACATATATATATATGTATACATATATATATATATATATATATGTATACATATATATATATATATATATATATATAGTATCGTAGTGTGACAGAAAAGGATCTGCTTCAAACTCCTGTTTAAGCGACGGAAGCATACTTAAATTTATTCCAATATAATAGAAATCCTCTACTCAACAAATGCAAACAACGGTTTAAACCTATACTACGATAAACAGGTCCAAAATAATAGCTGTCGTTACCAAATTTTACGTTTGCAACTGTAAATTCCGGTGAATAATGTGTTCATCAGGAATTCGCCAAATTCTTACAGACCTATTAGAGATCCAGATCTAGACATTATATCTCATCACTCCACATGACATTCTACCATTTCTCTAATCTAGTTATATTTCTACAGAATTCCAAGACCTCCAAATAATCACGGGAGTAAATGTTTTATTCACTGTTTCTAGATCACCCTATTCTAGATCGATAGTCTTATCTTTTGACTCTATACCTTGGCTGAGAAATATACCTACCTAACATATTTTGTCAGTTGTTACACTTTCAGATTATCTGGTCTCGATCTATTAAATTCCTTGACAAAATAGTGGTACTTCAGTATTTTCATGCTTTTCCTCGTGATTGTAATATTAATAGCTGTAGACGAATAGACGATTTTAACAGCAAAGTCATGGCTTAATGTTTTTTTACATAGACATTTAACTGCAAAGTTATGGTTCTTTTTTATATAAATCTTATATGTAGCATTCTTGAGAATTTTCCAGGTTTTTCCCCCTGGTGATACCTGATTACAACAAACAATTTATAAAATGTTTTCTTAAAAGTCTATAATATGCATTGAATGTGGAGAATTACAGAAGAGATTACTTTTTGGATAAAATTTTTTAGAAATAGATGTGTAAACCTACATGAATAAATAATGTGTTCGTGATTTACAGTTTTCATTTTTATTAATTTCATAATCTCTAATATTTTTAGTGAATTTCATGATGGTATTTTACAATGTACATACATATTAGAAAGAAATTTTGGAAAATTTATCTTTTATAAAAAAACTTGTTTTGTCTTCTGATTTTGTTACCTTCCACTTCGCAAAAAGTATATATATATATATATATATATATATATATATTCAAATGTATAATAGATTAACAGTGAAATATAAAATACTTCTTAATTTAACGATTTTCAATAAAACACTTTTAGCTGTCTTAATTTCAATTCTACAGGAGAATGACTCTGTAGAGTTCTTGTGTCAAAAGACTACTTTAGTAATTAAATCTATTTGAAAAGCAAATGCTATGATTTAAATATGAAAAGTAAAGGCAAATAAGTCTATCCTTATAATAGTTTAATCTCAACAAATCTTTCACAGAATAGTTAACGATAATTTCATTTATAAAAGCACCTTTAAGAAACAAGGACTTTAACTTTAGCAGCTTGAATTTTGTAATATATTTTCGTCGTTCCGTGGATTATCTCATTAATTAAATTTATATAAAAAATGAATATTTTTTTTGTTTAATCATAATTAAAGATATTATTTTTACTCTTATAATTCTTTAGAATGAATAAACTCAGAAAATGTTTGCTGAATAATTAATTGCGTAAACGACGGAAAGAAACATTATATTAAATTTATACAAAAATCCTCTCTATATTAAAATTATAATATATGATTAATTTAAAAGTAAATCAAGCTATGTCAACAAAATTGTTGCTTTGGAAGTTGTACTGGTGTGCATTTGAAGTTATGAAACAACGTTTTATTTATGAAACACCGTCTTTATAAATTACATATTAATTTCAATATATTTTTCTTCATTCCGTTGATGATATAATTAAGAGGAATTGAGGTACATAAACAAAGGTTAAATAAAGCTGAAGAACTTATTCATCTATAAAATCATATTTCGCTGGAAGGAAAATTGATGATATTATTGTTGCACTAAGAGATATTTGACAGTTGTGATTAACATCATTTATTTCAGTACCAAATTGTAAATCCTGTTAATGCATGGAAATTGTATGCATATTGCTTAAAATGCTTAATTGTTAACTACTTATAATTGAATGTTAAAGCAATGTAAATGAATTTAATTAGAAGATACATCTCTTTAATTTTAAGTGGCCAGACATAATCGTGAATTGCATTAGTAATTTCCACTGCCTCTGATGTCATTACAGATTTGATCAACCTCAATTTCCCCTTTATCTTATTTATTAATATATTAACGCTCTGAAAATGTAGAAATTGTTTACATTAAAGTATTATTCAGAATTCAAAGTTTGTTATTTTTGAAGTTTTAAACATGTACAAGCTATATTTTGGTAATAAAAAATTATTGTATAATAATTGAAGAATTATTAACAAATATTGAACTTGAAATACAAATAATCTCAACATTAACAAAATCTCGAGCAATCTACGCTGAGAATGTTGGCGAGTACAATATTTATTCATGGTAATATGAATGTACATTTGAAATAACATTCAATATATATTTAAAAATTTTGCCTCCTTTCTATTTTTATATATTTATTTTATTTATTGACTTAAAGTATAGTGGTTGGGAAATTCAAACGCTATTATTCCATTCCAAATAAAAAGACAACTTGGTTCAAATTTTTTCTATTTTATCTTTTTTTAATTTCATTTATATTGATAATCCTTAATATTTACGGTGAGAATTAAATTATTTTCAATTGATATTTAAAAACATTGATACCCTATAAATTGGAGTAGAATATTGAAATAAATGGAAAGCAATAAAGTTAAACTTTGCATTTTAAAAGTTGACAATGGATCTTAACTCAAGAATGCTTAAGCATTTTCCTTTAATAATCAAAAACATATATTGTTTAGGTTAATTACAGAACAGAGTTTCAAAATTGACCAAAACATTTTTGTATCATCAAAAAGTTGCATATGACATTAAGATATTGTACATAAGTGTTTACTACTCATTCAAATAAAATAATTTTCATATCATAAGACCATTAAAACTCAAAAAATGAAAATTTGTAGAAATTAAGTCCTCAAAATTGTTGATCTTTTACTATTTAGGATTTCAACTATTTTCTCCTAGTAATTAAAAAATAATACACGTATATAGAAAACATAGATATACATTATGTAAAACAGATTAAGTTTTCCCCTAAAAATACCAGCAGAAAATCTTGGTTACCTTCAAGATATAATGTAACATTCTTTACTAATTGAGCATTGATGACGTCAGGTTGAGATCCCATGCTCCCACGTAAGAAAAAGTAAACAGAATGCTACAATGTTTTGATCCATAAGGAATATAAATGCGTGAGCAACAGAGAATTAAATCTTGTATATATATATATATATATATATATATATATATATATATATATATATATATATATATATATATATATATATATATATATATATATATATATATATATATATATATATATATATCCTCTTTTATTGTTTTTTTAATAATAAACAGATAAATATGGAAATTTGAGAATTCTTCTTTGATCATTTAAATAGAATGCAGGTGGAATGTAGGTCCCGGATGAATAAGATGAGAGTAAATTTTCTTTTACAAATTGATTACATTTTGTAAATTTCATTATTACCAAAAATACCACAATGTCTGTTAGAAAGCAAATGTGACATCTGCATTTTTGAATGTCATCACCCCTTTTTGCAAATATTATTATATAAAAATGCCCCTTTTTATATCTTTTCAGAATAATTTGCTCTGATGCATACATAATAAGTGCCTATTATATATATTTCTCAAAGCAAAACAGGTTCTGAATCTCTGAGGTCTATAAAAACTAATGAATAAAAAATTACTTTATAAGAATGCTCTGTTTATGAAAATCTTGTTTCTAACTTAGATTACTTGAATAATCATTTTTTAAATGATAAGATGTTCTGAATCTTAATATTAAAAAGATGGATGTCTCCAATTTGGTCAATATATTGAAACTTTTTTCGATACAATACTATATAATCATTTTTCAACTTCTGACATAAATACGTATTTCAAAATTAAACAATTAATTTAAATATTTCATAAATAAAAAATGAAAGGGTAAGTATGCATTTAGACGTATTTCTCAAAATAAATATTTATGTTACCATTTAAATGTTATATAAATGCATATAAGCAAACGTCTTGTTATAAATATATTTTTTGAAGTTATATATTTTAAAGTAAATATGCATATTCTAAGAAAGTTACATTCATAGAGATGTTACATTATTACGTTAAGATTATATCAAACATGTATGGATCATATAGTGCATTATTTGATTCAATAGGCATTTGGACTACGGAAATGGTATATCATTTAATAAGTATATCTTATTAAATGATATACTTATTAAATGATATATAATGGTATATATATATATACATTATTACGTTAAGATTATATCAAACATGTATGGATCATATAGTGCATTATTTGATTCAATAGGCATTTGGACTACGGAAATGGTATATCATTTAATAAGTATATCTTATTATAAGAACTATACGAATTATATATCCTCTACAAGATTAAATTACATAATTAAACTAGACATAAGTAAATTTTGAAATTAAATGTTTCATTAAAATAATATATTTTATGAAAGATATTTACTAATAATATAGTTTTAATTGTCTCACTTTACATAGAAAGAAACCAGAAATTTTTATTACGCAATATATATATATATATATATATATATATATATAATATATATATATATATATATATTATATATATATATATATATTATATATATATATATATATATATATATATATATATATATATATATAAAATTTAAAAATCAATTATTTTGTTTATTATCTACAAAAATGCCGAAAACCAGCGTGAGTTACAAAAACAAAATTTATTTAGGAGGTTAATCATGTTTTAAATGAGCAGGTAATTTAATAGTTAGCCCTTTGACTCTGAATTTAACAGCTCTTTGGTTCGACTTCTTTCTCGATACAGATGCTTGCAGTGCTTACAATTCTACTTTAAACTGTAAATATTGATGATCAAGTTATAGGTTGTTCATATTGCTTATGGTTATGCATGAGATAAAAATTCTATATACTGTATTGTTATCATGAAGTGTGTAGTTTTGCGCCGAAATAGTTGCTTCATTATTTTTAGCGCTACAATAATATTTTGTCCATGAAAGACAAAATCTGACTAATTACTTCGAAAATCCTCTTTCAGGGTAGAATTGAATTCATTATTTCTTGAACTGAAGTCCATTACGAGACGTTTACTATCACTTCCGTCAAATTAATTGTGCTTGTACTCTACACGTGTTTGATTATTTTCTCAATTCAAATGCGTACACAACCCTACATAAGCATTTTTACAAAATAATATATTCTCAATGTAGAGTTCACCGAAAACAATTTTACACCAAAAAATATTTTAGGCAGCATACCATCAATTGTTTAGAGGTACATTTGAAAAATACACATCAATTACAATTGAATATCGAAAAATTTATATTTTAACCTCGACTCATATAAAGCAAAATTCAAATGATAAAAAAACGATAAAAATTTAAAAAAAAAATCACTTATGAAACAAAGAAAAAACTGCTGGGAGAAAATCCTCTAAATAGTGGAATAAAAAAAAGGAAAAGTGATAGTAAAATAACAGCTTGAGTGGAAAATATCAAAGCTAATTAAACAAAGACCGGAAAAGATGAAAAACAAATTCTAATATTCAAGGAAGACTTGCTGAAAATCATTGCAGAAATGAAACGAAAACGTGAAAGAAAAAGTACAAAAGAAATTGAGGATTACTGGTATTCATCGATTATAGAGAACAAAGTTCTGTATAATAATTGCGCCAATCTTAAAAAAAAAAGTTCAAACAATTCTGTTTATTTTACGGTAGGAAAAATGTAATGTTTTCGTCTTTAAGACAAATTGCTTTAAATTTTCAGACTGAATTTTCTATTTTTGCATTCAAACAATTTTTTTTCACATAGTAAGTTAATTTCAAGTATTTTTATAATTATTTCAAAAATTGAGCGTAGGACAAGACTATATGCAAAGGTAAACCTTCCTCTATGCAATTTTTTGGTATACAAACAATCCCGTATGTAATAAAACATAATATGATATGAGAACTCAAATAAAATAAAAATTGATCAGAGAAATCAAAATTTTTATAAAAAATAATGAATTAAAGTAAATAGTATTTTTTTTACCTTAAAACACTGAGTGTGTGTGTTTTTAAGAGGCATTTTATGGAACAGTAAAGTTTTATGTGGAATGCAACCTAGTCTAACAGATCCGTAAAAATATTTTCTAACATTGTAGAAAATGTTGAAGGCCTTATTGGCAGACATTTTATCAGTTAGTTTAAGAATAAAAAATAAAATATTCTTAAAAGAGAAACTATTTTGAACATATAGTAATCATGATTTCCAAATGAAAGTGTAAAGATTTCTTTATCAAATAATTGTTTTTCACATGCATTTCATAAAAAATAATAAATTTAACAATATTAAACAAGTTTTTGCACTTTATACTACATTCTTAAAATATTAATTACTATATAAATCACAGATTCTTTTGAGTAACTGATGCCTCATAAATGTAATATATTTAAATAAAAATTGTAAAAACGGAATTTTATTCATTGCATTATATTAATATTGTGAGAAGGAGAAATTATATAATATTTTTGAAAAATGAGGTTTCTTAAATGATCAAAAAAAATATTTACAAGTAAAACTTTAAAAAATCACTTGTTTTTAAAATAGTTACTCATGATATTACACTGCTAGACAATTGCTAAGGACGGATCACAAATTGCAGTGTAGCATAACATTAAGCGAGACATGAGGCCTAGTAGGATAACATATAGATGCCTAACTGTTCAGACATTAGAATAAAAATATTTATTGATCTGGAAAGTACAAAAGCTGTGAAACATCTGAAAGAAAAAAAATGTGTTCATTTGATGCTGCATACGGAAAAATGGAACAATGCATCTAAAAGTCAGCAGGCACCTTGAAGAAAGGTATCAGTTCGAGGTATGTTCACCGTGGAGTGTGATGCAACATTTCACACGTTGTATCATACTTTGCACAATATTATATACCAGCTGTTGAGACAATTTATCCCGTTCCTCTGTGTGTGCACGGATGAGGGTGTTCTTATTTGTCGGAGGATAGTTTCGACCAGCAACTTGCCTCCCCAAAGCATTCCCCACATTTTCAATGGGGTTTAGATCTGGAGAACGTGATGGCCATACGAGGCGTTGAATACCCTCGCTGTCTAGACAATCTTGGACAGTGAGTGTTCGATGACATGTTGCGTTGTCGTCCATAACAACAAATTTACCACCAACAGCACCACGAAAAAGAAGAACATGAAGAAATAGAACTTTATTAATGTATCGTTAGCCCGTCATAGTCTCATTCGCAACCACATGTAGGGGCATGCGACCATTGATCATGATGCCGGCCCTCACCATGACACTGCAAGTCGGATATCTATCCCTTTCCTGGATATTTTCTTGACAAGCAGTTCCACTCTCGCACCAGATCAGTTGGCGTCTACAATCCGATGAAAGACTGAAACTACTCTCATCTGAGTGTAGTACGCATGCCCAGTCCTGTTCAGTCCAATTGCGATGCTCACGTCACCATTGCAAACAGGCAGTACGGTGCTGTCTGATCAATGGGACACATACAACAAGTCTACGGGCGTATAGTCCTCCTCCCCTCAAACGTCTGGCAGCAGTTTTTCGGGAAATCTGCTTTCCTGAGGCAGCAAGAAACTGATTTGCCTCCTGCTGAGCTGTGGTGCGCCTGTTCCTTTTTGCTGATAAAACGACATATCTGTCTTCTGCAAAAGTCGTACTTCTAACACGACCTCCCCCGTGCTGCCTACTACACATTTCAGTAGTTTTAAATGACTTCCACAGCCGTGAAACAATGCTGTGAGCAATTTTGAACTCCCTGGCAACATCTGTTATTTTTCATCCTTCTTCCATATTTCCAATAATTCGGCCACGCATAAAACTATCCAAGTGATGTCGGGAAGACATGCCAAAAATTTCAATTTCGTCTATTAAATCTTTCCTGTTAAACTTTGACTTGAAACAACAACTGTCCACAAGCATCAAAACCTTTAAAGCTCTTATGAACGCTATCACGTGATGTCATGGGAAAAAAATTTCTATACGCATACTTCTTTTCTTCTTACTATATTCCGCACTTCTTCTAATTTTCCACATTTTGCTTCCTTTCATTTTGTGGTTGCTATGGATGATAGTGTTATCCGTCCTTAGCAATTGTCCAGCAGTGTAATATGTCTGTAACATTAATTTGGAAAACAAAATATCTTTTAAGTTTGAAATCGGAACTATTAATTGCGTTTCAATATTCATTCAATTCCTTTATATGTATCAATATAAATTTATAGAATTAAAATACCTATTAGTTTAATTTTGGGAGTAAATTTAAAAAATAAAAGCAACAATTAAATATAATTCTTCATTACATGATCAAGATAACATTTAATCTATAAGAGCACACACATATATAATGCGTTTTAACTAACAAATTTAATAATGAGTTACAGATGACATTAAAGTTATTTTATTAAATTTTTTACATAGTTATTAGGGGTTCTCCGTTTTATTTCAAGTCACTTGAAAAAAAGAGAGAAAGCTTCAGATTAATAATTTATGATTGGATAAAGCTTGCATCAAAAATATAAAAAATATTACTAAAATTAAATCATATTCTCTCTTTCATACATTATTCTCATATTTTATTCATATTAATTGAGTTAATTGTGTTTGTATTCACGTGATATCCACCTTCGACTTCATTTTATATTTAAAATAATCTTTTCTTAATATCAAACCAAAAAATTAATTCAAATTATACTACGATACCATAAAATAAATAATC
>CM057820.1:71126292-71358792 GCA_030067965.1 Latrodectus elegans | reverse complement strand
GCACCCTTTCATTAGGAAAAGCTTATTATAAAGTAAATGAATTAAAAGTACTTAAAATAATCATTAATTTAAGAAACATATTATACATGCTACAAGCAATGTTCATAAATATGGTACCTTACTTGTTGCTAATAAATAAGCAAAAATACATGTTAAATTTTTATTTATGTGATACACATGCAACACTCATACTTTTATTTCATGAGATTTAATTCATGAGAGTAATTTAATCTGTGTTTATCCATGTAAAATTAGCCAGTATGAATACCGAGCTTGAAATTTCAGATAAGCTCAAAATCAACACTGTTTTCAATATGATTATTAAATTTTCTTATGTATTTTTCCATTTATATGGATGCTTTCCTGTTAAATTAAGTAAATGAAGACAAAGTTCTCCATATTACATAAATTACTTATCAAATATACCTAGGAGTATTTTTCTTAAAAATTACCTGAATCACTGTAAAAGGAAAGCATGGTTAAAATATGGTATTAATTAGTATAACTAGCTTTACATTCGCTGTACCTTTCACTGAAAGAATCGCCGATCTTTGGTCCATCCCAGCCGCGTTGGTTACACGACATGAATAGTTTCCGTTGCTCTGAGCTTCCACTTTGTCAATGGCTAGAGTGGATGTAAAATCGTCCATTTTCAGAATCGTAGCAGAGCCTGATCCGGGCAATTTTTGTCCATCTTTGAACCATTCGAACTGTAGAGGAGAGTCTCCATACATTACGGTACACACGACCCTGGCACGCATCCCGACATTCAGTTCTCCAGGAAAATGGAATGGACTAATTTTTGGCGATGCTGAATCTGTAATCATTCATTGAATGATGTTGAATGGTTTCAAAACGAAGGCAAAGTAAAGAGGGCTCTTAATTGTTATGTTTGTGCGGTGTGCTCAGTGAAAGTTACGTTGCAAAGAATGAATATTTAAAGCAACTTCATAGAATAACTTACAGCGGTGTTTTTTTTATTATTTTAGAAACATTATGCAATAAATAAACAATTTAATTTTGAACTAAACTGTTTATAAAGATATTGTTTTTAATGAATATTGTCATATAAAGGATAGTTACGAATAAAACTTTAATAATCATTTAATTTTTTTAATTGAAGGAATTTTATCGAATGGAAGTTGAAAGCTTACTGGTCTCCGCTTTGGTCTTGTTGTTAACAGTTTGTGAGTTCAATTCCATTATGAATATAGGTATAAAATTCCCTTTAAAGTTCATTTCTCGGTCTAATGTGAATCAGTATGCCAAAGATTATCCATGGAATAATAAACTTACAGAATCTGATTGATGCGATTGCAATCAGGAATTTTAAAATGGGAAGAATTAATAATACATATTTTGTGAAAATACTTATCTATCTCAAAATTATTAAATTATATACACAAGTGTTTTAATTTAAATACATAAAAATTTATAAGAAATAATCCATTACATTACATGTGAATATTCTTCAAAGATTTCTGTTATTCTCCCTAAGTTATAAATATTATTTCTGTATAAACACGTTTTTAAAAACTAACAATGAAATTATGAGCATTTAACTTCATGCATCAAAACCAAATTATTGAGAAATATAGCAATATCGACTAATACTTAATGATAAAATAAATTTTCGATAAAAAAAAGGTGAACATCCATAAGAGTGAACCATGTAATTATATGAGAGGACTATTTCGTTTATTTCAATCCAATCTCTTAAAATTACTTTTTTCAGTTGTTTCGTTTCAATTAAAAAATAATAAAAAATGATTTTTGAATATATTAAGTATCTATTAAAATGTTTTTATAAATTAAGATAATATTCAAAATTATATTTCAAATCTTTTGAATCGACAAAACATTCATCTATAACACAAGTAAATATTAAAATTTCTATAGTTCTATTTTAAAAAAAATATGTAAGTAATCATCACATAAAGTGACAAAAAATTTCTATTATATAAAAACTATAAATGTGAAATTTAAAACGTAACTGAAGCTTGAATATTTAAAGCCAATAATATAATTTTTAGTTCAACTATCCTGCTTTTTAAAATACTGATTGAGTAAGATAGAGAGAGAGAGAGAGAGCATCATTAAATATATAGAGAGATAGAACGTATAGTATTCACATATTATAAAGTAATTTGATATTGTTTGATAAAACTTTATTTAATTATCAATATTAAGCTATAATATAAAGTTAATGAGTATATTAAGTAAATAAAAACAATCAACATAAAATGATATATATTTAGATTAAGTGAATTACATAATAATTAAAAAATCAATAATTAAATTAAATTAAAATATTTATATTGACTTCAAAACTAGCATAACAATTTTAAAAATTAAAGACAATGATACTTTTAATGATTTATGTGAAATTAATCTGGTAAAAAGAAACGTCATGAATTTTATTATTTCTTTATTACATAACTAAAACAGATGATATGAAAAAGAAGTGAAACATGGTATACATTTTTATTGTAAAATTTCAGTATGAAATATTATTTATTTTACTAACAATATTTATAAGTTTTGATAACATTTTAGCAAACAATTGATATGTATAATTAAAATAAATTTAATTTTTTAAGAAAAATCTGAAAGAAATGTCTTTCTGGGAAAATTTCGAATCGAAAGGTAATTTTTCGTTGCATATTTACATTAACGTTTATGATCTACATTATTTATTATATAGGAATAGCCTTTTTTATATTTCATTATTAAATACTTTAGATATCAATATAAAGTTAATAAAAAATTCTTTGAATTCTAAACCAGATATGTGCAAATAGAAATAAAAGCAATCATTAATGTCAAACAAATATGATGAATATAAAAAGTTTTTAATGTGTTGTATAATTCATTTAAAATTATTTTTATATTTAACCTATAAATGCAAATTATGAATTAAAAAATTTTTGTACACATAAAAGTACAGCTTTTCTCAAATGCTAATTTTATAACACTTTAACAGATAAAACATTTTTAGATACAAGTATGCATTTTATAAATAGTTTTATAAATGCATTTTGTAAATGGTAACGTATTCGTTACTTATAAGTATAGTATTCTTATATAATATACATAACATACGTAATACAAGAGTTTAAAAATTTATAAAAAATGTGTAACATGTATTAACTATCAATAATTTCAAATATACGATAAGAAATAAAAGGTTTGATAAAAATTAAACTTACTTGAAATGCAAATAGAGACGTAACACAGAAGCAGCAACAATACTCTCTCGATCGGCATCACAAGAACATTCATTTCAAAAGTAAATATTCTTATATTAATTTTGAAGAGCTATACTTATATATCACTATGAATGCTCTTTCAAAATAAAATACAAAAAAGTTTACGGGGAACAAACACACAAATGATTTATTCAAAACACAAAATGGAGTTATATCAAGCTAACAGACAAGTATGCAGTACGTTTCTAAATGGATCGCTAGCGCCACACAGGGGAAGAAAATGTAACAAAATCGCTTTTTAATTTAAAAATGTTAAAAAATATATCTCAATTAAAGTTTCATTGCGCACAAATTTGCATCATCCTACAAATATCCTACTATAGTAGGATATTTGTAGGATGTCCTACTATAGTAGATGAATATCCTACTATAGTAGGATATTTGTAGGATGATAGACGTAGCAAACAAATATTGGTAGACGCAGCAAACAAAACTTACTAAGCCTATCTACTACACTTGTGTCTAAATTTTTAATTGTAATTGTTATGCTTAGAATTCAATGGTCGATGATAAGAAAAATCATTATTTCCTATAGAATATAAAATGCACACCTTGGTTGGACTAATTTCATAAACTCATCATATAACATTATGTGTATCATAATAATGATTTTCGGCTGCAAATGAGGTAAAAAAATTCATAAATATTCAGAGTTTCACGAAGATGCATATGTAATTGATAAATTAATTGATATGCCATTTAAAATATTGGATTGTTTGTTATTATTGATCGACATAGCAATGTAGCATAAAACGCAAAATTGATTTATAAAGATTACGCAAACACTGTATTTTTTTTAAAAAAAATGTAAATGAAATGCAGATAACAAATTTGATAAACACATACATATCGATCAACGTTTTCAAAAATGGTATTAAAGCAACAAAAATAACAATCAAATTTAAATTTTAAGTAGACTAATAAAAAGATTTTGTATAATAACTTAGCACTCATAAAACGTTTTTATTTTTGCTTCAATATCAAATTATACAAAATATGATTTGCAAACGTATATAAAAAAAATGATATTGAAATATTTTATGTCAAAACCAGCTCGTTTTCAAATTACACTATAAGAGAATATCATAATGTATTCAAATCAAACATTATGATCTTAATAATTTTCTTGGTTTGAGGTTTATTTTACAGAAATTGCCAACAAATTCTATTGTACAGATTTATTACCAAGTGATGAGAATACAATGATATATTTTAGTATAAAATGAATGATGTATAAACACATGTATAACATAGCACCCTCAATAAATTAAAGGGGACAGTCTAACTTCGTTCACTTTTTTAACTACACATTACTTATCATAAGGGTTTTTAGTATATATGGGCAATATCCATACACACTTCAAATGGAATTGATATTAAATTTATGAACAACAAACTACGTCAATATATTTTGAAAAATAATCAAACTATTTCCAACATAGAAGTATCTACCAACAAAATAGGCAAAGTCAGATTTTTTATACAAAAATTTCAAATTACAAATTAGAATGTCAAAATGATTTCTTATATTATAAAGAATTTATAATGAAATTTATAGTTATCTTTTAAAACACACTGTTTATAACCAAGTATAGACATACAGTGATAGTGACATAAGCCAAATACACTTTTTTTTAGTTTAGGTATTAAAACATATAAACTTTTTCATACCCCACATGTTATTCACAATAGTAAAATTCTATACAAAAAAAAATTATTTTAAGTACGAAAAGCAGTTTAACAGTAAAAAACACATTAGAAGTTTTACAATACGCTATACATGTTAAACACTTTTATTTCAAAAGCATAATCATTCTTGTTTACCAAACAAACACATTTTGTAAGCTGAAGATTCAAGGAAATGAAAATCAAATAACTCCACAAGATGTTTGTAGTCTTTTTACTGTTGCAAGCCTATACATTTTATATAAAACCTAAGCACACACATCATAGTTGTTTTAAATGGGCATTTTATGTAAGTTTTGTTTATGCAATTTAATAATCTAAATATAATATAAGATATATCAACAAAACTTGTATTCAAATTAAAAAAATAAAATCTTACTGTTATCAAAAATGAATTTATTTTTCTAATTTTAATATGATACTCAGAAATGTATCAACACTTTATGTATCCTAAATTTTCTTGGTCGATATCAAAATCATTTAATTTTTAGATGAGATAGCAAAGTAATTTAGACATTCTATACAATTTATTCTACCTTTTACTGAAAGAAGTGCAAATTTTTGGTCAGTCCCAGCAGCGTTGGAGACACGACAGGAGTAATTGCCATTACTGCTAGCCTCTACTTTCAAGATGATCAAGTTAGAAATGAAATCGTCAATTCTTCTTATAGACATGGTGGGCGAGTCTGCCAATATCTCTCCTTCTTTGGTCCACTCGAACTTAAATGGCGGGTCACCATACATAACAGCGCACTGGACAGACGCTCGCATTCCAACATCTAGTTCTCCAGCAAAATGAAAGGGACTGATTTTGGGGGGCCTGGTACCTATACAAAAGTATAAAAGCAAGTTTATGAAATTGATAATATTTTACACTATCACTTAATATCTCTACTTTGAACACACATACTTAAAGCAAATAAATTTCCGGAAATGATAATATCTAGTTGAAATTTTCGTAACTAATATCGTAATAGAAAATTTAATATCGGAATTTTTTCAAAATTATACACTCGGTTTGCTTTAAATGTGTTTACTAACTAACAGAAATAGTATGAAAAGTTACATTGACAGTAAAATTTCCATTAAATCAAATTATGAAAACTTAAGCAATAGCGAAAGTTGGTTAAAAAATATATTTTTCATTAATTTTACCCTATTTAACCAATGTATTTAAATTTACCCTATATACATAAAATAATTTCATTAAAAATATATATTAAAAGTTTATTTAAAACTATATAATTTGAATAATTTCTAATAAACTTTTGTGGAACAAATAAAAAGTGGATATTAATATCTATTAACTCTGTTATATGTTAGCAATAATTTCAATCATTTTTATTTTTTATCCCCTTGAAAATTTATTTTTTATATTTACTTTATAATATCTTATCGATCACAACAATGCGTTCTAAGTAGAATATTGGTTTAAGTCAAAAATATATTCTACTTGTTAATAAGGATATCCACTAATGACGATGAATAATATTTTTTTATTAAATTGATATTCTGTGCTACTTAATCACGACATATTTCAACAATGACAATAGTTTCTGTAATGTAATCTAAAAAACAAAAAAATAATATTTTTTCTTTTTCGGTAAATTTTTGAAAAGTTAAATAAAATTAGACTCGATTTATGAAACAGTGTAGCTGAATGTAATTTCGAAAATTTCATGATCAAAAGAAATGAAATGAATTCGTAACTAACACTGACATTGAGTAAACAAGAGTACAATAAGTGTTAATTGTTTTGTACTTCCATAAAATATGTGAATACAAGTAATAAAATTGTCGATCAATAAAACATTCAAAATCATCATTATACGTATAAAAACATTCACTCACCTGCTAATGCAATTGTCACAGCAATAATCAGAAATCTTCCCATCAAGAATATAAATGTATTGCAGAATCCAGAAACCGCCATTGAAAGTAAATTTTCAAAATACTCTGAAAATCTTATTTATAATCACTAAAAGCAGAATACATAAATAATAGTGTAGATGCGAGTAGTGTATGAAGGACAATGGCAGTTAACTAGAAAAATATTGCTTTGCTTAGATTCAATGGTTAAAGGCTGTGCAAAAAATTGCATGCGACGCTTACATTACAATATCTTGTGCACGGAACACTAGCGCCACATAGGAGGAAAAAAGACAACAACAAGTATAATTATAAAATACAAATTTGAATTTTTTGCAGAATTATTTTACTTGTAAAATACTTTAGAAGACATATTTTTAAATTCATTACAAGTAATTGCCTTTGCGAATTTATTAAATTTTAATTTTGTATCTCGCTATATAATAGGGGAACGCATTACAATAAGTACATAAATAAGATAATTATCACTAAATGTTAATTTATTAAAATAATGCAATTAAAAGACTGAAAAAAGCATATATTAAAATTAACATTTTCACCGTAAATTATTCAGAAGCATAAAACAATTTCATTATATATAGTTTTAGTATTACAACAAATATTAATTATTATACACTGTATACATTACAGTATATACTCTTTATAATTTCCCATGTAGTTTTAATGTATTCAGATTTTCATTGGAAAAAATATTCAATTCAATGATTTTCTATGAAAGATTGTTTAATACTTTCGTTTTTAATAATATAATAATATTATAATAAAATAATATTATAATAAAAATTGTTGTTTTTATTATAATATAATTAAAATATAATTATTATACTATAATTATTGTTGTTTTTATTTAGTATAATTAAAAAAAGCTATTTTACTTACATGCTTTTGTTAATATGAACAGCGTTTACATCATAGTCTGAATCGTATGTAAATTTATTGAAAAGTAAACATAATCATTTGGAATTTTAATTTGTACTAAAATACCTCCGTAAAGTGCAATATAACTGTATATACTAAATATGCATTATGAACATTTAACATTTCATTGGTCTTTTCATGTATAACATCATATGAACATTTCTGAAAAAGAATTAGTACTATCTAATATTGCGTTCACAATATATTCCAAATGTAAGAAAGATTCGTTTTGAAATATGTAAATTTCACGTGCAAAGATACTTTATTTCAAAGGAAACATTAACATGTTTCTCCTTTAAATGTTAATGCGCATTGTTGAAAACAAATAATTTTGTCATGCACCATATTAATTATATACATTGGGGTTTTAATTTACCATGTTTATGAGATAAGTATTAAAACAAAAGGCTTACAGAAAATTGCAAGTAAAAAGGTGTTTAAATTTTGTTAAATGACACACAATGATAAAATTAAAACGCTTGCAGGTTAGAGAGCAAAAAATATTTTGATTTGTAATAAAAATACATATTCTCGCGTAGAATTTAACTCATTACTTCTCTTAAATATAACTATTATTAAATATATCTATAATGCAATCAAATACAGTATATAAGAATCTAAAAATAATTTTCTATTCAAAAATGTCTCTGAAAAAGGTAGTATCATTTAAAATTATTTCAAATACAACGAGATGATGTGAATGTTGTTTATATAATGGTTAAAACATAAGAATAATAAGAAGAATATTTATTCTTTAAATGTATTTTTCATAGATTTTATAAATGTAATTCCTCTGTTGTCTTTATTATTATGTGAGAGAAATGGTCAATAAAAAATTTTTTACATAACGATTCAGAAAGATCAGTTAAGAATTACTGTCTGCAAATCTTCAATCTTTTTCAATTTTCCGTTGTTCAGTTTCAAATAAAGTAAATTTATGATCTTCCATTAGATAACCATTAATAAAGTTAAATACACAAATATTTGTAAGCAATGGATTACTACAAAACTGACAAAAGCAAAATTTGTATAACGATTTATCATTAGCAACATTACCATTAGACCATTATCAAAATTGTAATATGAATCGAAATCATTATTTAAACAAAATGCAGTCTTCAAAGAAATTTTTCTAGAATATATGCGTTTCCAAATTCTATTATGTATTTAAGTTGCTCAAAATTATTACATAAAATTGGTTTTAAATGTAAATATATACGTAAAAATTCATAAATCAATTTATCTGCAAATAAAACATTAAATATCCTTATACAAAGCTAAACCGACGAAAAGATATATTTCTTAATCTAAATTTAGTTTATTAAAATCTACTTAAAACATAAAAATATCTTCTTAATAATAAAGCATGTTTACTTTGTCGGCAAATCTTTTATTGAATTCTAGATGTAGAATTAATTCATTTGCTCTTTAATTGTAAAAATATTTAACAACAGATAACTAAAAAATTTATCATTTAAAATATTTCCACAATTTCATATGAACTATTCAATTTATGCTCTAAATCATTGCATCTCACCATTTACATAGAGATCTTGCGAATGTAGATCACTTCCGAAAGCATTGGTTACTCTGCAAGTGTAATTTCCATTATCAGATGCCCCGAACTTTGTAATGACGAGGTTAGAAAGGAAAATATCTTCTTGGGTGCGAATGATTACATTAGAGTTCTCTTGTAATTTTGAATTGTCCTTAAGCCACTGTATTTTGAACGGTGGATCACCTTTCATGACGGAGCACATAAGAGAGACTCGCTCTCCATCTTTAGGTTGTTGTAAAAAATGGAAAGGTTTGATTTCTGGTAGGTTTCCACCTAAAAATATCAAAACAAATCTACAATACTCGTAAGAAATTCATTGAATATATTTTTGCTTAATTAAAAGAGTGTTTTTCATGTATTGGAAAAGTGTTTTTCAATTCAATACAATGACAAGCAAAATCCATGAAAAAGTTTTATTCTCCAAGAAAAAACAGTTGATGATCTTTTTACTTGTATACAAACTTTTATATAAAATTTAGTATAGATAAAGTTTATTAATGAAGCCTTTACAAATATATGATTAAATCTATTGAAATATGTTTAAATTGGCAATTGAAAAGTAGATAATAGAATAATTCATTCATTGAGATTTTGATTTGAGAATAAAAATATAGTAGTTTTTCTCTTAAAATAAAACTGAAATTAATGTTCATATACATAAGTTGCAATTAATAAAATTAATTTAATTTACCCTGCAGATCTTCAATACGTTTTCTATTGACAAAATGAAACATTGTTCAACTTAAAAAGCAAATAATAGTATCATACTGTCTTGAGTATAGCTGTGTGTATATCTAAATTTATAATTTAGAGTTTATAACGAAATTTCGCATACTTTAGCTGATTATAACTACATCTGATTTTTTAATTACATAAATAAATTTATGTTTGGATCATTTTTACTCTTTATAAATATTATATTGACACGAAATAGTCATGGCATCAAACCAAAATGAGAATTCTTAAACGCTATTATGTACAACAATTTTTTCAATTTAAATTTTTTCTGATTCAAAACTGAAATTATTATAGTAAATAATTATTTCTCAAATCTTTTATAGATTTATGCCAGTTTTATAAGAAAATAATTTTAATATAAAAATAATATTACAAAACTACAATCGGTAATTTTTTAGCTCGATTAAACTAGAAAAAATTGATTCGAAGTAACAAGATAGAACGTCTGATATAAATTACACTAAACATCACAAATTACATTAATTTTTGCATCTTTTTTTCCGCCACGTAAACTAAAGATATTTTAATATTTATTTATTTTTAAATATAGTTACAAAAAATAATGAAGTTTTTCTAAGGAAATACGTTCATTTTATAAGAACATCTTTTATTTTGATTAGTACACTTGGAAAACAAGAAAATATTTTGTAATTCTTTCTATTTATGTAAATTAGAATAAATTTAGTTGTTTACAAATTTCCCAATGTAAGACATTTTTATTTAATAGAAAAATTCATTGAAGTTGTTACTTAATCTCACGAAATCAAATTGAAAAAAAAGTCTACTAAAGTTTACAAAGGATATAAAAATAATACATATTCTTCAATACTGTAAGCATTGTCATCTTAGAATACTTATCATGGAAACATATTATGCAAAATTATTTATTAAATATTGTTAAGTAAAAGGGATAATTTATAAATGCACACAACTCGAAAACTATATTTTATACACACACTCATAATAGAGGCTTAAAGTTACTTACCTACTACTTGATTACTTCCAAGAAAGAAGAACACTATGAAAACGTACTTTTCCATTTCAGTGGTTTCAGCTGAGGTAATAGTTTGATTATTCAGGTATAATCTTAGACAAACATGATAAAAATTTTAAAATATTTTAAAAAAGAAGTTTGTATGTGAAATTGGGCACTGTAGAGGTCAGAATAATGGCGGTCAGGAAAACGCTTGGTGTATTAAACATATCATGCAATGTTACAGATGGGAGAGTAGCGCCACATTGTGAGACAAAATGTAATTATAAAATAATATTTTTGAATTATAATCAAAATAAGCATGAACATATTATGTTAACTTTTGATTTCATTATATTAAATTGAAGAAAAAATAAAAATAAATGCATTACACATTTTATATATGTTATTAAATATGAATTAAAAATTGTAATTAATGTGTCGAAATGGAATTCGTCTGTAGGTTAATTTACGTCAAATATTTCAAAACCAAATGCTTGCTTCAGAAAACATTAGACAATAAATACTCAAATAATTAGAAGTTTAAAATTCAAGCCTTTAAATGAAACTGATAAAAATACTTCGTTTTATTTTTTTAAAAATGATTTTATTCTGTTATTAAATGATTTTATTCTGTTATTTATAGCTTTTAAGCTATAAATAACAGAATAAAATCATTTAGAAGTTATATAGTATATCAGCGCAAAAACGAGGAGCCGATGTTCCCGAAAATATTCTATTCTGCTTAAGTAGTAAATTTTTCATTTATTAAAATCTATGAAAAATGTATGCATAAAATGGTTGCAGAAAGCTCATGAAAACCAGATTAACATTTTTGTTGCTTTTATTTTAATACGCATAATATATTCAAGAAACAATATAATGAAAAATTCGGAAACATGCTGAATGTTAACACATAAATTTTATCTAAGAAACACTTTTTAGTAAACATAGGAAATATATAATGAATATTTAACAAACTAATGATGAATTAAATTATAACTGAAGTGATTTCAGCAGAGAATTTGTATTTGAATTTTAAAGATTCTGTCTGAATTTTATGCGTATACTATAATATATAGAGAAAGAAAATATTTTATTTTCACAATAGTAAAGTTAGATTTTTTTCATAACTGTCTCACGGATAGTTTTTTTTCACATATTCAATACCATTAATTGAGAAAAATTGTTAAATTGATATTATTTTATACTGAAAATGGTTCAATATTTTTATATAATAAGTTATACAGAGATTATAAGTTCATCAAATTTTATGAATTGAGACTAAGTACAATTAGAAAGTGCATATTATGAATTTAAACATACGATTGTAACCAAATCACGCATTTTAATGAATCCAAAGAGATTATGTAATAAAACAATATTCATATTATGTAACTAAAAGAAACCATAAGCGTTTTTGCTCTATAAAATACTATAAGTTTTGGATTTAGAGACGAAAGTAAGAGAATGGAATTTAAGGTAAACGAAAATAAGTCTAATTCCATAAGAAAATTAGCTTTCTGTTCCCAAAAATATTTTTACACTAAATAAAATGTTAATATATATACATATATATATATATATATATACTATAAGTTTTGGATGTATATATATACATATATATATATATATATATATACTATAAGTTTTGGATGTATATATAAATATATATATATATATACACATAGGGGAGAAAGATATGCTATATTGAATCTTATTATTGTGTAAAATAGATTTTATTAAATGATAATTGTATGATGATTGTTATGCACTGCATTACAATTATCATTTAATAAAATCTCTTTGTATTTCTTATAGATACAAAATAAAGATTCAATAAATAACATAAAGATACAATAAGATTTTAGATAATAAAATGAAGCGTCTTAATAATAAATACCAATATTCTTATTTAAACATATTATATTAATCATATTCTACAAATAATTTTCTAAGCGGAATGTAAAAGAGAGCATACTTTCTAAAAGCAACCACAAACTGTAAATATTCGCAACTTCAGCAACAAAAATATGGAAGAACACTAATTTACTTTTAAAAATAAAAGTTTCAGAAGAAAATTATGTTCTAATAAACAAAATATTTACATATGTTATCCCTTAAATGATTTTGGTTAAAAAACGATTCATTTAATAATTTATAAAATTTACTTTCTTTGCAAGTTAATGGTCAATCTTTGCAAGTTAATGGTCAATCTTTGCAAGTTAATGGTCAAAATAAGTGCTTAACCATGTAATTACTTATAAAAAACGTATTTTTAAACCATACATTTTTATATTAGAATTGGAAATTGAAATGAGATATTAGTACTCTATAAAGTGTAAGATGACAAATGATTTCGCTTTCCATATTTATAAAATCAGATTTGTCAGAAGAGCATAAATATCGAAATAAGATTGCATGATTATTCAATACAGTTCTGTAAACTAAAGATTATATAATAACTACTTTTCAAAATATATGCTATCCTGATAATCAGAAATGATTTCGACATCATACCTTTCATATTAAGAGCATCTGATTTCTCGTCTGATCCTGCGGGGTTGGATACTCTGCATGTGTAGTTGCCGTTGCTTTCAGAATTTAGATTTTTAATGGTAAGTAAAGATGTAAATTCGTCATATGACTTGATGACAATATCCTTTCCAGGCAGTAAAGGGGAATTATCTTTGTACCATGTGAACTCAAATGGAGGATCACCATCAATGACTGTACAAGTCACTACAGTTCTCAGACCAGTTCGCAGTTCACCAGAAAAATGGAAAGGTTTACTGATGGGTGGTTTTATTCCTAGACATAAGAAAACATGATTCTGCAATCCATAATAAAATTCATGTAGTTAAGGAAATTCTTCAAAAAAATGTTTAAATATATTATTGCCAAATTTGTTCTGCTTTAATTATTAATTTGAAATTCCTTAATTAGTATTTATAGATATATTTGAATTGGACTAAATATTTTGATTTAATTTTTTCCTCCGATAATTTGTATTGAAATCTTAATAAAATACTTCCCTATTTGCTTCGCAATAAATCTTGTTCCTATTCGAATTCATATTAATACTGTTTTAAAAATTGGAAAGTGAAATGCTAGAAAGTTCGACTCCCATTTTTTCTAGATAAGTTAGTTTAATTTAGTAATAAATATCTGTTATGAAGAAATAAATAAAATGACAGTCAAGATTATAAGTGAGAAATGTTTATATATATACTTATATATCATCTTAATTTTTGTCATTTTTTAAAAAATGTAACATTATTTATGTATTATATATATTATGAAATTTCAGTTCCACTATACATTAAACTACAATACATTAAACTTTGGCTTAGAATTTTGTTAAATATTAATTGGTTCAAAAATAATTTTATTTTTTCAGTATTCTTTACATAAATCCGAAATATTGTTACTGTATGGAGCTCAAATGTATTATCCTATAATTAGTTATTTATACAATATATTAAACAATAACTTCGTACATCTTGTATACATAGTTAAAGACAGCATAATGAAAAATATTACAAAAAAATTCATTTTTGAAAACTAATCTTAATTTTTTATTTTTGCATTAATTCATTAATTTTGGTTTTTGACATTGAATGCAATAATTTGGTAAAATAATGCTAAACAAAATGATCTAAGGAAAAAACATATCAAATTTTTAATATAAAGAATTTATAAAATGTTTAAAATCTAATAAAAATCATAATATTTTCATAAAAATGTAAAATGCAAAATATGTATATTATGTTAATGATAAACCTAAGTAATTGATTTAAAGGCCTAATTTCAATTAAACCTAATTTGATGTTCACTATCGGTTAAACTTTAAATATTAATTGATTTAGGAATAATGACTGCATATCTTAAAAATATGTAAATATTATAAGTCTAGTACAGAAATTAGATACATACCTATAGCTTTTGATAATGCGCAGAGCATAAGCACCATCAAGAGAGACGTCCATATTATTTTCATTGTTCGTTTTCAGTGTAAACTATTTTATTAAGGGAAGGGTATATATGTAGTTTACCGTCTAACACTTGAAATATATGAAAAATTTATAATTTATAAAATTGTATAAATTCGATGACAGATACCAATTACTATATAATATCAAGCGACTATTCACATCAACTGGGACAGTTTTCTAAATGGCGCTTTCATCGACAATAGTATAAAATCACAATAAACACTTTTCGGCATACTAGCGCCACATAGTGGCAGGAAATGTATTTACAAATTAGTCTTTACTTATAAATTAATCTTAAATTATATTATAAACTAATCTTAAATGAAAGAAAGAATTTTAAATTTACAAACAATATGCATTCAGATTAATACAAATCAATTCAACACAATTTTTTTTACTGATTAAGTTAGCACTTTAAATTTAATAACAATGCAAAAAAATACTTGTATTTCTTTTTTAAGATTTTAAAATAAATAACGAAATGATTATTTTTATATCTTATTTATTTTAAATTAATTAATATAAGTTATTCAAGACTTTTTCGTATTCTCTGACATGCGAAAATTAATAAAATACATAACCACACCACTAATGAAATAAATTAAAAGCAATTCAATCTGTTATTATCTTCGAAAAATATTACGCATAAAAAATGCTATCTGAATGTTACATAAACAGACTGAGAGCTAAAAATTCCTTGAATCTAAAAAAAATCACTTTGATTATCAAATTTTAAATTCAACATTTAGTTACATATATTAGTTTCTCATCTATTTTAAACTTGTGTCTTGTTTCTAGACCAACAGGGAAAATCAAATTAAAATCTGTTAAGTATATCTATATGTATAAAGATGCAGTTCTTAATAGAAAATTTCTCATTCATTCTGAAGAATAATTATGTGAATTAAATGCTTAAAATATTCTTAAGATTAAAATAAACTTGTTTTACGCAAATAACTTTTAAATTTATATGCATTAATTTGTTACACATTTCAAATTAATGAACAATATCTATTTTAATACAAGCAAATGAATTTGAAGCGGTTAAATGTATCATTGCGTATTACAGACATAACAACAACAAAAACAATATTATCATTTCTTCAAGAAAATTATATTTACGATAGGGAATAGAAATAATTATTAGAATCAAAATTAACTTTTTCTCTTTTTTAAATTTTTATACCCTCATTTGTGTGCATTAATTTGTCACATGTTTTAACGTTATCTCTCATAGATTTTTCTAACACAAAAAACAAATTAGAACCTATTATATACAATTATATATAGCAGACATGACATCACGTTTAAAAATAATATTACAGTAAATGGATTCTGCAAAATACATATGTGTTTTTAAAACTTGAAATATATACATTTTGAATCAAAATAAATTTACTTTGCCCCTTTTTAACTTTTTATACTTTTATTTGAACGCATTATTTGTGTAAGTTTTACTTTTATATTTGCATAATCATACAATATATAAAAGCTTATCAAGATCTGTTAACTATTTTATTATGTATCGCGGATATGACAGTGAAAATTGAAAATAGTGCTATAATTTACTCCAAAAAATACACATATCAACTTATAGCTTAAAAGATATTCTGTGGGGCAAAATGCAAATTTTATGCTATTTCCCTTCTAAATTACTAAATTTTAGATTTATTTATATAAATCTTACTATAATTACATTCATATATATTTATTAATATACATTAACTGTCATGAATTTCAAACGAATGTCCTGTTTTCATCCTAACACAAGTTAACCAAATAAAACTAGATGAATGTCATTAAGTGTAGGAGATTTGACACACACACATTACATGTAAAAACATTACCGTCATTCTTTTTGGTAAAAGCATGTATGAAGTTATAGCTTGAAATATGAATTTAGACCAAAATAAATTTACATCTTACCAAATTTTAAATGTATTTAAATAGAAGTTTTCCAAAAAATTTTAAACATGTGTTGATGAAACTTTTAACTATAGGAATTCATTTCAACACACCCATTTAAATGTGTTTGATAAAATTGTTAGTAATTATAAACAAGTCTGACGTAAACACAATTTGTTAAAAAAATACAACTGAATTTATTCTATCAAAATTTATGATTGCCCCATTTATTTAATAACTAAACTGATTTCATATAAAGGCGTGCAAATTATGAAATAAAATTGCTAAAATTTATTTTATTTTAATTAGTTATATTTGCAACTTTTTAATGATTTAATATATAAATCTTGGCAGTAATATCAAAAATATTATTAAAAACTATTTCTCAATATCGGACAGCTTTTAAGTACAGAAAAGCTGTTAGTTGCTTCAATCAACAATTAAAATTGATATAATTATATACATACCAAACAAGCACATAAAATTAACTCTAACACAAAAGAGAAAGATTTTCCATTACAGTTTTTTAATAAATTTTTTACAATACTGTATTTCCTTATACTATATTCCTATAATTTTCCTTATACTTTTTACCGAGTAAAGAAAGCAGTAATTATTTAATTGTCCATTAAAATTGGGTAATATAAGATTTTTGGAGTACTTAATTTAAGCAATGATGAATTATCACACTTATAAACAAATATAATCATAGTTAATTTGTGATTTCTTGAAATCAAACTTCAGAGTCATGTTCATTACTTGTAAATTGTTTTAAAACTGATCAATGTGTTTCTAATTGTATCAAAATAACAATAAATTCTATCTTAGTTTAATCATTTTGAGAGCTGTACAAATCTATCTTGTCACAAAGTTAAATTTAAAGCAACAAAATATTAAAAAATAATTCTACATTAGTTCCGAGGATTTTTGCTTAAAATCATCTTGAATAATCCAAAGTGCTTCACAAATTCTGAGCAAATGTAAATATATTCATAAGAAATTCGTGTATTTAAATATAAAACAGAGAATCGCCATTTCATTCACAATTGCAATTTGAGCAAAATAAAAAAAGATACATTGAATAATTTAAATAATATTTAAATTCATACAATATATTACTTTACATATTGTGATCACAGTTTAAAATTCTATTTCAAATTGTAACATAAAAATTTATAAAAAGATAATCCTTCTAGTGCATATAATACATGTAGTGTGAATTAATAAATTATTAAGACTTTGTTATGAAACATTAATAATAATTTAATGTTTCTTTTAAAAATTCATGACTTTACAGTTAAATACAAGAACAGTTTTTTGGCAGCCATAAAAGGAAAGCACCATATAGAATATCAATTGAGGATTTTCGATGTGAGGATTCCACTTAAGTAAATAAAAATATTTTATTGAAACTAAATTATCACTAACAAGTAAATGGTAATTTTTCATAGATATGCAATTATGTAGTTGGTGAAAATAAGAATCATCATAATTTTCATCAATTATTGTTGTGCTTAATACTTTTTACAGACAAAATTGCCCACTTTTGGTTAGATCCTGCAGAATTGGTGACTCTGCAAGAGTAATTTCCATTGCTGCCCGCTTCTACAAATTGTATTTGAATACAGTGTATCTAAATTGTATTATATGCAATAAAAATTTGTATTTGAATTTCAAAGGTTCTGTCTGAATTCCACACGTACTCTATAGTGTTACACTCTGAAAATTTTATGATTCTTACTCTTATAAATGTATGTAAAGTTTCCTCTTTTAATTAACGAGAATTTCCAAAACTCTTTCTAAAATATTTTCATTTATTCAATGCAGAGATCTTTTTCCTTGTACATACAGTACAATGGATTTTTTCCAAAATGCAAATATTTATCAGAAAGCATTTTATTTATTCACAATTACACAAGAACTACGCAGTTTTTTAAATATTTTTTCCTGATAAATCAGATAGAAAATAAGATACGAATAAGCTAAACAAGCACCATTGTTTGAATGTGTGAGACTTAGTTATTAAGCAAATTCACTCATTATTCAGCTACGAAATAAAATAAAAAATTCAGTTATAAATAAAAGTATGTGTTTCATTTCTAAATAAATTATTTTTATATAAAATGCAATGCATTTTTCCTGACTCGATTAATTGAAGAATCGTAAAATTTTACTCCTTTTTTAACTTTTCCTTTCTATTACACTCATAGGTATAAACAAATAAAAATGGAAAACCATTTTCAACATACTGGAAAACAAATAATGATGAGATTTATATCATTAAATTACGGCTAAGGTATTAGTTTATTCATTTTTATTTTGAAATAATACACAACCGCTATCAAGAAGAGTATGTTACAAAAAACTCATCAAATTTAGGTACCATTTTTTTGTCTTGTACCAGCTAGGCTGACAATATAGAATGCGCTGCTCCACTTTTTCATACTGAACATGTTTGGTATGGAGTCCGATTGCTTCAGTATACACATGTCATAGGGACCCGTTTATAGGGTAGGCAACCATTTACACCTCACTCATACACAGAAAGGACAAAGACAGGATAGATAGAGAGAGAAAGTACATCCATGCCCGAACCAGGATTCGAACCCTGGACCTCCCTATCCACAGTCAGGCACTCTGACCACTAGACATTTTACTAGACATAGGGTGGTCGGCAGGTATCATAAAATCATAGTAAACATTTTTCCATACTAAATGTACCACTCTAATAATGCAAACGCAAATAATGAGAATAAAATTTGCTTAAAAAATGTTATGTCCTTAACTGTAATATTACTTCACTGAAATGTTAAAATACTGTAATTAAATATCTTATTTCGCAATATTTATGATTAATAATTCTAGCAAAATATAATTGCCAGAAATCAAAATTCGAATGGAACTTAACAAACAATCTTATGCAATTATTATTAATGTATAAAAGTGATTATTTTCTTTAATGAAATATATCGAAGGCTTAAATATTCACATATACAGAGAATATTTTATTATATAATACTACATTATAAATAATACCCTTAGCTCTGTGCTAAAAGTGATGATATGCCTGAAAATACTTATGGATCTATAAAAGTAAAAAACTCTTATAAATATGTGATTAGAAAACATCAGTAAATAATATAATATATATTCACACTTATCAAAGTAATTAATAACACATATATGAATATAATAATGTATGTTAACATATGTACAATATGTGTGTGATTATATATACAACAATATGTAAATTATTATATCACATATGAAAATAATTTAATAGTACTGAATGTATATAATACAAATGATGGAATCTAAATTTTCTTATCTTTCACATTGAATATTTCTTTAATCATTAAAATTGCATAAATTTTACGTAAGCACATTTTTTAAATAGATCATCATTTACATATTACAAGATGGTTTAATTTGGAGCAAATTAAGTTTAGTCAGTCACACAAAATATAATTAATTCTATTAAAGGTGCATTATGTACACATTTTTTATTTATTTTAATTTTTTACAAAGTGAATAAAATCAAGTACACAAATAAAAACCACATCATACGAGAAAAATATAAATAAATAAAAATCACATCATACGAGAAAAATATAAATAAATAAAAACCACATTATACGAGAAAAATATAAATAAATAAAAACCACATCATACGAGAAAAATATAAATAAATAAAAACCACATTATACGAGAAAAATATAAATAAATAAAAACCACATCATACGAGAAAAATATAAATAAATAAAAACTACATCATACGAGAAAAATATAAATAAATAAAAACCACATTATACGAGAAAAATATAAATAAATAAAAACCACATCATACGAGAAAAATATAAATAAATAAAAACCACATCATACGAGAAAAATATAAATAAATAAAAACCACATTATACGAGAAAAAGATAAACAGTTTTGAATAAAATATAATTTCAATTATTGTTTAAGTGATTGATTTTGATGCGAAACATGCAGTAGATTTTTAGCTAAAAACCAAATGAAAAAGTTAACTATTCTAGTGGGTTACACATTTATTAAAACACTGTAAACTACTAACGTTATAACATTAAATAAATCAAGAGAGAAAAAATTCCAAAATAACATTTGCAATGTGATAGTTTGTAAAATTTCTTTTGAAAATATTTTATATTTTGTACTCATGTCACTTTGCTTTCTCTTCAGCTATTTACATGCTGGTAAAATGATTTTCAACGCAAACTGAAAATTATTCTATAAAAGAAGTATTTTTCTTTTATAGAATCAAAATATAATACAGTCTATTATTTTAATAAATTTTTATGATACGATCATAACAAAAAGTAATACCGATTAAAATACTGAATCTTGTTCAGGAATTGAAAAGTTTAAAATCTGTATTTAAAAGTATTATAAAAGATATATCAGATTGGAGCATCATTATTCAAAGAGAAATAACACGAAGTTTATGTTTCTTTCACAATAGGGATAACGCTTCTTTTTTAATATTTATCTATAATAGTATATAGATAAATATTAAAAAAGAAGAATGAATTTCTGATAATATATTGTTATAAAATAATATAGTTTACAATTTTATGTTTAAAGATAAATAGATAAAAAATATTCTTAGAGCGGTACTCTATACCCAATATTGTTTTTTAAAAAAAACATTAACCAACTTGTTTTATGATAAAAGCTGTCGAATTAACAAGCTTTCTTGTTTTTCTACAAATGGATGGTTATTAAAAAGTTCATACTATTTTTTAGAGTAATTTAACAAAAAATATTAGAAGACAATTTTTCAAATCACGAAAGCGCATAAAGTGCACAAGATTTTCCTCAAGAAAAACATTTGAAACTCGGACGAGAGAATTTTCAACTCATTTCTTTCAAGATAATGAAAAATACAAAACATTGTAATTAGAGACTTAACCTTCTTGTAAAAAAGATCATTTAATTTCAGTGAATATTATAGTTCTTTTGAACTGGAGATATCATCTAAAAGTAAGATCTTTTTCTTATTGAATATCAATTCAAGTACTTAACTCGCATTTGTAACTTTTTTTACCTTTCATATTCAACTGATCGGATTTCTCGTCAGCCCCAGCTGCATTCGTGACTCTACATGTGTACAGGCCATTGCTGGCTGCGGTGAGGTTCTTGATCGTCATGATGGACGTGAACTCATTGACGGTTTCGATAGAAATCCCCGCGTCATCTCCGAGCGGTTGCCCGTCTTTGAACCACCCGAATTCATAGGGAGGATCGCCGTCTACCACGCCGCACATCACCATCGTCCGGAGACCGACGCTCAGTTTGCCGGAGAAACTAATCGGTCTTAAAGTCGGAGCTTTCATACCTAGATGTAAAAATGATATGAAGTCAAAGAATCAAGATCAGAAATATCATCTTCCCCTGAATAATAAATTCAGAAATGAATAAATATTTCTAATTCAATACAAAATTTAAATATCTTATGTTATATTTAATTGCATTTACGATAGTTTTTATAGGAAATTGTATTTTTCAATATTGATGATCTAATTCATAAAAATACTAATTCATTTTAATTGTATTATTACTCAAGTAAAATTATTTTAATTGAAGGCAATCTCTTTAAACTTGAATTTTAAAAAAACTAAATAACCTAAATTTTAAAAAAATGTTTCGATAGCCAATTTTTTATCTGAGGAAATTATAGCATTCATTAGAAAATTAAAATTACTAAATTATCGTTACGACTCTAAATATTAGAAAATATATATCACTTGATCTTCAAGATCTTTTTAATAAGGTATATCTAAAATTAATTCAAAAGCTTGACAAACATTTTATAAATTTAAAAAAAAATATTGTTATAACCTTAATGTTTTCTAAAACTATAATTATTATTTTGACTTAAATAATACGCTTCAGAAATCAAAATTGATTCTATAATTTATATGTTCAAAAGAAAACTAGAGGATTTTCCTGTCAGTTTAAAATTTTATTAAAGAATTGAATTATATCGACTAGATTACAAGTAACATATACTTAAATTTTTATGATTTATCAATATAGTTAAAATTCGTTTTTCCCTAAATATAATTTAAAATTCATGGTATGTAATTTGCTTCCAGCAAAAAGGTTTTAAAATTTTCAAAAACATGAATAAATTGAAGAAAAATAAATTAAAGTTATGAATATTAATAAAATTTTATACAAAAGGAAAATGTAAAAATAATTTACCAAGTACTAATTACAATAATATAAAAATGAAGGTTTTATTCAAATTGTATTGTGAAAATAAAGGTATATATACCTAAAATTAAAAAAGGAATAAATTCTATTATAATAAAATTTTTACTATTCAAAATTAGCTTTTATTAATGAACATATATTGCATTAGTTAAATTTTATATAATATAAAATGAAGTATATAATATAAAATAAAAATTCTGTTGTATGAAAAATTATATATATATAAAGAGAATGAATTTATATATTTTTGATAAAAATGAGTAAAATATCTCACCTGTAGAAATTGTAATGAAGGAAGTAATCATCACAGCAGAGAAAATAAAGCGGACGCGCGCGTCCATCTTTAATTCGGTGTCACAGCTATTTGATTTACTTTTGATGCAATATTTTTTTAATTTCGTAAATTTGATTTAAAAAACTATCAATTTTAGCTATTTTACTAATTTGTTCATGTCGTTATAGATTTCCTACATTGGCTAAACTATAAAATATTTATTGCACAGCTGCGTGAACTTTTGAAAGTATTTGACGCTTCTGCAGATATTCTCTAGCTGGTATATTTGATATGGCGACCAGTTTGTATAGACTGAAAAATAGTATGCTAGCGCCACACAGTGACAAAAATTGAACTGAGAAATAGAAATCTGTTTCTAAATATTTTTCTGAATGATTTTCTTCACAATAACATTTTGATTAAAGTCCATAGACAATAAATTCATGACTAAAACTGTAAAGAGATCAAATACATTCGCATTATACTATATAAAATATCAAAATTAAAAAAAATATTTTATAATTTTAACTTCATATTAAAAACAATTTAAATGAAGTTCACTTATTCTTTGTATTGAGCAATTAAATTTTAAAATATGTGATTTTGTTTCAATATCTACAACGAAAGAAAACAAAAATTTAGCATAAGCGTTGATTATTCGTACAAACGGATTATCAAAACATATATTCATGTAATAAAATACAATTCACACCACTTAAAAGCTACGCAAGATTTCGAAATAAAAACAAGAAAATGTAAAAGGTGCACATATGAAACTCTATTCTTTACATTTCTTAACCAGATTGACAAATTTGATTCCCGTTATAAATGCACATTTATTTTATGATTATTTGCCGATTACAATAAGAAAAACTCTTACGTAAATGCCACTAAATGTAAGAAAAAATTCCTGTGAAATTATTTCACATCAAATAGTTTTTCATACACATATTTAACAATAAAAAACATAATATCGGAATACAATAATAAAGAAATTGATAAAAAGGGAATATTATTAATTTCATATAAAATTTTTAAAAATATCTTCCATATGAATAAATATGATACAAAAATATTCAAGCCATAAGATAAACTTGAAATTTTCAACAAATTATAATTCTAGAAAATTATTTGTTGTTCAGCATCCAAAAATATTTAAATGCCATAGAATTTTTAAAAATATCTCTACTTCTTGAACCACTTGAATCACTTTAATGAGAAAAAATATTGTTAAAGGTAAATTAAAATCACTTGCGTGCACGTTAGTAGGACTCAATTAAAATTAAGTCAAGTAAAAATGTATGTTCGCAAGCAAAAATTAAATTATTAGAAAAAAATTTGATTTAATTTAATAATTTCGCTTGAAAATTTATCGTGGATAGAATTTTAAAAGATACGAAGATACAAATATGGCATTCAATTTATCAGAATATTAATAGGACAAATTTGTTTAAAAATATTTTTCACTGTCATAATAAAAATAAAATATCCATAACACTTAAAAATCTATACAAAAATATTTTACTTATTTTACACTGGTTTTACATTCAGGTACAGTTACAAAAATTATTGCTGGCAAACGCTAATTAAGGATACAAGTTTTTTTTATGTATCAAAAGAGAGAATATTCACATTTACAGTTTCAAATTATAAACTGATTGCATATTTTATTCAGTTGGAAATTAATTAAATGAATTAATCATATCAACTAGCATATAAAAAAATATGCCTCTAATTTCACTACAGAGAAAATATAATCTTTATACAGAAGCATATTTTATATATATATATACATATATATATATATCTGTGCAGATATGATATAAAATAAAAAATTATCATCGAAAATCAATCAAAAGTAAGAATTTTGAAATAAGCATAAAAAATATATAATCCCATCATAAGATTAGGTTTCGGTTTCCAATGTTATTTTGTTTTGATACTTTCAATGAAATGTTATCTATACATACATGTGTGTGTGTGTGTCAGAAAGAGTGAGAGACAGACACAAAACATTTTACAAAATATTTTATATTTGTAATTTGAATACTGTCACTAATTTAAATAAAAGAAAAAGACTGCTCTCTTTTATTCAGCGCTTGCAATGACGTTGCTGAGTGACTATATAAATGAATTATTATATCTTAAATAGTTTTTCAAATTAATCACTAAATTTTTTATCATCTTTCATTAATTTCAAAATTAGCGATAATGACAATGGTATTTTTGAATAAAACAAAAGAAAACACTCAGCTGATCATACAGTATAAGGAATCTTATTAACTCTCATTCAATCTTATTAAACTAAATAATTTTTATGTATTATATAACGATAGAATATATAAAACTTTGAATCACAAATGGGAAATTCGTAAAGTTGAATACCAGTATTTTTATGAAAATTATTTTAATTTAAATTATATCACATGAAAAAATTAAGATACATACACCACAGCACAGAATTTTAGAAGAAACTTGTGTTTCAATCTAACAAATGCTTTTAACTACCATAATTTTTAACGTACTGTAAACAAGAGTAATTCGGAATATTCTCTAATAATTTGTAAACTCAGCATATAAAATCTTAACATATCAATGATTGATTTGGTTGTTCAATAATCATTTACATGTAGAAATGTTTTCGTTAAATCATGCATTTTTTTATATTAGAATTTGAACTAAAATAAGCAATTATGCTTTACTAAGGAAAATTAAATATGGCAATAATCTCACTTTTTATATATATATATATATACATATATATATATATATGTATATATTGTATATATATATATGTATATATGTATATATATATATATATATATATATATATATATATATATATATATATATATATATATATATATATATATATATATATATATATATATATATATATATATATATATATATATATATATGAAAAGTGAGATTATTATTGCCATATTTAATTTATATATATATATATATACATATATATATATATCATCGCAATATTTTTATCAGCCTTTAAACATAAGAATAAGTTTACATGATAAATCAATTCATTTATTTGAACTGAAGATTTGAAAAAGAAAGTTAGAGGTTTGAAACTCATTGAATTTAATTTTCGATAGCTCTAAGTGTTTTTGACACCTCACCTTTCATGTTCAGAACATCAGACTTTTCATCAGCACCTGCTGAATTGGACACTCGGCAAGTATAGTTACCATTGCTTTCGGAATTTAAATTTTTTATAGTTAGTAAAGAAGTGAATTCGTCAGGGAACTTGATGACAATATCCTTTCCAGGCTGTAGAGGCATGTTTTCTTTATACCAAGTGAATTCAAATGGAGGATCACCATCGATGACTAAACAAGTCACCACAGTTCTTAGACCAGCTCGCAACTCCCCAGAAAAATGGAAAGGATTACTGATGGGTGGCTTTAATCCTAATCATAAAAAGAAAATCATCTCATTCTTATTAAATTTATAAAATATGTGTAAATTCGAAGTTCTTTAAGGATAATTTTAATTATTTGATTATCTTATTGAGTTTGCCATAGTTATTGATTTCACTCATTTAATCAATGTTTTTATTTCATAATTTGAAAGGATAGATTTGCATTTAATTTGTATTAAAATGCTTGAATTGATTTTTTCCCCTTAGAATTAGTATTATAATCTTAAAAACTGTGATTATTTCTACATATCTTTCATAAAATCAGCATGTTTTCATAATCCATTTTCCTATCCTATTTATATTCCATTCAATCCCATTTATATTTATCTTATTTTTAAGAATTCAAAACTGGAATGAGAAAATACCGACTCCCAATTTTTCATAGTAAATTAGTTTGACTATTTTAATAATAAGTATCCTTTATGGAGACCAGTATAAGGACATTTAAAGTTAAATAAGGATTATCAATGTTAAATAACATAACATACGTTAAACAAATATTATCTATATCCATTAATTGTCATAAACTCAAAATTTTTTAAAACTTTCTTTTCTTCTTTTTTGTTAGTTTATCTATTTTCTTCAATAATAATGACCGCAAACATCTCTGAAAATTTTATGTGCTTATTTCCGTTAAGACTGTGTTTTTGAAAACGTTTTAAATGTCAAATTAAATTATGTTAGCTCTTGAATTGAGAAAGATAAACAAATAGCACATAATTCTCATGCAGAATTATGACAGAGAGCCTTAATATACATAAAAAAGTGTCACTATTACATACTATTAAATTTTGGATTCTCATATCCATTTTAAGTGATTTTAAAATAATTTTATTTGTTATGGTATTTTATACATTAATAGGAAAAATTGCCCTTGATTGGAATTGCATCACATTAGCCTATAATTAGTTGTACATTTAATGCATACAAATTGCTAAATATAGAACAACGAAAAAATAGACTTCTATAAAAACCTTTATTAATATTTTTTAATACATTAATTTTAATCATAAATATTGAATGAAATTAACTTGATAAAATAATGCTAAACTAAACTATTGTGCATACAAAACTTCTCTAATTTCAAAACTCCAAACCATTGATCTAATGACGTCAGTAAACCTAATGTGATGTTTATCAAAAATTACATATTTAAGCATAATTTGAATTAGGGTTAGTAACTGTATACATTATAAATATTTAAGCTTAATAAAAACTATTTGGAAATGCAATACATACCTATGGCTATCGAAAATATGCACAGCATAAGAATCATCACGAAAGGCATCCATTTTGCTTTCATTTTCCGTTTTCAATGTCAACTGTTTTATCGTAGGAAGGGTTTATAAGTAGTTTATTATATATGATTTATATGTACTTTGATATCTTGAAATATAAGAAAAAAGTTTTAATTTATAATATGTATAAATTGTGTGCCTAATATCAAATATTGTATTTCTAAACATAAAGCGATCATTTACATTAAATGACACGGTCTTGTAACTGACGCTTAGATCAACAATGGTATAAAATCAGAAATGAACAATTTTGTGGTATACTAGCGCCACATAGTGTAGTGAAATGTATTTACAAATTATTCTTAGATAAGAAAAAAAAACAATTTAAAAAATGAAAAAATTTTGTAATTATTATTAATCAATATAACACAAATTTTTATCTATTTATTAATTTAATATATTAAATTTAATATCAATGTAAAATAAATGTTTATAGTTCTTATTTAAATGTCTAAATTATAAATAACTGAAATAATATTTTCTATTAGTTAACAGTATTTTATTACCTCCTTTCATATTCAATGACATGTAAATATTAATAAAATAAATTACTAAAACCCGTAACAAACGAATTAAAATTAGTATAATCTGTTATTATCTGCAACAAATATAGCACACATTAAGGAAATATCATTATTGTTTCTAAAAAACACGTATGCAAATTAATAATATAAAATACATTCTTTGGATTTAAATCAAATTATTTTGACCATCTAACTTTTAAATAATTATGCACTTATTTATACGCATTAGTTTGTCATACACTTAACTTTTGTCCCACATCTGATAAAAGAGGATCAAATAAATTACAAGATTAATGCATCATTATCAATAATATATAATACTAATAATATATCTAATAATAATAACATATAACACAAAATTAACTCATAGAAATCAACTTTCTCATTCATTTTAAAGAATACATTTAAGTGAATTTAGCATTTAAAAATATTCGTGATATGATAAAACTCTTTTTATTCACATATTTTTTAAATTTATATGCATTAATTTTTTTTAGATATTTCAAAATTATATACAATACCTGATTTGGTACAAACAAATGAATTCGAACTGTTAAATGTACCATTGCGAATTAGAGATATGACACCACAACCAAAATAATACAATCATTTATTCAAAATTGATATTTGTAACGCAATAGTTTAAAGGTAACTATTTGAAACAAAATTAATTTTTTAAATCTTTTTTCAAACACATTTATATATATTTACTTATACACTTTAATTTTCCATATATTTTACCATACGTAAAATAATTGTCCCAATATATACAAACGAATTAGAACGAGTTAAATATGTGATTAAATATAAAAGAAATGTCAGCACGTAAGAAAGCAAAATCATCATTAATTCTATGGAATAAATATGACTATTTATAACTTGACATATGTTTTTTGGAGGAAAAATGATTTTTTGCTTTCATTTAAATTTGCAAGAATTTATCTGGATACATCAGTTTCTTCAAGTTTTACCCTAATATTCTACCAACCAAATATAAATAAAAAAATTTAAACCAGTTAAATATGTCATGTATAATGAACATAACGAGTCATTTAAGAGCAATACTATTTTCCCTTCAAAGAAATAGATTATGCCTTTTGAATGAAACATATTTTTTAATATATAAACCAATTTTTTAAATGTATAAAAAGAGTTAAATTCTTTAATTATCATTCAAAAATATCACTATGATAACACACTGCAAAGGAACACATAAAATAAATTTTTAAGACAAAAATGAAATACTTTCCCTTTCAATGATAAAAAATTTCTTCAATAATGTTGAATCTTTTTTATAATATTCTGCTCATTAACTCGAGAACATTTATAATAAAATTAACATTTAAAAATTATTTGATTTATGCATGGTTCGTAATGCTAAGCGATTACATTTATTTATTAACCATCATAAATACTTTCTTCACATTTCAACTAAATTTCTAGAATAACAATTGTCTCATGTGTATTGTACCGAAACTTGTTCATATATTTTTAGTAAAATAAAAACACGAACAGTTACTTCTTTCTTTTTAATTGTTGTTATACTACTTATTAATATACCATCTGTAGACTTTAAAAAAATGCGCATGTGTAAATAAAGGAGCGAATATTGTGCAAATTTGTATTATTACCCAGTTACAAACAAAATCACCAAATAATAAAAATTAATTCGTCATAAATTTGGAAGATTTTACTGAAAATTTGAAGACTTGGATTGTATTTGAAAATGTGTAGATTTTGATTGAATTAGCATTCCCAAGCAAACATGAACCGTTGAGTGATGAACCAAATTAAATGTCAGGAATATAATATTAAAATTATATGACTGATGCGACATAATTCAGTTATTTTTTAATTCATCTCATGTTTTGAATACAAGCTTATTGAATTTGTCTCTTCGTAAGAAATATAAAATAAGATTTTTTCGATAGTTTTTTTCATTTTAAAATATTTTTATGTTAAAAAAAGGATATTCAAGAAAGAATATCCCCTTTATAAATCTTATTGTAAATATACATAATTTTTAAAAGAATACACATAAAATATAAGATTGCGACCCTGTTTTGCTCTGAGATTCATACTCAATGTTAGAAATGTAACACCAAAATAAAAATTAAATAATAATTACAAGATGCATTAAAAAACCATCCATTTTAATGAAATGTTTAAATTATAAGAAAAAGTCAACAGTTATATTACGCATGAATTGATCCGTGAGAAATATATCTTTTCCTATATGAACGATAATTAGCTCCTGTAGGAGCTATTTTAGGTACGTCCAACATTTAAAAGCTAATGTAACGTCAATCTTGACTTTAAAAAAAAGGCTATATTTAATGAATAATCATTTTAAAAAATAAAATTCTTATCACTAAATCAATTGCCTAGTAATACAAACAAACTAGATTTCATGTGTTATATCAAATGCACCACGTTTTCAACCAACGAATGGTTATTGATAACAAAAACACAAATTTATGATAAAACATTTTGGGATAAATTAATACAATTATTTTAAATCTTCTATAGACCATCAATCAAAATCAGTTAAAACAAATGATTTTGTATACAATCGCAAGAGCTTGTTTAATACATAATATAAAAATGTTATAAATCTTCTTCCAATTTATTTAAATATTATGCAATTAATTTCTTATTAAAATATTATGCAATTTGTACAACACATTTGAATTATAAGTAAATAACTATGAAATATCCACCTATAAGTAATCAAATCAAAGCTTCATATGCTAAGTGTGACTTAAAATAACAGCTATTTTATAATAATAATTTATTATTAGAAACATTAATAAAATAACTTTTGCACTAGAAAGGTCGATTTTCTTAAATAAATTTGGTACTTTGTTATAAAATGCAGTCAACACTTTTTTGTTTATAAAATTACATTCTAACTGTGAAAAATGATTAATACATGAAACAAAAATCGTCTATATTTCTGAGGAGTTTTCTAAAGATTATACAGCAACTAATTTCATAGTGTAATAGAAGTTAAGTCTCAAATATAAAATATTCTTTTTATTCCCATTCATAAATTAACTTTTAGTTTTTCTTTTTTGATCGTCATGAAGAAAAAGTATAACAATACAATTTTTTACAGTTAGTAATGTTTCATTGTTAAGTAAAATATCATGAATTATATATGTTTATGTATTCATATTTTATTAATAGATAAAAATATAATTAGAGATGGTAGAATACTTGCAATTTTCATAATAAATCTGTATTTCTTAAGTTCAATACCTTTTACTGATAAAACCGCCCACTTTTGGTCAAAACCTGCAGAGTTGGTAACTCTGCAAGAGTAATTCCCATTACTGGAAGCTTCAACTCTTCCAATAACTAAATTGGAAGTGAAGTCATCGGTTTTTCTTAGCATGACTCCATCGGCCTCTTCAAGTCGTTGGCCGTCTTTTGACCATAAAAACTCAAACGGCGGTGTGCCATAAATGACCGCACAGTGGACAGAGGCACGCATTCCCACATCAAGTTCTCCAGAAAAATGGAAAGGATTTATTTTGGGACTTCCTCCTAAGTCAAAGCACTGAGAGTTATTACATTTTCAAAATAAACCAAAAAGAATGCATCACAAGAACATACAAGAAATACTAAAACATTTATCATACAATATTTAAAAAGGAAATCAAAATTAAATATTAAAAATTTTCGAAATCGAAAGATATAGGTTCATAAAATATTCAAATAAGCTAATAAAGAATTTTAACTATTTTAATTTTATTTTACAACAGCGAATAAATTATTTTTTATTGTATAAAATAAAAATTATCATAAACAATAAAACCTTAACACATATTCATTCCTCTGAGAATGTTATTTTTTAAAATATTGATTACAGATTTCGCATATATAAACAGTAAATGAAAAATAATTTATTAAATGTTTTAAGCAAACCAAGAGTAAATTATTATTTGACAGCATGATAAAAATAAAAATGCTTTATTAACCTTTCAAAATTTAAATTTGTGTGACTAAAATAAAAACATTTACTTTTAATGATGGATTGTTTCATTCTGTCTTAACAGTTATTACAAAATATATTTTAAAACATAAACATTTTAAAAAATTTATTCTATAAAATTTGACATATGAATTAAAAATTCGTTAATAATTTTCATATGATGCTATCAAAGCTTCTTCTTTATTATTTTATTCGAAATATTAATTTATTTTTATAAATAAGAAATTCCTATATTTCGTTTCAAAAAATCATTAAAGTGATTAATACTTACATAAGTAAATTATTTGTGTTCAAAATAAGTAATCTACTTCCAATAAAATGTTTACACATGATAATTCCTTTTAGAATAAAATTGTTTTGAAATATTGATTATATATTTAACATATATAAACAGTAAATGAAAAATAATTTATTAAATGTTTTAAAAGAACAAAAAAATATTATTTGACAGAAAGTAATTGTTAATCTAAAAATTAAACGGCAATGTTTTGAAATAAAAAAATTAAGAAACAATGAATCCTAAGAATAAATGAAAATGAATGTTATTTATCTGTTTGAGTTATTATTTAGAAAATATTTATAAAGAATTTACAATTTTTAAAAAATAAATAATCATTGTGTCATAATGAATATCACTAAGTTGAGGAAATACTCTTTCTAATATTCCTTCATGAGAATTAAAAATTTTCGTAAAGTCTAAAATATATTTCAATACAGAACAAATTTGCTCAAATTACACGGAGCAAAAATAGACAAGTGAAATCAAATTAGTGCAGTTGCTACCTTGTAAGATTTACTTCTGAAATACACATATTTTATTAACATATACATAAGCAATGATATTGATAAAAGGTAATTTATATAATTTAGTTGGCAAAAGTATATTAGTTAAACGAAGTAAAAAATATTCTTCGCATATAAATTACATATATTTACTTCCTATAACTTTTAAATCTTTTCTATTTTAGAGATATTGAAAAAGTTAAGAAAATTATGATGTTAAAACTTACCAGCAGAGGCAAAATCCAGCATGAAAATCACAAAGAAGACCGTGCTTGTGCAGAAAGACATACTACAGATCAGACAATTATCCTTGATATACACATGTAGTAAATAATTATTAGTAATGTAAGTAATTGTTTAATTTTTTCTAAATTCTTATTACCTCATATTAATAAAAACATATACACTTAGAAAAAACTTTCACTTCGTTTGAGGATTGTGACTGAAAAGATAAACAAAATGGTGTTATGGAACTTGGTTCTGAAGACGACGCAACGCTATATTCTAAGCGGTAATGCATCACTAGCGCCACATAGGAGTAATAAATGAAACAAGAAAATGCACTTGTGTTCACCAAATTAAAATATGTAAAAAACAGCTTTTCGTATTGTAGCTTAAAGTTCTTGAAAATGCCTCGTTAATTGCAGATTTTAAAATATTTTTAAAAATATGTATTAATAGATTATTAAAAAATCCACATGTGACAATAAGATGTAAGCAAACTTTTAGGTTATTTTTATTTATTTTTCCTTAAGTTCAATTATTCTTTACTGAAGTGAAATTTCAGAAAAATGTTTCAAAGGATTTATTTTGCAACATATCCACTGAAAATTTTTGAAAAAATTCTCTTTGATATAATAAACGTTGTTTAACTAGTTTATATATTTTTTTATCTATAAATGTTAAATCATTTCAAGCTATTTTTTTACCGTGAATACAAAAATTCAATTTACTAGGAAAGTTCGGAATGCAAGAAATTTGTATATATTACATTGTACATATCGATATTGATAATTGTATTTTAAATTTGTTAAAAATAAGAAAAAATATTTAATTAAAGATTTGAAGCAACAAGGACAAGTAATAGGTTGAAAGAACAAACTTCTTTTCTCTTAAGTTTTTAAAATAATTTTCCATTCTAGTTTTAAAATATATTTCTTTTCTTGCTATGATTTTGCAATGTATATTAAAATAAATGTAATGCATAATTTATTTCAGTGCAAAAAGTATAATAAAAACATGCAAACCCAAATATCATAATTTGAATTATACTGCGATTAAATTAATCTAAATATGAAAACGTACATTCTAAAATGGTCATGAGAATATCACAATAGTCTTTATAAATACAATGCAATTTAATACAAACATAATTTTATGACAAAAAATATGACATAATAAACAAATGTGTGTTTTATAAATTACAAAATAAAATCCTTGTCTACTTATTATTTATAAATTACAAAATTAAATCAACTTTGATATGTAAAAGGCATGTAAATTATCTTGTTAAATATAAAATCAATAATACATTCTAAATTCAACATTTATTATTATATTTAACATACAAAATTATGTTTTTAATCCTTTTTTGTTATCATTTGTATCATCACCAGTAACAATATCTGAAAATTATAAATTCTCAATTGATAACAAAAATTGTGTTTCATACACAATTTTCATAAAGACTTAAAGCATAAAACTTTATTGAAACAAAACCAACAACGCAAATATAACTATATAGCAACTAAGTAATTATATAACACTAATTCGCCACATAAAATAGCATTTAACTATTATTTCAAATAAAAATTACAAAACAAATTCTACTTTTGTTAAAGAAATTAAATAAATCTTCCTCAGTAACCTCAAAGGTTATTTATTTCTATTTATATCAACGGTAATACTCCAGATAAATAACGTCACCAACCCCAATAACTCACCTTTCATGTTGAGAACATCAGATTTCTCATCTGAACCTGCGGTATTGGACACTCTGCAAGTGTAGTTACCGTTGCTTTCGGAATTCAAATTTTTTATGCTTAGAAAAGAAGTGAATTCGTCATAGAATTTGATGATGATATTTTCTCCTGAATGCAGAGGTGAGTTGTCTTTGTACCAAGTGAATTCAAACGGAGGATCACCATCAATAACTGCACAAGTGACCACAGTTCTTAGACCTGCTCGCAGTTCACCAGAAAAGCTGAAAGGTTTACTAATGGGTGGTTTTACTCCTAAAAGAAATCAAATAAATATTATTCAAGAAACTACTTTTTAGACTATAATTTAAGCACATGCATAATAGAATAGTTTACTTGACCGAATAATAGTTTAAATACAGATAACATTTATTAATAATAAAACAAAATATCCACTAAAATAGTATTATAGTGTTTACTACTACAATGGTTAGTTGATATCACAATCATTTCATATAAATAATAGTGTTTAAATCGTAATGGTGTCGGGCTTCCACAAAAATATTTTTAGCTTTTATTTCGTAATTTTGTTTTCAAGCGAGGGAAATTTTCACACTTTTTAATTTTTATCTATGCATTACGCAAACATCTATCTTTAAAAAGAGCAACTTATCCCAAAAGTACAAAAACTACGAACTAAAATTCACTTTGTATTGATTTAATTTAGTAGCAATTATTGGGGTTTTTAAACATTGCAATTAAATTGTGCCTGAAATTTCTTGGAAAGCAAATTGCGAACAAATGTTTATAAAAAAGTTATCTATATTTTATGAATAAAGAATGATACTCATAGCAACAAAAAAAAACTTTAAAAGAAAGATTGACTAATAGGGAATGTTTAATTTTAAATGATATTATTATTTAAAAAAAAACAAGTGTATATTTAATTTACTTGATCATATAAATAATTATAGCCGAAATTTACAACAGTCAAAATTGTCTCTTTTTTTGTCTGATTAATAGTCATCAAATAATCTGGCTTAAAGTTTTTTTTATTTGAAATCAGTCTAAAAAATTAACATTAACTTCACGACTTCTGATAAAAATAGTTAAAATTCAGTGATTATTTTATTCTAATAGTTTTTTTCTTTTCAAAGTTAAAACTGTCAGAAATTTGATAAAGAAATTGAAACTGAAAAAATTGCTGAATAGTGTCTTCTTAGCTTTTTTTATTTTAAACCTGTCTCATTATATCACATTTGAGTTTCTATACTCCAAATTTTCTAGTAATACTCTTACGTGTATGTAAACACGTGCATATATGTGCGTGTTACCATGATCTCTATAATGAATTACAAAATTATCTCTTCTATTTATGTTCTTTCCATTGAAATAAACTATAAAATACAATCAAAGAAAATTATGAAATATCTCAATTAATATTATCATCTCATTTATTTACGTTTTTTTTTTTTTTTTTTTTTTTTTTTGAAATAAAGTATAATACAGAAACAATAAAAATTTCTTAAATATATCAATTATTAATAAGTATAGTATACATGGCACAATTAATTGTTTATAAAAACAGGACTTTATTTCTTTCTAAATGATAAATAAATATGATTGACTGCAAATACTCGATATGTTAATTTCAATCAATAAATTTTTCATACACTAAAATTGATTGAACAAATAAATTCTCATCATTCTATAATTTTTACTGTTTGTATTTTGATCCATTTTAAAATTATTATATAAGAGTGAATGAAATTAAAATTTAAAAACATTATTTATATCCGTAATTAATTTTGCCGATATAAGTGTTCATTCAATGTCACAAGCTACTTTCATGTGTAAAATCAAATAATAATGATGTCCGATCCATAATTTTAAATTGCATAATATTACGTCAAATCGCAGATTTAATATTATGTAAAACTATGCAAATTTAAAAATTAACTTTTTATGGTTTTGATAAATTAGTTTTATGTGACATGACTTCATTTAAAACACTTTTTGCTAAAATAATGATATGAGTTGAAGCAACAGAAAGGTGAAGAAAAACAGTATTTTTTAAACATCACAAACAGTAACGATACAAATTTGTGACATGCATCCTAAACACATATCAATTTAAAATAATTTACACATATAAATTATCTACATATTCTTGAGTGTGAAAATATGATATGCATAAAATAAGTAAATGATTAAAAGTGAGTAAAAAAAAGAATTTATAAATATGTTAAGGGTGGGATATACAGTGTTAAATGATTAAATGATATGAAGTATTTTACACAAGTATAAGTACTGAATAAAAAGAAAGTCTTACCTGAAATGAAGCTGAATATACAGCAAGCAGAGAGAAATATCATTTGCAATTTGAGCCAATTCATTTCTGTTATTTATTTGAAGATCCACTTGCTTATTTTTAAATATATTTTTTAAAAATATATTAAACTTTGCTTGCAATAAATTGTACACATAAGTATAAAGATATGTATAAAGATATTGCATTTATAAGTGAATCTGTATCATTCGTACAGCTCGGGATTGTTTTGTTCAAACACTTAATGAGTCTTCCAAATGCATATGGCTGACTAGAATACAACAGTTAACACGGACGAACAGTATAGTAGCGCCGCATAGTGACATGAAATGAAAATATCAATTTTATTTATTAAAAAAGTATCTTATTTAACATAATCATATAAAAGTGCATATACTCTTCTAGATAACTGCTTTAAATTATTTTAAAAATATTATACTTTATATGTATGTGCCCAGGTAAATATGTAATCTAATTACACATTTCTAAAAAACAAAATAGTTTATAATAACAGTTGGTTCGAGGATCGTAAAAGAATTCAAATGTTTTTGAATGAATCATTAGATGTTGTAAATGCATTTTTGCATTTTCCATAATTATCATTAGCATCAGTTTTATGAAAAATTTACAGTGTTATTCAACTAGTGGTGTGTCACTCTGAATATTATAAAAAAGCTTCTTGTTTAGTATTCTTAAAAGATTCTTAAAGTAAATTCAAATATTCAATGATGAAATTAAATAAAATGTTTCTGCCTGATATGACACTACACAAGTAAATATGTTCATGAAATTTTTTTCCCCAGAAAATACAAGTGAGAAAACAAAATGTTATAACCGCAACAACAAATATTAGCGCAATATTGTTTATTGATTTCAAATTATTGATTTAAAATATATATTTTCAAACATTTGGGCATATTAAATGCTGATCTATGATTTTATTGTATTGAGTTCTGAACATACATTATAACAATTTTTTTTATTAATGAAAAAACACATTATTTGGAAAATTTTAAAAGATTATTCATTAAAAATAAAAAAAGCTATATACATTTGATTTACAAAAATAAGGTATAAATATCATTGATGTGTCTAAATTTTCTCCATTTCTATAGTTAAACATTTCCCATGTAAAGCAAATTTTTTCGCTAAACATGGAATGCATTCTATTGAAATTAATATTTAAAATGAACTATTTAAACAAAATGTTTTCTCTCTCTGAACAGGAATATGATATTATAATTATTAAACAATTTCTTAAGATATTGCATTTAAAATAACACATAACTTCAAGTAAGTATTTCGTGTTTGCTTGATTCTAAAATAAAATTAAAGACCAAAATATTTATAAAAAATAGAACAATAGTATAGGAAAACAAAACAAAACAGCAATATTTCTTTTTAAATCTTTATTGCATTTGAGGTGAGCACTAATAATTTTTTATAAAAAAAGTTTTAATTTTAAGTATTTCATTTAACTGTAATGAAGTTGTTCCCAAAGAAGTATATTTTACAGGTGCTATTATTTTGAGAAAAAAAAACGTAATAAAATCTTAAGCCTTTTAAGCACGTCGCAGGAAGTATCGAAAACATACATTTTATACAAGGAACAACTGAGCCTCTCCAGTATCATATGTGCATCATTTCAGTATTTACAGTTTGTGTGAATTTTACCATCATAATTTTTCATTTAGTAATGGATCATATGCTTCAGTTGGAACAATTTTTGGCGCAATCTAGATTGAAATTTTACATTATTTTCCTACTTTAAAAGAAAAATATCATATCATCAAATGTTCTGAATGCAGTCTTCATAAAATAATCAAAAACATTTTAAACATAATTGATTTAATAAGCCATTCTTCATATTTTGCTTTAATACGGTATGTACTTAAATATGCTAAACATTGACACAAGAATATGGATACTGTTAGGATCAACCAAGGAATTTCCATGTTTGGTGAATTTTCGAACTTGCACGAAGCTTCGAATTTTATTTCAATAAATAAGCACAGATAATTAGTCATGTCTTGTCTCGAGATTCAAATTCCCAACTCTTAGATGATAAAGTGAAATAAAATTAAGTCAAAACTCGGATAATTTAAAGTTTAATTTAAAAGCTTTCTTATGAACTTAGTGTTACATTTTGAGTAGGCTGCTGAGTCGTTAAAGCTCTATTTCCACTTCCGCATTTTAACTTTTGTAGTTGTTTGAAATACATTTTAAGCTAAAGAACTCGATCTCATGAATATTCGTGGGAAAATTGTGACTGAAATCGATGAAAAAAACTAAATCAATCAAACATCTTCTCTAAATATATGGAAGAATATTAACGATTAAAATAAGTTCGAATCGCATCAAAGACACTTACATGTGATGCTTCATATCAAAATACATTATTAAAAGAACTACATGATATATTAATCATAATCATGATATGTAACTAAAATGATATGTTTCAGATTATAAATTACAAAGCAATCGTCCATAAAATTGCATTTTTATGGAACTACATATGTTGTTTTATATATAAAAATTATAATGAAAATGTTTTCGCAGAAAAACAGTATCATAGTAGTAATACATTTTGAATAGTTTGAAATGGATTTCATATAGAGTTTAACACATTTTTGCTATATTGTTTTCATGAAATCTTAAATGCAAGAAATATTTATGTATTATTTAAATATTTTTTATTGTATTATGTGAGTATATTATGCATTATATGTATTATTTATGAAAAAACACATATATTCCAATCCCTTAAAATCGGAAATGAATTAATTTTTTACTTGCAATAAAAAAATTAATATACATTAATACTAAACCAACCATTTAAATAACACTTCAATAACCTTCGGCTGTTAGGTTATTCACCAAATCCCGAAAAAATTTGACAGCAATTTTTTTCATCTATGAAATAAATTTTTGTTATTGTAAATCTTTTAACACGATAAAATACATTTTTAAAAATAAATGTAGCCCAATCTAATAAGTAATTACCAATTCCGTATCCATTATAAATAAGACTCTTATTACCTTTTACTGATAAGACAGAAGACGTTTGATCAAAACCATCTGCATTGGCGACTCGGCAAGAATAATTGGCGTTGCTTTGAGCGTCTAGTTGAGTAATAGCGAGAATTGAAGTGAAGTCATCTACTTTCCGGACAGACACACCTGGACTATTTTTGACCTCTTCATCGTTTTTAAACCACTGAAAATCAAATGGAGGATCACCGTACAGAACAGTACATTGGACAGATGCTCGCATTCCAACATCCAGATGAGCAGGAAAATGAAGAGGGCTGATTTTGGGAACACGCGAGTCTAAACGCAAGTGAAAAGAAAGATAGCTTGACTAACACTTTACGGTTTATCAAATGAACAATGCTACATTCTTAAGAACAATAAGTGAACTATCAGAACTGAAACTGTAAACAATCGTAATACTTCCAAAACTTACAAAACAATTAACAGATTCAGCTTTTTTTAATAACTTTAATGAAATATTTCTCAAAATTCAATCTTTGATGACCTGGTTATTGAAATCATCTCTCTTGTTCTTGGAAAGATCTATATTCAATCCCGACTTCACCAAACCTCGATATGCTGAAGGGGCTGTTGATACACAATAAACTGATCGAGCCTACAACTTTATCCTTAATATAACATAAGGATATTTTATCATTTTATGTTATGAATGAACTTTCAAAGCTTATGATTTTATTATTCTTGTAAAAACAAATTATAGAAAACTATTTAGGAAATTGCTTCAAGAATTTGATGCATGTATGAAAAATAGTATGCTAGATATTTGTCAATCCAAAATGTAACAGGCTAATATATGGAAATATAAAGAAAATGAGAGGAGAGGTTTTGGATCATTGAAAAATTGCTAATGGCAATTCTATGCGTTATAAACATATTAAGAATCAAATCTAAATATATGTAAAATTTAAATTACAGTCAAAACAAATATATATATATAATTTTTATAAAAATTTATAAATATCTCACTTTCAAATTTATGATGAAATGTATGATGTGAAATACAATGCAAAACACGGCATAATTTAATTATTTTTAAAAGTCATCTGAATCAGTGTATAGTGAGATTATTCTAGAACATATAATTTACTTTTAAATTTTAAGCTGATGTATAAGGAACTACTATTAAAATAGTTATTTTTCCCTCTTGATTAAAAAAAATATTCTAAAATAGCATGATAAATATCGAGAATTCCTTCCTTATTTTTAAAAAATATGTTGCACTCTATTATTCAGAAGTTTTTCCGGGGAAAAAATTGATAATTTATAACCGAAATAATAAAACTATAATTCTTAATTAAGCAGAATTCTTGTTCAATTTTTGTTCCGCTTATTACTTTTCCATTACTTCTTGGAGAAAACTTCATTGTAAACATATTTCTGTGGACTACAAATATAAAAAAGTATCTTATAAATTCCATTTAAGAATTAAAATATTCCATCGTACATTTCGTTTAGCATCTAGTAACATTCATTCATGGTATTTAGTATACATCATCTATAATTCGCAAAATCCATCTGTTATTAGGAAATCATATAATAGGTAAAATGCAAATATTTATCATATGTGTGTGTGTGTGTGTGTGCGTTATAGATATTCTACAGATATTCAAATATCTAATGCTTTAAATAATTTTTAAAATTTTGTCACTATACTAATTTAATTACATAATTAAAGATTACCCCCATGAAAAGTGTTTACGTAATTCCGTGTACTTATATGTACTACGTATTCAGTGTATGTATATTTCTTACATATATGAGTATAAAATCAAGTGGAAAAGAGAAACTATAGTAAGTTTAAGGACCGAAATTATTTATACATAATAAATTGATCAATTATTTATCTTTAATTCATCATAAATATATATTTATACTTATGATAAATGGGCTTACGTTATTTGAAACTATATGTACGTTATTTGAAACTATATGTACGTTATTTGAAACTATATATCTTATATTTTTAAATCTACACTAATAAATTACTGTAATTATACTCTAAATAATAAATACATTACAATAACTTATATATTTTCTTATGCTATTTATGTTGTCTAAATATATAATTTAAACATTCACTCTACTTTTCTATTTTGTTATTTATCCATTCATTTCGATAATAGTTTTTGTTCAAGATCAATAAACTTCAGCGATAAAATTATTTTGTTTTATATAACCATAATTGCAACGTTCAGGCGGCTAAGACAATGAAAACAAATATTTGTTATACTTTTAACACAAGTCATTGAAATTCAAATACATTCTGCATGTAACTTCCCTTTGTTGTTAATTTAAAATATTCTTCGATTCCAAATATACACAAATTTCTATTTTTATTAATATATATTAGCATTCATTTCGTTTATTTCAGTAACTTACAAAATACAAACATTTTTTAGATTTGCAGCCACAGAAAAAAAAACAGTTTTTAATCAATATTACTATTATAAATTTCTGTTTAAAAGTAACTACAATGCATTTATTGCTATGATACTGGTTGATAAAAGTTACCAAGATTTTGACAATATTTAGAATAAAAAAGCCATTCTAAAATTTCAGTGTAACGATTAATTATAATTTTAAAGTATTATTTAACTTTTCAAATTTATAATAGCTGTTCGCACTTACCTGAGTGAATGATGCATAACAAAATGATTAAAAAGAATGGGAATTTTCTTTCCATTTTGTACTGAGTTGTTTGATATATATCACTGCAAGTATTAGAAATAAACTATAAAATACTGAAAGTATATTAAAGAGATATTGATGGATTAAATATTCTTCAGCTATTTAAGTACGTAAGATGCTAAAGCAAAATGGTGCTTCAGAAAACATCATCGTGTTTAATCACAACGAGTCACTAGCGCCACATAGGAGTGAAAAATGGAACGAGAAATAAGAATGTTAGTAAATAATATTCTTATTTATATAATATTTATATTATGGTAATAAACTGGTTGCTAACGCAAATGGATGTTTGCGAATAAATTAATTTTAATATGCATTGCTAAAATGTCTTTATTAGAAAATTTTAAATCTTGGTTTCATCAGATTTAAAGTTTTCTAAATTTTTCAAGGCTTCTTCAGATTTAGTTGTTAGTTTATTTATATAAAATGGTAAAATGTATTTATATATATTTCAATAAAACTCAAATATCTATTACTTTTCCTTTCGAGAATTTACTAATAGAAGCTAAATTACTATATTACCGTTACATAATAATTCAATTATAACAGTTTTTAGTTTTATGTTTATAAAAAACTATGAACACATATATAATAGTTTCACCATTATTCAATAGTCATTTGTTTAATGATAAAGTTTTATTCCCACCCAAAGGGTTTTCGCTTATAAATTCATGTGTTTCGCCATTTAAATTAAATTAAACACATGAGACAATAATATCATCAATGATACATATAATTTTTGATATTCATATTCTCCTTAGAGTAGAATTTATTTTCAAAAATGTAACTGAAAAGGCAACATCCAAGCCAATCAACAGTTAAACCAAAAAATACACTTTGGGACGTTACAATGTGTGGCTGTATTGAGCACACCAAATGTAAATGTTTCACTAAAACAATGAACAACTTGTGAGTAAATTATAGAATACTAATTATCGTAAATTATAGACTTCACAATGTGTGGCTATATTGAGCACACCAAATGTAAATGCTTCACTAAAACGATGAACAACTTATGCTTAAATTCTCGTATATTGTATATTACAAAATTTCCATGGGTTATTTTCAAAAAGAATTTTTTAAGTTAACATTTTATGTAACAAATATTAAGTATTATAAGTCCATAAAACTACTTGCTGATAAAACAATTCAAAATTGTTCAGATATTAGACATCATAATTCGACTCATAAAAAAATAAATTATGATAAATTAAATAAATAATAAGCAGTTCACATGATTCAAATAAATTAGCATAAAGCAATGACTGTATACTTGAACCATTTCTTGACATTTAATATGGTTTTGGAGTACATATAATAAATGCGAATCATTTATTTTTGGCGTATAATTTCATAATTATATAACGATGTTTAGTACTTTATTACAACACCAATATGAGTAAAAGAGCATAATATGGGTGTATCCTTTTTTTTCAACAAATAAAACATGGTATACAGTATCGATTTCTTAAATCACGTTTTACGTCACATTATGATTAATAACAAGAAAGAAATCAGTCAAAATAAGAATAAGATTATTAAAAGGTACATTTGAAAGATGGATATTGTTGCGCTTTGTACATCTCTGAAAAGTCAAATATAATTGTATTATTTAAACTTTATTGTATTTATAAATTTTCAGATATTTACATTCTGAATTCAATTTTACTTTTTCTACATTTTCTTTTGTATTCAATCAAAAATTTATTGATTGCATCCGGCAAAATATTTATTGAATAATACCAGTATATATAAAAGTAGCATTTTTTAAATAGTACAAGATTTAAAATACTTAAAAAGACTTTTAAGAGAAAAGTAAAAATCAAACAATCTAATATATTTAGATTGCATAAATTTTGTTACTTTCAGTGCAATAAACGGTTTTGTTTTCAAAACGAGCATTTATATTTGATTTTGTGCATAAATTCAGAGAACAATGTTATCATTGCACGTTTAAAAAGAGAGGAGTTTTATATTTTTTATAATGTAATCTTGCTCTTTTTTTTTGCATAAAGCAAAGATAATCTTGCTCTTTTTTTTACATAAAACAAGACATAAGGCTGTATTTAAAATAAATATTTTTAATAAAAAAATTAAATATTGCTATATGTGAAGAGTTTCAAAGACGGTAACAAAATTGATAACCCAATAACAATTTGATTACGCACACTTAATAGTATTTTAACGCAATACCTGATTTTGCCAGTACAGTCACACACATTTCGGAAACCATATTTTACAGGTAATTTGAAAACCATTTTGTTCATTACACTCCACAAAAGAAGAATATTTTTGTATTTCTTTCATAATTTGTTTTTAAAAAAGCATTTCCAGCTTTATTTAGGAAAATAAGTAATTATACAATAATAAAAGTCTTTGAAATACTAAAATGTGTAACAACTTGTTCATGTTTCACCTTACATAACAATTTTTGCGAAAAATTTAATGCTTTAATTATTTCCTATAAAACCATAAGATTAATTCACATATGTAATACAAACATTGTATACTATTCAATAATATTTTTCTAAACAAGTAATGATGGATACCAAAGTTGTTCCTTTTTATATCGATAACTATTTCCCAAACTGCAAAACTGCAGTTCCTTTGAGGTCTCATAAATTAATTATAGATATTATAAACTTTTATTTTGTTAAAAAGTATAACTTAAAATGTAAAATGATCTTTGCAAAATAAAACAAAAAAGGCCTATTTTATAACATTTTTTATACTTCAGAGTTAAATTGACATTTACAAATAATTGATAATATTTTATTTCTATTAGAAATCATATTTAATTTGTTTTGTAAAAGCTTGTTAAATGTAATATATAATGAGAATAGGAAATTATGCTATACCTACAGTCATATTAGTTTCTTTATGAAAATTTTAAACAGTCAAATTTTATAAAATCTATTATTACGAATTGGTTTTTGAAATTAAAAAATCCCATTGTCATAGTTTCTAAATATAAGGGTATAGAAAGTAAGAATATATGATGTATCGTCATGAATTTGACAAGTTAAAATACTAGAATGAATAACTGAAAAGATTAACCGAAATTCAACAATACAATGAAATTAATTTATGAAAGTTTTACTATTTTCATCATTTTTGTCCTATCATATTTCATTAAACAATAAAAACTTCCAGTACGACACTAAAATTAATCTCCCTTACCATTTACAAAAAATGATTGTGAATATAGATCACTTCCAAAGGTGTTGTCTACCCGACAGGCATATTTTCCGTTGTCTATTGCCCTGAATTTGGCAATGACTAGCGTGGAAACGAAGATATCTTCTTGATTTCGGATGATAATGTTAGAGTCTTCAACAATACTTGACCCATCTCTTGACCACTTAATTTTGAAAGGAGGATCACCATCCACCACGGAGCACGTGAGAGAAACACGTTGACCATCTTTAGGTTGACCCACAAAATGAAATGGCTTGATTTCGGGGGATTTTCCACCTGCAAGAATGAATTCAGATTGAACTTCATGGTGTAATTTGAAATTATACATTCGCTACATAGATATTATTTTAATTTGAATTTGTTTTGATAAATAATTGAAAATGTTAATTGTGGAAATTTACGTTGCCATCTCTAATTACAGGTATATCATGACGCCTTTTTGTCAAATAAAAGCTTTCTTAAACCCTATATGCTTTTAATAAAAAAATAGAAAAATAGTTATCATTATTTTATTTTTAACGCAATTCAAATTTATTAACTGTAAGCTAATGTTTTAAATTTTATATAATTTTACCATACTATCCTTTTATTTAAAAATTTATATCTTGTGTATCGTTTTATTTAAAATATAAAGTTTGTAAAAATAAATACATAAATTTTGCTGAAACATACTAAAAGTTTCATTTAAATCCGTATTTAAAAGCATATTTTGAATATTAAACTAATAAACGAATTTGGCTTTCAAATTTTCTTTATATTTCATCAATATAAAAAATAAATTAATATTATCAATAGCATGTACGAAAAGAAGGCATGGGTATAATTTCAATGGTAAACGTGTAAGTTCTTAGAAAACAATCAAATTTCAAGGTTAATAAATAGAGTTACGAAAAAATTAAAGCAAAAACTGAAAATTATCCATACACACAAAAATACAAATGCTGTATACTATTAAAAATGATTTATGTAACTAAAAAAAGCATAATAAATTCTAAAACTTATTGCGCAAACAATTAAGAGGCGTGTCCAATACAAAATTTAACTTTTAGAAAATACTTGATAAATTTCTCGTTTTTCTCTTGTTCGTTTCATGAGATTCAATTAAAGTGATGTAGGTTTTAGTGTGAATTTCATCATAAATTGGGAGTATGTAGAGCAAACATTAGCTACAGTTTGCTTTATACCTTTGAAAATAAAATATCGTTTAAAGCTAGTATTATTTTAATTTTTATAATTTTCTCTGATGAGAACTAGTTTTATCCTAAAATATGATAAAATTTATGGATATCATTACAAATAACTTAATCTTAATAAGTAAAATCTTGCGGATCAAAATAGAATTGAAAAATATTTGGTTTAGTTTTCATGATGATGATATGAAGTAAAACTAATGAAATCATATTCATATGTACAAAATGTTGTATTTATATAAATAAAAATTAATACAAATGAAAAAAATATTTAAATACTTACACAACGCTTGCTGGTAGCCAAGAAGAAACATTATTAACTCCATCAACTTCTTCATGGTTAGAATTTTCTCTGTTTTAATTTTAAAAAGTGCGTTTCTTGTAGACAGTGATACCTAAATAAAATCACTAAAATATACGAAATTTACCGCCACATTTTTTAGACTTTGTTTTGTAACTACAAACATTAAAAGCAATGGCGGCTAATGAAACGCCGAAAAACAAACTATAGACATGGAATAGAAACGAGACACTAGCGCCACATTGTGATCAAATTTGTGAGTAAAAAATATCAAAATTTTATGTTAAATATTTTAAACATATTAAGATTATGACAAATATGTTTCATATCTCATCACATTTAATATTAATGAAGTAAATATATAAGAATAGGCAAAAAATATTTAAATGCAATTAAATATCATTTTATTCTAATAATATGTTTTCTTCAAATTACGAAGCTTATTTAAATAGAAGTTTTAAAAAATTCACAGTAATCCTTTATCTCTAAAATAAATCTAAATTTTTTACTCATAAAAATGCTATTGAATTGTATATTCACACCAAAGATGCTTTAGCAGACATTTATTTTCTGTTTGCTGAGTTCAAATAAATTATATAAGTATGCATCAGGTCGTATTAAAATTAAGTATAAGTAAATTATACTATATTATAATGATAAAATACTTTGTAACTGTTTCTTGTATTATAAAATTTTCAAAATATGTTTCTTAGAGATATTTACTAGGAAAAAATATATCTGCCAAATATTATAAATTTCAAGTTACATTTCCTATACGGCATAAATTTTATAAAACGATAGTTTGTGAATATCTTCTATGTTTTTTAAATAGTAAATTCAAATTCTGTTATGGCATGTCATAAATGTTTCAGTATAATACTTATGTAATAAAAAGCAAGATACAATTATATATGCTACATTTTATATAACTGAGAGTTATAGCGTTATATGAATATAGAGCTCTTAGCACACAGAAATATGACATGCCATCAGCGCTTGTAAAAGATCAGTATACAATACTACACACACATATATATAAATTTAACATTTAGATTCAAATATATGAAAATTTTAGTACTTTTAAGTAAATCACACCTAAAAAAAATTTTAATCACATTAAAAATCAAAAACTCACATCTATACATTTGAAATTAGATGCAAGCATAAATTTTAAAGTTTTAAATTTAAAAAAAAATCATCAAATTTTTGTTCATTCCAGTTTTTATATAAATATATATATAATTAGCCTTTGTATATATATTTATAGTATGTTGTGTAAAAAGAATTTAGATAACAAGACTTAATTTTCGCTTTGTCTTATATCTAAAAAATAAATTCAAAATGAATCCCATTTTAAGATTGTTGTTGCATGAATTGCTTTAGCTTTGCTATCGAAGTGAACGTGAGAGATAGGAGGAATACACAAATTTCACTATTACTGTTCGAGTATAAACTATTATGCATAGAATTGTTTCATTATTGCATACATTCATATGTTATTGTTATCTTTCAGAAGTTAATTTTATCATAACAACAAAATGATATATTTCGAATAATACATCTGTATTCATGCCTTGATTCCCACCATCTCATTCAACATATTTGAGGTTCTCTTCACATACAAATTATCAGTAAACCAATGACTCCGGTATTATTGAGCAAAAAATTATATAAATAATAACATGAAAAAAGGCAAGAAATTTGATAAATTGAAATCTCCAATATTCTTACAGGTTTTTCCTCAGCATCTTTCTTTCATAACTTTTTTGCAGTTTAAATTTCTTTCGGAATAAGCATTTGCTTTTATAGTACACTTCAAACATATTGTTAGAAATCAGTTTGTATGTTAAAAAATTTGAAAGAAAAATTATAGCGTTGGTGACGTATTTTCAAGTTATTTATGAAAAATTATGATTTTAAAAATTCATTTATTACAATTAAATAATGAAAATGACAAACTTTTAAAGAATAAAAATAAGACATCATAAAACAATAAAAATAATTAACAAATTCTAGAAAAATAATAATCAACTTCCATAACAATAACATTTAAAGAATGCATATATTTCAAAATATAGACAGTTTATTTAGCTCAATAAACAGTATTTATATGATAAATCTCGATGAAAGTTTACATTTTTATTTATAAAATAATTTTCTTTCGGTCTAAAAGTTAAAATGAATCTAAAATTTATTTTAAAAGTAACAAATTAAAAAACATAAATAATAATTTGTCATATTCAACGCGTACTGTAAATCTTAAAACAAATTAATATTTTCAACAAAATCAGACACCTTAAAAGGATAAATATTATTAAATAATGAGTCTCTTTATTGAGATAAATACCAACTGTAAAAAATATTTAGTTCTGATTTTTTTTTAAATGATTTAATGTCATGCGATGGTCAGATAGCTTTAAGAATCACAAATATTTTATACCAAAACCTTAAGCAAATTATCTGAAAACAATTTTACGCGTAAATTTGTTTGTTTAATAATTAGTTTCTAATAAAACAACCAGCAATTAGTGCTGCTTTTGAAATATTATGATCATATAAAAAAAACAATCTGTCTAACCTTTTATTGACAAAATAGAAAATACTTCATCAGATCCTTCCAAGTTGGTTACTCTGCAAGAATAATTGCCATTGCTGTCCGCTTTCACCCTGGAAATTGTCAAGCTGGAAGTAAAATCATCTATTTGTCGGATGGTCAAATCTTGATTAGTAGCTAAATTTTGATTGTCTTTGAACCATTCAAAACTAAAGGGTGGATCACCATACATAATAGAACACTGAACCGAAGTTCGCATTCCGAGATCCAATTCGCCAGGGAAAAAAAGGGGGCTGACCTTTGGTGCTTTTGCATCTGAATCATAAAATAAAGAATATTAGAAATGATTATTACAAGAAATGCAGTTTCAGTGGTTATAAAATATTACTTGATACACAACTTCTTTATAACAGGTCTGACAAATTTTGATGTTCGCTAATTTATAAAATAATGAAGATGTAATTAAGTTCTTAAAATTGATGGTTAAATTTATTTAAAAAGTTTTAGGGCCTTTAGTAAAAATTGTATGTCCTCCATGAAAGCTCTCCTTGATGAATATCAAAGATGATAGTCAACTTCATATCATGTATGACTCTCATTTGCCGTACATGATATGAAATTGGCAGCCATCTTTGATATTCATCCCAATTTTCGAATTTCAGGATTTACAATGCTATTGCAACTGTAATCATGGTTTTAATGTCATCTATATTTGGGTTTTTCCAATCAAAAATCCTCTTCTTAGAAAATGCACGTGAGAGTTTTAAAAGTTAACTGGGAAATCTAAAAATCGGGCAAACTTAGCCATTTGATCTTCATGTGAAATGGTCATTCAAAGACTTATAAACCATGAATTATAAATGAGTTTGTAGTTTTTCTTCTCAATATTACATCAAGTAAATCATTTTACCTAAATATCAAATGGTAACATAATGGTTCTAATAATTGGCAAAAATAAGTAGGAGGAATATGCTCACTTTGTAACATAATCAAATGGTAATGCAAAGAGAGTCAAACTAAGAAAATAAATTATTTACAATTATTAAACTACACAAATGATCAAGAAATATTTGCAGAAGAAAAGATATTCAAATAAGGGAAGGAAATATTTCATGAAAATATTCACATTGTAAAAGAAAATATATTAGTTATTCTATGAATAAATTCTAATTTATTTATATTTTTATTATTTTATAAGATATTAAACATCAAAAATTTGTCTGAACTTTCACATATAACTAGTGGATTTTAACATCTATTTATAAGATTAAAAATTATGTTATTTGATTGAAGCTATATTCTTTAATTTATTAAATTAATATAAAACAAAACATCGAATGAAATTAAGTCTTGTATGACTCAATGTAGAATGGCTTGTATGAATGTAAGATGATATTAAATACATAATTCTATTTACAATACTCCCTATTTGACTCCAATGAATATAATAACATGCATACTCACAAATTTTTATATATAATTTCATTATACTTTAGAAATAAGAAACTTTCATCAAAATTATAATAAATGAAAAATAAAAATATGCAAGACTAAATATGAAACAAAAAAATAGGAACTCACGGATGTTCAATCTGCAATAATAAGATAACATGAATACTACGAGAAGAGATTTGATCATAGCTCTTTAGTAAAATTTTAACAATAATATATAAAAATAAATAATAAAAAAATTTGGGCTTTTTTACAACTTTAATTTACATGGTACATTCTGTCAAACTTTTTAAAAGGAAATTATTAAATATTAAGTTCTATATAATAATAAAGTGTGATTATACACATTTATTAAAGTTAAAATGCCTCTATTAAAGAGTGTACTTTAAATTTATTTACTCATATAATAATTTGATTTTTGGATTTTCAGTAATTACTGCTCAATGACCTTTCTCTAATTAACTTAAATTCAATCTTTATTTTTGAATCATATAATTTTAAAGTTTCTAACACTCCATATTATAATATTTAACTTTTCAAAATTTCACATAACTTTTATTGATAATTAGTAAAACATTTATGTAACAATGATTTCATAATTATTTTTACATTAAATTTTCTTAATTATTAATCAAAATAATTTTTCCATTTTGCCATAAATATACTTAATGCCAATAATGGATGCTAACATAACTATATAATTAATTACAAAACATTTTAGATAACATATACTTTATATAACTGAAGAATAGTTTCTCCATAAATAATGATACTAATAACAATACTTTATACTTAAAATGATATCCTTAACATTAAAAAACAATCATTAGTTTATCTAACATAGTATCTAGCATAGTATGAAAAACTATAAATCAATGCTTAAATTAAACATGATTCAGTTCTCTCTAAGTAATATGAGAAATATTATTATACTATATTTAACGCAATAAATAATCAAACGTCAGTAAATGGTAAACATGCATATTATAAACGATGATATATATATATATATTACACTCTACATACATATATTCAAATTTATAAAACTGTAAAAACTTCTTTAGTATATTCCTAAAATATAAGTGCTTAAAGCAATTTTTCAATTTACTTTAAATTTTGTTTAATAATATAAGAATGTAAAATACAATAAATTAAAATGTTAAGACTAACATTAATTTCACTTCAGCTGCTAAAAAGTAATTATAAATGAATGATAATCCTGTACTTACCTGCTTTTACAATACTGAAGAATATGAGCCAGAAAGACGCTTGGTGTATTTTCTTTTTGGAAGACAATTCATGTCTTAAATCTAACATCATAGTTTATTTAGGTGCCAAAATCCAGTTCACTCTATAATAATGATTATATTAAAAATAATAAATTTAAATAACTCGTTTAATGTTCGAATAAATATTTTCGCAACGCTTCTTATAAACAACACCAATATGGAGATTTTTTTACTCGTATGCTGTTCAACCATGAGCCACTAGCGCCACATAGGGGCACGAAATCAAACAAAACGTAAATTATTGAAGAAAGTTTAAGCGTATTTATGTCTGAAAATAAAGGATAATTTGAAATACATCTGCGTCCCTGTAACAGGAGTTTTTCTGTAACAATTAATATTATTTAATACAATATATCTTGTAACACATGAACATTTTATTTCACATCAGTCAAAAATTGAATAAAAAATTACAGTTTGAAACCTTAAGGAGAACCTTTAATGTGTACATGATATATTTGTCATGTTCATATCTTATTATCAATAATTTCTAAAGATGATTTCGCTAATAAAGCAAAATTAAATGCTATGTACAAGAGTTTCACACAATGTGCGTAATCTGAAAAAACGTAACCATTAACTGTTAATGCACACTTTATACATGTATCATTTAGTAAGTATAGTATAAAAAATTTTAATTGCTTCAATATTTTATAAATTCTTTCAGAAATTGCAGAATAGCTAAAAAATAGCTATCGTAAATATGAAAAACAACGGGACTTAAAGAGATAAACAAAATAACAAAAAATTATAGAGATATAATTGCTTTTGATAAACGTATTCAAATTCGTTGAAAACAAATTGAATAAATTTTTTAATATAAGATTTGTAAGCAAATTCATTAAAAATACGTCTTTATTTCTAAAATACTATCAACAATATTGTATCTGAAAAGCAAAACGCACTTCTACAAAAGGAAGAATTGCAAACCATTTTTTATTGTGATTCCAATGTTTTTACGGCAAAAAATGTTATTATTTCAATAATGCTGAAAGTTCAGAACAGTTCAAGTATCTAAGTATATACACATATATATTTGGATTTGAAACAAAAAAAATAAGAATTGCACCTATTTAAATAACTGATAAGTTTGTTTCAGAAAATTATTTTTAATATCTTTATTCTTGCTAAAAATATCTTATAACATTCTTTCGAATATTTTACAAAGCATGCTAAAGCGTAACAGAAACAATCAAAAAAGACGTTTTCAACAAAATGAGGCGTGGTAAAATATAATTTCACTTTACAATAAAATGTTAAATCACACAATCATATTGTAAATTGATTTAATATGATATTTTTAATATTTTATTTACATTATCGATATTAATTGTGAAACAACGGAGCAAATAAATCTTATTGGAAGAAATTAATAATATAAATAAATAAAAAAACTGTATGAAATAAAGTAATGAGTTATTAATTAAATAAACATGTAACATGTCTTATTTATGATGAACATAAATCTGAAACACATTTGAATGTTTTTATAATAAACTCTTATTTTACTTCAGATAGAGTCACCATCCAGAAGATGTGGCGATAATAACAATTTCTTACTAGTATTCAAATACCCATGTTTATTGAAGAATAAAAATAAAAGTTCTACATAAATTGCTAATAAAACATATCAGTAATTGCTCTATTTTTAAAAATATTTGAATATAGAATATTATAATATTTATAGGAATTGTTGCATGGGGAATAACGATACCTTTTACTGAAAGAATCGCGGATCGTTGGTCCATTCCAGCTGCGTTGGTCACTCGACATGAATAGTTACCATTGCTATGAGCCTCCACTTTGTCAATGGCCAGTGTGGATGTAAAGTCATCCGTTTTCCGAATTGTGACAACTCCAGTTCCAGTCAACTTCTGGCCGTCCTTGAACCATTCGAACTGGAGCGGAGAGTCTCCATACATTACGGTGCAAACAACTGTGGCTCGCATCCCAACATTCAGTTCTCCAGGAAAATGAAATGGGCTTATTTTAGGGGATGCGGAATCTGTTAACATAGTTTTAAAGTTATTCAATTGTATCAAAATTAACTTTAAGTTCTTAAAAACTGTTTGCATTCAGTAGAAGTTATATTGTAAAAAAACAAACATTATAGTAAGAAATTTCACAAAAGTAGAATTTAATAAATTCAAAATTTAATTTTTGTTTGAAATTCTAACTAAAACACTTTTCCTGTTTGATGGGTATAATAAAAAAATGATAATTAGGAATATTATTTTCATACCTTTTTTGATCTCCCATTCAACCGAATTTTATCTGATTAGAAAGTAGAAACTTGTTAGCCAACGCTGCATTCAATTCAGTAAGTTACGAATTCATGAACTCTATTTTCAGTTCTGTCACTTATTAGTTTATGAACTATCTTCAGTTTAGTAACTTACGAGTTCATGAACGATATTCAGTTCAGTAACAAACAAATTCATGAGCTCTATTTTTAATTCAGAACTTATTATTTCATGAACTATCTTCAGTTCAATAATTTACGAGTTCATGAATTCTCTTCAGACCCACAATTCATTGATTTGACTATCATCCTGGGTAAGAAAAATGAGTGGTAATTTAGAGTGGATTCACTCAGAATTGCAGGTCTCGATCAAATGTGCCCATCGTGCAAAATGTGTAACCGTAGAATGTTGAACTAAATGACCAAAAAACTCTGATTTAATTCAACTATAATTATTAGAATTAAAATAGGCAACTTTATATTGCACATTTTATGAAAATGTTTATTGATATCAGAACAATTTAAAATAAATAAAAAAAATTTTGACTAAAGTAATTCTAAAAAAATATTTATAAAAACTCTATTGTAAATAGCTTAGAATACTTTCTAATGTTTTCTGTCATTAATTTTTAGTTAAACTACAGTTTTTCATAATATAAAACACTAAATTATAATAATTTAATTTCTCATTAAAAATAAATTATTTAAGCATGTAACAATATCAAATTATGCTTTTAAAAAGATATTTCTTATGAGCATAACCATAATTAAAAGGTTCTGAGGAATTTAATAAATAATAACTACACATTTTTTTCACTCATATGAATAAAAATTATGAGCAAATGTATACGCACATTATCTTGCATTGATAAAATATAATAGTATCTTAAGCTTCTCAACTCTATAATAAATGATAAATAAATTTCTACTTAAAATAAAATCTAATGAAAAGGAGTAAAACACTGCAGCTATGCGAAAATGTTTTAGTTTACTTGATTTCAATCTTTTAAAATGTACCTCTAGTATGTTAGTTTCAATTTTGAAACAATTAAAAAATGCTGTTAATACTATTTAAGTGTTATATTTGATAAGTTACAGAGACTAGTTGGAGTTACAGAGACTAGTTACAGAGACTGGTTGGAGTTACAGAGACTAGTTACAGAGACTAAATTGGAGTTTTTATAGTTTTATTAGAAAGCGTTTAGTGATCAATAATGATACGAAAATATAACATAAAAATAGGAAAATTTTATAATTTATGAATATTATAGGTATTAGTTTTAAATACTTAAATTTGGAAGAACACAGTATAACTTTTTATCTCATTACGCTTTATTCAATAACATTTCATATGTTTATTTGTTTGTGTTTATTTAGTTATTTGATTATTGACAGAAAAACTTTGTTCATTTATAAAGTTGTAATATGAAATTAATGATATTAAGTTAAGAGCAATCAAAATTTAACGATAAATAAATTTTTTAATTAATTAGCATGTTGATTAAAAGTTAATTAATTATTAAGCTAAATTTATAACTATTACTCACTTAAATTAAATAAAAAAATTAAATTTTATAATTTTTTATTTAATTTAAGTAGAAATTAACTTAAGAATAACAAATATTAAGAACATGGTATTTATTATTTTTTCGTAATTTATTTTTATCATAGTTAATCTTATAAATCTATTTTTCAAGCATTTGAAGTTTTATTTATTATTATAAAGCAATTACAAGATGAGAGAGAAGTAGAGCACAAATACCTTATCGTATTGAATTATGAAATGTCATTTACGTTATAAGAAACATTCATAATTTTTCAAAATTTTCACTAAAATAATCATTTAATTATTTGTATAAGAAAAATAAACTTGATTTTTTAAGAAAAATTTGAAAAGTTGTAGGTCTAGGAAACGATTTTATTTAAGGATCTTTTCACATGGCATATTTAAATTAACTTTTAGATTCCACATTGATCCTAATAAATGAATGATTATTTCATATTAAACATATTATCTTTAATTATTTTTAAATAATTAAGTATTTATTTAATTATTTAAAAATATTTAAAGATAATTCATTACATTCTAACACACAAAAATATGCAACTATAAATGAAAATAATGATAAATCATTTCAATTTCATGATGAAAAGGAAGTTAACTTGATGTGTTTTTGAATTAAATATATAAGTAAACTTTAAATCATATAAGCAAACAATATATATATGAAATTTACACACAAAAGTGCTACAATATATTTTGCATAATATCCAATAATATATGTTTTATGTGACAGTCATGATGATATAATCTGTGTTCATGAAAGCTATATTATTTTAGAAAAATATCATATGATATCGTTATAAGACACAAGTAATAAACATGATGATGACATTACATAAAATAAGTAATATAAAATAATGATTTCAAATATATAATAATATATGAAACTTACTTGAAATGCATGTTGAGATGTTGCACACAACTAGTAACAACAGAGTCTGAATCGGTATCTGAAGAAAACTCATCTCAAAAGGAAATAATCTTTCACCGATTTTGAAGATTATACTAATTTGATTATATGCATAAATTAACGTGAATATTTGCAAAACAAAGAACAAACAAGTTTACAGTGCATAAGGTACATAAATGATTAATTCAAAACACAAAATGGAGTTGTATGAAGCTAACAAACAAGTACGCAGCATACTTCTAAACGGATCGCTAGCGCCACACAGGGGAAGAAAATGTAACAAAAATACTTATGAATTTTAAAATTGTCGAAACATACCTTGCAATTAAAATTACGTCGCAAAGAATCGCCTTTACTAATATCGGAATTGTTACTTGTAATTATAATGCATGTAGTACAAGGATTCAATGATGATTGATAAGAAAACATATTATGCATTTTATACAACATAAATTGCAAGACACTCAGATAGGATTATTAAGACACATACACGCAGCAATTGAGTGTTTTATAATAATGGATAATGTGGAAAAAAATTTATCTGATGATAGAGAAAATATTTTTATGAATATGACATTTCATAAATATGTATTCTTAAAATTTCCTATTTATAAAAATTGAAAAATGAAATCGGTAAGAAACTGATATTTCAATGGGATTCTTTATTATTTTTGTTCCACATAATATAAGAAGAAATAATCCACATCTGATTTGTAAAAATAACACAAACATTGTATGGGAAAAAAAAGAAATATGAACAAAACACAAATAAGATAAACATATCAATACATTTAATACACACATTTTTTAAAATATAATATTTAAAATTACACAATATCAAAATTTTGCTTCTAAGCATCACTTTAATAGAATTTTGTTTCATAACTAAGTATTTAAAAATGCTTTTATTTTCATTTATGTGTGTCAAGTAGTAGAAATGTAATCTGTTATTGTAAGAAAAAAGATACTGAAAGTTTTTATAAAAGCAAATTCAGTTCTCAATGTTAATGCAATATATATCTATATATATATATATATATATATATATATATATATATATATATATATATATATATATATATATATATATATATATATATATATATATATATATATATATATATATATATATATATATATATATATATATATATATATATATATAATGTTATAATGTATTTAGATTAAACATGTTAACCTCTGTAATTTACATGATTCGGGGCTTACATTATAGGAATTAAAATAACGAGTTATTGTACAAATTTATAATCAAATAATGTTATTACTGTGACATGTTGAGTGTAAAATGAAAGATGTGTGTACACATTTAAGACGTAGTATCTCAATAAATAAAAATGCAGTCATAGAACATTCCAATTTTTTATTAAATATACTTACCATCAGTGCTTTTAATTTACTGTGCAATTCAAACGGAATTAATACTAAATATGGTAACAAAAATATACGCAAAAATTATTCATTGATTTTTTAAGAAATAATCAAACTATTGCCAATAAAGACAGGCAGATAATAATAATGATATTCACCAAATATCCCATTCGCAATACGGAACATTTGATTTTAAAATAAAATGGAAAAAACAAATGGTTTTAAAATACAGTATATCAATACATTTATAAGTATAAAAGTATTATTCACTTTCAAATTAAAACATTTTCTGTAAAACTCTTCAGTATCTATATCATGTTATTACTTAATCAACATATTAGAAGTAACGTATTATTGCTCGCATATATTAATGTTAAAACAAACTATCTTTCAATTATATATATTTTTAGATATTCAGACTTAAATTTTTACTCATCTTTATCTCATTCACAAAAATATAATTTAATACAAAGATGCAAAAATATTTTAAATATGAAAAACGTTTTAATGAGTAAAAAACTCATTTAAAATTTCAAAATAAGTTACTATTCGACATTTTATACTCTGAAAAATTTATCCGTTCTCATTTAACAAATGAATCGATTCTAAAAGCAAGAAATTCAGGAAAAGGAATATCAAATAGCTTCACAAGATTTTCGTCATCGCTTTTTTTATGAATATATGTTTGATAAATTTTAATAATTACCAGTAGTTCAAGATTATTTAAATTAATATATATATATATATATATATATATATATATATATATATATATATATATATATATATATATATATATATATATATATATTTATATATATATATATATATATATATATATATATATATATATAAACAAGAGTAACGTTGAAGCTTTGATAAAGTGAGAACTGTTTAAAATTTACTGATAAAGAAGTACACTGCTCACTGCAATATAAGTATATAAGTTATATAATTCTAAACACACATGCATTGTCTCTGTGTATCAATATGTGAAACGCTCATGATCGTAAAATATATGGCATTTCTTGTTCTCCACGTCCATATATAAATGCATATGTATATATATCATAGGCTATAATTTAGCTTAATTTTTATTCAAACTGAATTAAATAAAATTTTAATGTTAAAAATGAACATACTATTAAATTAATTGTGATATTCAGCGATTTATTATCATTCTTTTATAAATCGTAGATTTTCGCAATAGATCTTTAAGTAATTAATTTTTATAATGCATATATTATTCCACTATTTATTTGTCTTTTGGCCCAGTTAGCCAAATAAATACTCATTATTTTATACAATTTACTCTACCTTTTACTGAAAGAAGTGCAAATTTTTGGTCAGTCCCAGCAGCGTTGGAGACACGACAGGAGTAATTGCCATTACTGCTGGCCTCAACTTTCAAGATGACCAAGTTAGAAGTGAAATCGTCGAATTTTCTTATGGACAGGGTGGCTGAATCTATCAATATCTCTCCTTCTTTGGTCCATTCGAACTTAAATGGTGGGTCACCATACATAACAGCGCAATTGACAGACGCTCGCATTCCAACATCTAGTTCTCCAGCAAAATGAAAGGGACTGATCTTCGGGGGCCTATTATCTATACAAACGTATAAAAACAAGTTAATAAAATTTATAATATTTTACACTATCAGTTAACGTCTCTACTTCGAACACACATACTTAAAGCAAATAAATTTAAGGAAATGATAATATCTATTTGACATTTCTATAACTAAAATCGTAATAGTAAATTTAGTATCAGATTTTTCTAAATAATACACTCTGTTTCAAATATAACTACTAATTAATGGAAATATTATGAAAAGTTACTTTGACTGTAAAATTTTCATTAAAGCAAATTATGAAAACTGTTTCTTAAAATAATAGCAAAATCTGGTTAGTAAGCTATTTGATTCATTATTTTTACCTAATATTTAATCAATGTAATTAAATTTACTATATATATATAAATTTTCATTAAAAATACTAAAAGTTTATTTAAAACTATATAATTTGAATAATTTCTAACAAATTTCTGTAAAGCAAATAAAAAATGGATATTTATATCTATTAACTCTATTATATGTTCACATACTTTCAATGATTTTTATTTTTTATCTAATTGACAATTCTTATTATTTATTTTATAATATCTGAGAGAGAAAGATCAGAGCAATGAGTTCTAAGTTAAAAATTACTTTACGTCAAAAATATGTTCTACTTGTTGAAAAGGACATCCATTTATTAAAATGAATAATATTTGTGCATTAAATTGATAATAGGTGCTATTTAGTTCAACATATTTCAACTATTGTCGATATTTTCTGTAATGTAATCTAAGAGACAAAAACAAATTATTATATTTTTTGTTACACTCTTTGAAAAGTTAAATGAAACTAGACTCGATTTATCAGGAGGAAACAGTGTAGCTGAATGTAATTTCAAAAATTTCATGAGTCAAAGAAATAAAATGAGTTTGTAACTAACACTGACGTAGTGTAAACAAGTATAAATTAAGTGTTAATTGTTTTGTACTTCCATAAAATATGTGAAAACAAGTAATAAAATTGTTGATCAATAAAAATTCAAAATCATCATTATACATATAAAAACATTCACTCACCTGCTAATGCAATTGTCACAGCAATAATCAGAAATCTTCCCATCAAGAATATAAATGTATTGCAGAATCCAGAAACCGCCATTGAAAGTAAATTTTCAAAATTTTCTGAAAGTCTTATTAATAATCACTAAAAGCAGAATACATAAATAATAGTGTAGATGCGAGTAATTTGCGAAGGCCAATGATTGTTAACTAGAAAAATGTTGCTTTACTTAGACTCAGTGGTTAAAGGCTATGCAAAAAATTGTTTGCGACGCTCACAGTGCAATATCTTGTGCACGGAACACTAGCGCCACATAGGAGGAGAAAAGACAACAACAAATATAATTATAAAATGAAAATCAAAAAATTTTTCAAAATAATTTTACTTGTAAATTGTTTAAAAGCAGGTATCTTTTTTAAACTCTTTTAAAATATTATTTTCAATGCAAAGTTTTGTATTTGTAAACCGTAATGTAATATGAAACATGTTACCACGAGTACATAAATGTGATAAATATCTTTAAATGAAGTTTATTAAATTAAATAATGGAGATAAAAGATTGAAGAGTACATACCAAACAATTTTAAAAGTTAATATTTTCTTCACTAAATAATTCAAAAGCAAAATGAAATTTAACTTCCTGTAGTATTACTTTACACAAATTACATTATAGTGTATATACATTTTAGAAATGTGTGTTGTAACATATATAATTTGTAGCATGTAAATTTTATTTTGATATTTTTTATTTAGTTCTAACGCATTCATTTTTCAATAACAAATAATAAATTCCATGGAACGTTTTCGTATGACAAATTTCTTACACATGTAACATATTCCTAATGTGAATTATCCACTATCCCACATTTCTTAATAAAATTTGATGGAAAAACATCTTTTTCATACGTGTTTCATAACAAAAAACATTTATGTCACGTTTTGAGTTCTTTTACGTATTTATTGAAAAATGATAAATATCATTTAGAACAAATCTGAATTTAAATCCTCCAGCGTAGTTTAATATTAATTGCTCATTATGACAGTATTTGCATCGTATTCTTAATGGACTTCTAAATGAGGATTAATCTTCTACAATTTAGCAATAAATATTTCCAAAAATAGAAGAAGAAACTCACAAAATATTTTATTTCAAACAGCAAACCGACTCATTTCGTACTTTACTAAAGCAACTGTTTAACTTGCTTGTAAAAATAATTAGATCATGTATCAAATGAATTTTCTTCATCATAGTTTTGACTAAGCATGTTCATAAAATAAATACTTAAACAAAAGAGCTGTAAAAAGTTACAAGAATGAATCTTCCTTAAACTAACTAAAGGATTTAAGACAAAAGAAGAACGCTTACAGATTGGAGAGAAGGAAACGTTTTATTTCACACATAGCAATAAAAAATACATATTCTTCGAAGAATTTCACATTATATCTTATAAATTTAGCCAAAATTTAATCAAATACATTTTGCGTCATTGTATCAAATAAATAGTAAAATGCAAATTTCAAAATTCATGTATTTTTTAAAATAAATAAATGGCATTACACATATAGCAATCTAGGAATACTTATATATTATGAAATTTATATTCAAAATTCAAAGGGTTAAAAAACCACGCATCATGTTCTTAAATATTGATAAATTGGATCTTTGAGTATTAGTATATTTAGTTAAATAAATATTACTTTTGATGAGGCACTCTAAATAATAAATCTTAAATATTAATGATTCTCTTAATGCTAATAATGGGGAAAATGTGATAACTTCTTAGTTAGCTAAAAATTGTAATAATCATGAAAATTATCGACATATATTTATAACCTCATTCTAAAGCGTAATTACATGAAATTTATGATGATCAAATAAAATAACGAACAAATGGCTGAGATGTAAATCTATTTAATTTATTTGGTTTACGAAAAGAACATTTCATCTTACCATTCACGTAGAGGGCCTGAGAATGTTGATTGCTCCCAAAAGCGTTGGTCGCCCGGCATGTATAATTTCCATTGTCAGGTGCTTGGAATTTTGCAATGACGAGAATGGAAACGAAGATATCTTCTTGTGTCCGAATGATCACATTAGAAGATTCTCTAATATCAACATTATCTTTCATCCACAAAATTTTGAATGGTGGATCACCATCCTTGACGGAACATGTGAGAGAAACTCGTTCTCCAACCCTCAATCTCTCTGGAAAGTGAAAAGGTTTGATTTCTGGTGATTTTCCACCTACGTAGACAAGAAAAAAAAACTTGAACGGACATTAAGTGAATAAAAAAATTGTACTTTGTGAATATTACGAGCCAAGAAATTTTAAAAAATTATCAAACACAATAAATCTCTTAAATAATATTAGTATAGCTTCCATTACAGATATATATTCATAATGATAAAATATGAGCATCATAAGTAGGCTTTTAACTAATATGCTCATGTAGTGTATTTAATTGACAGGGAATTTGATATATTTCTTGTCAATTAAATTGTCCAGCTCAATTCGATAATAAGAATAAAAATTTCAAGTTTCAAAATAATCAATGTAATTACTTTTGTTATTCTTAAAATAAAAGTTATTTTTTTAAAAAATTTGATAACTAAAATATTTCTAAATTAATACATACATATATTCAAGATAAATTTAATTATTATTTAATTAACTTTAAAATAGAAAAGTTTGCTTAACAAAATACTTTTTGAATTTATCATCATAAGTTAATGTATTTCAAAAATTGACCTGTGTAAAAAATGAAAATAAATAAATCTTTTTATTTCAGTGATATTTTAACAATTTATATAAGGTATGTGTTTTAAGACTTCTTTGCAATTTTTTAAAGAAATTTGCGTAATCTGATTTCTACAGAACTTATCAATAAAAATCTGCAAAGTTTTGATTTTGGCATTTCTCTATGAATGTATAAAGTGGATAAAATACTCATATATAGTTTACTATCTTTTTCTGTAAGGCATAAATTTAGAAAAAAATATACTCTAGAAATAAGTAGTACAAATTTCTGATATCTTTTTAATCTATCTAAATATCAAAGATGAAACTTTGTTGAATAAAACATTTGTATTTAATTGCATGATTTAGAAATGTTTTCAATTGGTAAAAGATAAAAATACAAAAGATTCTTGAAAAATCTCTTAACCCTTTCGTTTTAAAAGTTGATTTTTAAAGTTTTCAACTTCACTGTAATTTCTTGCAACGCATATAATGTCTCAGGAAACAATAAGAACATTTATCTCATGAAATAAGAGTGGCATAAATCATTATACGATCCGAATAATTTATTGAACATTATGTCATACCTAAGCATGCTGATTTAGTTATTTTAAAGTAAGAGCAATAATATTTTCCGTTTGTTTGTTAGTTGTTCAACGGTGTTTTATTGCTTTTTTCAACCGAAGGACATAATCTACCAGGATCTATAAGTTCAAGAGTGTTTTGAATCATTTCAACTGATACTTTCAGAGGAATTTTATAGATCACAAGAGAAATCCCGATACTTTTGTGTAAATACAGCAGTAGAAATGACAATAGATATTCTCTCTTGTACTTATTAAACTATATTTTTAGCATTTTCAGTACAGTGAATTTTCTACAGGTTTCGTAAAATTAATGAAAGTAAATGTAATAGAGTAAAACCAAAATAAATAAATATTATTTTACTTACCAAAAATTTGGTGAATACATATTGCTACAAGAGTGAATGTCGTCAATTTCCATATTGTTACCATTATTTTATCTACTTAATTCAACTACAAATATTTAGATTCTTGAACGATAAAATTAATGCAGAAATATACTTGTGGGCAGTATAAGAAGAATAGCGATTTAAAGATCTACTTTAAAAAATTATAGCAATGGCGATCGGCAAAATGCTTAACATGACCTGCAATAAACGTCTTGAATGAGATACTAGCGCCACATTGTGATCCAGATTGTAATTACAAAATAAGATTAAAAAATATTACACACCTTATGGATTTCACAATTTACAAATATTACAGCACATACAACTACATCCCCTCAGATTAAAGAACGAATAATAAAAAGACACAGTGTTATATAGTATTTAGTGTTTCGTATGTTCTTCATACTGTAATTTCAATTGAAAGATACTGTAATAACATTGAAAGATTTTACTTTTTACGTAAAATTTTTTATTTCATTTTTTACGTTAAAGTATAATAGTTTCATAGAGAAAACGAGTAATTTTAAAATCCAAAAAATAAAATACGTAATTTCCATTATGATATACCTATAATAAATTCATCGCATTCATAAAAATTAATTAAAATTGTTATAAAGTGTAATTTATGAACTGAAATTTAAATTTACTTTTTACATTAAGCAATCCTAGATTTGTTATTATGAAAAATAAATGTGAGAGAACTGCAATCTCATAATATTTTCATTACTTTAAAATAGATAGTTTTAAATATAAAAAATAATGGATTTTTATACTTTTGCATGATTATGCATTAAGTTGCAGTAAGCAAAAATAATAAAAAAAAACATTAATGCTTATAGTTAAACTACTATTTTATTTTAAAGTAACACATAAAATTCGTTTGAAACTACACTTGAATTGAACTGCTTTATTTTAAATATATTTCAGACATAATCACAACAAAATAGTTTCTACACATCCTCAAACTCTAAATATTTATCTTTCCTATTGTTTTATTGCAACCAATTTTAATTTGCGTTACTTAATGAAACATTTTAATACAGTTTTTATAATGATGTTGATATATTATATCATTATCACCAAAATAAGTATTTAATTTTATCAATATCATTTGCCATTTTTAAATCAACAACATTTGTTGTTTTTTTTCAATAAAATAATATAATTATTTTCATTAATAGATTATCATCAGGTATTTAATGATTAAATTTGTATGATTAGACTTGCACATTCCTGTATTAAAGTTGCGATTCTGTTCAGAAAAAATCATACTTGACTGAAAAATGTTAGATGATGATTCATTTATCAATAAAATAGGATTGTATCTGGTTAGAGTTTTATATGGTAAAACATTTAATGCATTATGTTTAATCAATCCTAACGAGCAAAAACAAATTCATCAGTATTTGTATAAAGATATATCAACTATTACATTAAGATGTTTTTTCTAAGTTGTATGTTGCAAATGGTTTAAGATATTCTAAGCAGAGCATAGTAATAATTTAATGTGATAATTAAACTGCAATTAAATCATTCATTTTTCATAAAGTAATAATGATTATTTTGATTAAGACAGTAGAACATTTTTCGCATATGACAAATATTTATTACCATCATTAAAAAAAACAAACAAGGATTAACATAAAATATATACATTATAATCCTAACTTAGACTTCTAAGTCTGCAGCAATCGTAAATTTGCAATTATTTAATTCCTATTTGACACAATTTATATACAATCTTCTCATTAAAATTATGATCTAATTTATAGGCCGAGACATTTTCTACCGCTAAGCCTAATAAGCAATTTTTGAAAATATGCATTACATAATAATGGATAAAATATACTCTTTACAATGTGATTAAATATATTATTTCAACCAAAACAAAAACTTTATTATCACATAATATATAATAATTGTAATTTTTGAGGTATAATAAATCTTATTTTATTATACCTCAAAAATACCCAAATAAATCTAAAAGTAAAACCCATGCTAGAATATCTCACATAAGAAACAATCCATAAACAAATCAAAACTCTAAACAAACACTTCCAAATGAATTAAAAGGTTCTTTACCACGCGTTTCCCTTTGCACGTGTTTATGTTTACATTCATAAAAATCGAATAAATCACATACAGTTGGCTGAACCCATTCTGAGCTCTGAGAGAGAAATACTAATGTACTACAGCAGTGATTCCCAACCGGTGGTTCGCGAAACCCTGGGAGTTCGCAGAGTTTGCAGAGGGGGCTCACGAATATAATATTGTAATGGCGGATTTTTTAAAACGCCATTAAAAAATTAAATAACACACCCACTGTAAAACAGATTATTCGCTGCCGGTTTGTTAAGAAATCTAAAATAAATTTCAATATTTTCATTCCATTTTTCCTTATTTGTTTTTCAAAATTATTTCATTAATATCAAATTATATCAACAATTTTATACATTATAATTTATTTCTCTTATTCAACTAATCAAATACTATTCTCTTTTTATTACAAACATTTATTTATATTTAAAACATTTTATCAATGTGATTAGTTTCATGTTCTGTTTTATATTTAAAATCATTGTAGCTGTCTTACCTTCTATATAATATTTTTTTACAATACAACTGGATTTAAATATCAAATTAAGGCAGTTTATTAGAAATTTTAGAATTAGATATTTGTTCCCAACCGTGAACTGGGAGAGTAGTATTGTATTAACCAACGTTCATCCATAGGCTTAGCACTTGTAAAACTTGAATGATAGTGATACTGTGACTGTCAAGTTCTCGTATGAATGATTTCATAATTATTAATTTAATTATTATAGCTTATTTTTATTATGGATCGATGGTTAAAAACAGGTTGTTTGGAAACGAGACATGATAATCGAGATGTTAGTACTGAAAGCTGTGGTGAGGTACCGTTTCACCATACGAAAAACAAAGGAAATGATGATAGAAAAGGGAAAAAACAAAAATATGACAGCGACTATCTAGAATTGGGCTTTCATTTTACTGGGGATGAGTCGGAGCCTAAACTGCTTTGTGTTATATGTAACGAAGTTCTTACCAACAGCACTTTAAGACCACCACTCCTTCGTAGACATATTAAAACAAAACATCCGACACACAAAGATAAAACTCTTGAATATTTCAAAAGAAAATTAGCAGATATCAAAAAATGTAGCCTTTCTTCTTTCTTGACTTCAAACGAAGATAATAAAATGGCCCTTGAAGCATCATTTCGAGTAAGTTATAAAATTGCAACATCTGGACAAGCGCATACAATAGCAGAAAATTTAATTGGATCATGTGCGAAAGATTTCACTATATGTATGTTTGGGAAAAAGTCAGCAAAGAAAATTGGGCTAGTTCCCTTTTCAAACAACACGGTGTCACGTAGAATTAATGACTTGGCTAATTATGTTTAGAACAAACTTCTAAAAAGAATAAAATTGAATTATTTTAACATTCAACTTGACAAATCGACGGATATAACAAATGCTGCAATTTTGCTTGTCTATGTTAGATTAACTTTTTACGAATATTGCTCAAGAAGTGGAACTATTTGCAAAACCTTCGAAGAATTACATAACTGGAGAAGCGATTTTTGATATGATCAATGGGTATTTTGAAAAGAAGGAAATAAGCTGGTCTTATTGAGTGGGTGTGTGCACAGATGGTGCAAAATCAATGACAAGAAAATTTTCTGGTTTTATGGCACGGGTGAAGAAGGTCAACTAGAAAACTCAATAGACTCTTTGTTGTATTTATAGACAAGCTTCAGTATGTAAGCGCATACCTGCAGAGTTATCTACTTCTTTATGTAATGCTGTGAAAATTGTGAACTTTATAAAATCGCGTGCTACAAATTGCTGTCTATTCCGTACGCTTTGTGAGGAATTTGTAAGTTTCCACGTTTCTTTATTACTTTACACAGAAGTTAAATGGCTTTCCCGGGGTAAAATTTATTTGAATTAAATTCTGAAGTTCAAGCATTTTTATTGATCATCCGTTTCATTTGTCTTCTTGTATATCGGATGTTCTTCGGCCGCAAAAGCTTTAATATTTAGCTGACATTTTTTGTAAGCTGAATGAATTAAATATGTCTTTACAAGGTGCTGGTGTCACCATTTTCAGTGTACATGATAGAATTGAAGCTATTTTGAAAAAGATTAATTTTTGGATTCAGTGCCTGCAGATGAATGAGCATGGATATTTTGATTCTGTCAGTACATTTTTATCAGAAAATTCAATTAAACTTGGCGATAACATTAAAAGAAATTTATGTTAACATCTCTGATTAACTTTCGAAGACTATTTTTCCAACAGATGCAATATATTCATCTCAAACAACTGGATGCGTAACCCATTTGAAGGAAATATAAGTTCAGAAACCTCTCTAAATATACTGGAAAAAGAAAAACTCATAGAATTATCTTGTGACAGTTCTCTAGAAGAAATTTTTAAAGATCAATCTTTAATCGACTTCTGGGTTAGTATACAAAATGAATATTCTATTTTTATCAAAAAAAAGCTATTGAAGTTCTATTACCAATTTGCACAACATATGTTTGCGAGATTTCAGCATATCTGAAAGATAAATGAAAAACCTGATTCTGAAAGCAAGTTAAATGAAAAACCTGATTCAAGCCTAAAATTGTCAGATATTGAGCCTAACTTTTTTAATTTTTTGTTCTATCAAACAGCCACAAATATCCCATTAAAAGTTTTAAAGAATATAAAACATAAGAACCAGTTAGCTAAATTTTTCTTGTTTTCAAATTTTAAGAAAATCATCTTAATCTTATTAATGTTTTATTTAAATGTTTCACAATTAATAAAATCTTTTATTCTGGGATATGAAAGTTATATATTTTATTAAATTTAATGATTTTTTTACCTGTCATTAATGACTATATAGGGAGTTCGTCAAATTTTTTTTTTTTTTTTTTTTTTTTTTTTTGTTTATGAGGAAAAAAGGTTGGGAACACTGAACTAGAGCAATGCTTTGAATAAAGCATGGATTCAAAATATGGCTTAATCCTGGCTGTAAATATGTCATTCTAAAAGTGCGAAGCAAATATATGGCTCAATCCTGGCTGTAAATATGTCATTCTAAATGTGCGAAGCAAAAATATGGCTCAATCCTGGCTGTAAATATGTCATTCTAAATGTGCGAAGCAAATATATGGCTATTGTCCCTCTCAGTAAGATTCGCCAGAAAGCAAAGATGATGTGTTAGGCTCGGAAGATCATTATTATATTTCAACTATTCATTCCTTTTACCCATAGTGTTACCGGTGTTGTTCTTTCAGAGACTCTGAATATCCATCCCATAAGAAGCTGTCTGGGTGTTTGTAAACTTCCTTGAACCAATCAAATTATAAAAAATATGACTGGCATCATTCAATATATTAAAAATATGATAATTTCAAATACGTTATGAGAAGGGTCTTTTTTTGAATTTTTCTCTAAATAAGTCTAATTAAAAAGCACTGTAAAATTTTAAAAAATTATTGGTTAAATTGATAAATGTGAAATTTCATACATAATTTAAATTCATATGTACATTATTTGAGTTTGCGATGAATTTCATTTACAAATATTATTAGGAATGTCAAGTACAAAATTCAGGTTAAGACAAAAACGAAAAAAAAGCGAAATTACTATAAAATGTTTCAAAGCAATTCAATCGTATAATTAACTTTAGAAGAAGCACTAACTCTTAATGGAAAATAAAAATCCTTAAATCTAAAAAAGATTTCAAGATTGATTTTTTTATATTTTATTTATATATATTTGAATTACAATATAAAAATTAATTACTTAATTGAAAAATTAATTATTTTTATCATTTTTTTTAATTTTTATTTTTGTGCTTTATTTGTAAAATGCATATGTTTATCATTCGTTTTAGAAAAGATTCTTTGATTAATTTCATGACAAAGTGATTTAAACAAACACATTCTTTGATGCATTATCGAGACTTGAGTCTAGCAAACACTAAAAAATGCATAAGAAATATTGGAATGGCGAGGATCATCATTTCATGTCTGAGATGGATACCAGGAACAAAGTGAAGGATTCCAAGAAAGATAGGAAATTGTAATTTCCATAAAATGTTGTATCTTCCAGGACCAGTACTTTCCATTAGTACAGCAAAAACCATTCCATATGGTTCCTGTTAAGAGCTCAATCTTGATTGGACTTAAGCAACACTTTCAGCCACAAAGATAATTTCTTTTGGCAGCAGAATGGAGGATCTCAAATCAAAAAAACTGAAATGAGTAATCAGGAAAGAATTTCTAGTTTCGCCATTAGCCAGTATTCCATTAATTTCAAAACTTCGTTAAAATACTGTTTCAACATTTAGTCAATTTCAAGGCATGATTGAAGAAGATTGGTAAACGAATATCTTGATTTGATTCAAAATTACAAGTTAATTTTCAGATTCATTTTACTATTTCAGAAATTTTCGATTTTTAACATGTAAAAAAATAATATACAATGCGCCCAGTAATTTTTTGCCCTACTGCTGTAATTTCTGCATGCTGAGAGATTTGGCTATTAAAAAGATGTGAAAGCGTGTGAAAATGGCTGTGAACAACAAGACGAGATAATTTGCAACGTCATTAGTAGAAAAATTGGAAAATTAACGATCTTATCTCTAAAATTAAGTGAGATACAGAAAATGACAAAATTATAGAGAAGCAGCAAAGTAGGACACTTATCGTCGCTTTACACACAAAATTATGAAAAAAATAAAGGAAGTGTAGAAGGTGCATTGATTTGCTCAGCAGCTTCAACACTTTTTCGTATAAAGCAATTTTTACTTTCTTTTTATCAAAAAAAAAAAAAAAATCGTTGGTAACACGGGAATGATAAGGTTTATTTGTCCTGACAGTAAATATGCTTAATAACTATTAACTATTCTTTTTTATGTGCTTCATGACAACAATATAGTAAAATTCGCACACAAAAATAAAGATATGTTATAACATTCTCTTTTTCGCATATCTAGACCTAAGCTGTTATTTACTATTCTAATGCAATTGTGCAATTGATTTCTTTCTCTCATATCATATTTTACTTTAAGAGATAAATACGTTATATATATTTATAATTTTCGATCTTATAGAGCATGAGGTTTCTCTTTACTTTAATTTCGTTTTCATGATCATAACTGTAAATGTTTCAAAACTAGCATGAGACACGACGTTACACGAAACCCTATATGTATTTTTCAGCATTAATGTCATCCCAACTATTTGGGTGGAGTAATCATTTAAGGATAATTCTTCATATTCTTAATAAAAATAAATCTCTAAGAGTTAAATGTTTATAAAAGGTAATTAACCCATGTCATTATTTTTCTGCGTGAAAAATCGGAGTAAAATAACAGACAAGAAAATTATTCAGAGTCTCTGAGACTAAATTAGCGTATTATGTTTCCGATTTGTTATTATTTATTATTGACAATGACAATATTTTTCATTAAAATATTCATCTTAAAATATTATGCTACATTTACAAAGTGTTTGGATCGTGACAATCTTTAGCTTTCTTTTTTTGAAAAAAAATTGCGTATTTTATTGACACAGTTTAACAAACTGTATCAAAGTTCTTTACTTTTTCAAAACTATATTTTAATTCTATTTGACATAGTTAAAATAAATTACAGTTTATATTAACTATGTCTATTAGTTTAAGTTCTTCAAACAATGAAAAAGATTACTCATCGACAATTTTTGATTTCAAGCGATTTTTACGATAACAAACATTTTTGCCTCGTTAGTTTTATATTTTTGCTAAAATAATATCTAAGCAAACATTCTTAAAAGCTAATACATGTTTTGTTTTGAAAATAAATTTCAAATTTTAATATTATGTTATTGTAAATTATATTACCAATCAATATTATCGGATAAAAGTATGCAGTTTTTAACTGTCTTACAAAAAGGTTTTAACAAACTTGTCTTCTAGATGTATGAGCATCTGCATAAATCATTCATCAAAAACGTTGTCAGGTAAATCATTTACAATTATCAAAGATTTAATCAAGTTTCTTTTTAACTTAATCAAACAAAAACATGACTCTTTTTCCATAATGTAACTTCTTACTTTTGTAAATTAGTAAAAAGGAATTTTGAAACACACTTTATTTTATGATTAACTTTCTTCAAGTAATTGAAATATTCCATTTATATTCTGTTAATTTGTTTACCTTAAAAATATTCAAATAAATATTTGAATTTTATAAATATACTCCATTTAAATTTATTTTATTACATTTGTACAGAATATACACAACGCAGTTTTTACACTCATGTCCATAAATTAAGGTTAATTCAGAATCATACATAACTTGAACTGTAAAATAAAAATTTCCCATGTAGAATTATCAGAAATATCTTGAAGAATAATATACAAATTACAAGAAACCTCCAGATTGCGCCGATAATACCTCACAATGACGAGAATGTAAGAGAGGGGTATATAAGGAATGGTTTAAAAAAGTAAAATTGTTCACAAGCGCTTTAAAAGCCTTTCAGTGCAATAACCGCATAATTGTGACACAAAGGAAACGTTTGGATGATGTTTTACGTGGTAGAATTATCAGCAGTCTGGAATGTGGACGTATCCAGCTGGAAGTATCCGATGACCTTGGAATCGCCCAGAGTCTCATCTCCTGGCTTTGGAAACGGTTCCAATGTGATGGTAATGTGAGTAGACGTTACAGCACAGGTTACTCCCGAGTAGCAACGCCAAATGGGGATCGGTATTTGGCAATTACTGACAAAAGAAACAGACGGAGCACAGCATCAGACCTATCTCGTCAGCTCTCTTCAGCTACCAGTAAAACAGTTTCAAGGTAGACCGTGTACAGACGCTTAGGGCACATTGGTCTATATGCTCGTAGGCCAGTCAGATGTGTTAAACTTAGCGCAACTCACTGTCGCATGTGGTTAGCCTGGAATACAGAACAGACATTTTGGACACCGCAACAGTGGTCTTGTGTGATATTTTCCAACGAGCCCCGGTTTAGCTTTTAGTCTGGTTCTCTCCGGCCTTTCATAAGGAGAAAGCCAGGTATCTCTTGGCACCAAGAGAACACCATTAAATGACATCGTTACGATGGTGCAGGATTGCTCGTTTGGGGAGGAATTATTTTGGGTTCCAAAACCAACCTGCATGTTCAGAATGTAACTTGGGCAGGCTACATCTGTCATGTTGGAACAACATGCATGTTTATTTCGGGGCACCAGGAGTGCAGAATTTTTGTTTATGGATAACAGCTCCCATGCTCACCGTGCAAACATTTGTAGACGAATGTCTTCAATCGGAAAATACCACTGGTATGGACTGACCAGCATACTCTCCAGACTTGAATCCAATAGAGCATGTGTGAAACATGCTTGGCCGACGAATTGCAGCTCATCAACCCCCTCCTACTTGTCTACCGGAACTTCAGAGAATATTGCTTGACGAGTGGTGTAATATTCCCCAAGATCAGATTGATAATTTGATACTCAGCATTCCTAAGCATTGCACAACCTGTATTGCATAAAAAGAACATTTAATCAATTATAATCTCCTGAAAATATACAGGTTTTAAGATGATAATATGAGACAACATCTTGGCAAAATAATTCAAGGAAGACAAAATTTGGAATTCACTAAATATTTTCTTACAAGTCACTTAATTTCAAAATCAAAAATATATACTTAGAAATCTTTAAAATACTTTTATTCTAGATATATTTTTATTAATTCATTTATTAAGAAATAAGAAAGATTTTAGAAAAAATAAAAAAAATATTTTTATCATTAGACAAGAAATTTAAACTGAAGAATTATGAAAATAGATCCATTCAGATATGTTATGCAGCTTTCTAAAAACAAGAATTTTTATTATGCAATATGACATAAATTTTTAATGTGTAAAAGAGACTCTTGATGACAAACCACATCATCAATTTGTCAATACCAAGCAATCAATAATTCAGAAGCATTACATAGTAAACTATAACCCATGTTACTCTGCACATTTTAAGACATCCCAAATATGTCGAATAACATCCAGCCTCCAAATTTCTGCGGCCAAACGAAGAATATTAAAGGCAGAAGACGATTTATGAGATCCTTAGTATCAATTTTCAACTTGGGTATTTGCTTCTTTTATAATTGTTCTTCTGTAATGATCTAGGTCTGTCAGAAAGCATAAGTTATAAGGTAAAGGTTAAAATACACAAATGATATGGCAAATGATGTATAAGTGATTGAAATAATATTTATATTTTAATCATCCATCCAGACCTCTCATAGACTTTATTAAGGATAAAAAATATGTCATCTCCTTTATTCTTTCAAATATTGCAGTCATTCGAATAATTTTAAGTTGAATATAGAGTAAGAAAGAACAACATTGCACAAGGTTCATTTACAAAAATGATCGCGAGACAACACAGGACATTAAATTTTAATAGTGAATATAAACAATTCATACACACATATATTGTGCAATTAACAAAACTTGTGAAAAATGCGTTAATTGATGATTTAGGCTATATTTAATGACTATTTTAATGAATATACTTATGACTATATTTAATGATTAAAAGTCTGTAGAATGCATAACAACATAATGCATAATTAATCGAAAACAAACATTTAGAGTTCAGCATATTAAATAGCACAATAAGAAATTTTTTGAGCCCATTTGAATAACTCCCATACACTGTTTTTCAAAGATAGTGAGTTATACTCAAATTCTCTAAAAAAAATGAACTACAGAAATAGCCCATGTACCTGTACCAGATCCTGAGTTCAATCGCAGCCTTCATTGAACAAAAGATGGATTTTGCCTTTTTTTTAGTCTGTTTCACTCAAAGTGGTGCTTATGATCTTTTTAATTTCCTTCATTGCGATGAGCAAATACAGTACATTACCTATGAAAAATCCCTTCTGAAAAATAATATGAGATGGATATAAAAATCTCTTACAATAGCTTATGGTCATTTCCATTAAACACAATCTCAAAGCATGGAACTCAACAGATCTACATATAAAAATCAGAAATGAAATGCCCCTACCGAATACATAAAGGTATTAATTTACAGAATTGCGCTTTTCAGAACGAAAGATTATTGGTCAAATTCCGTCTACTGTAGACCAATGGAAGATAGTATTGTGTTTTCAGTTTCTGGTTAAAAGCTTTCGAGCTGCTCGATTTACAAGATGTGGATATAACTAATCTATGAAAAAACCTTCTAGTAAGCGTTCTGCGGTAGATATTAAAATAGTTTACAACCAGCTTTGGTTTTTAGGATATTCCCTCGTAGTGCCAAATCAATCCATGGAACCAAACTTATGCTGTTTCAAGCAAGTACTTTCAATTTTTTTTCAAGAAATAATACGCATCTTAACAGTATTTTATTTTATTTATAACAGGAAGTTTAGATTCAAAATGAAGATAAATTTTCTAAAAAATATTTAGTGACAATCGTTTACTGAAAGCATAAAATTATTAATTTCAAATAAGTTATGTAGTAAATTTTTGATGTTATTATTATTATAAGCATCTATCCTAAATAGTTCAAAAAATTCCAATATTAAACTTTAAATGCTGTATAAATACTGAAATCGTATAAATTATGAGCATTAACAGATTTAATATTTTTTAAAACTCAGTTTGCTCAGTGAGATTCACTTATTTTTTCGTCACCAGTTTGTTTAAGAAAAAATTTTAAAATGGAATTTGCATACACTCTAGATTTTTTTCAGTGGCTCTAGTAAGTTTTTCATACAATTACAATTCATCATACGGAATGCAGTTTGATAGTATCCATAGCAGATTGAAATATGAAGATGATTACAAAATTAATTTAATCGATTCACTGATGTTAGCAATTCATACTTAATTTTAAGAGAATTGTAAATGAATAGAGCTTTTGAATCAAAATGATTATCTTAAATAGATTTAACTATCTATTTAAAATATTAAAATGATGCAATACCTTAATTCATTGACTTAATCAATGTATTTCTTCATTAATGATCTCAAATTATTCCTGAATACTAGTTAATTTTCCTATCTGTCTTTTTATTTGACAGTTTAAATTATGTAACATAAAAAGACTACTTTTTGACTCTTTATTATTTATATCAGTACTCATTAGATCACGTAACTAAATGAATGCAATTTTTTAAATATCAATAGTAGATGTATAGTAGAAAACTTGATAATTTAGCACAAGATTTCATGAGGTCTTGTATTCTTTTGGCAACTCACTTCTAGATGGCAGCACTAACAACTTTTCATTACGAGATAAACAATCGTAGTTTAGATAATCTTATTTTTATTAAATAAAATATTATAACTTTTAAATATTTATATAAGAACAGGAAACAAAAAAAAAGTTTTAAATAGAAATTATAAATAATATTTCTAATTTGTTCTTTCAAATAATATAAAAATTATTTTATGAAATTCACTTAAAATAATAATTCAATAAAGAAAAGCATTATTCATTTTTTTCCACTATTGATCCATTAAATTTTAAAATTCGAAGATATTACAACAAAGTTTTCATAAACTTTGCAAAAGAATTTAAATTTAGATAATATTATTCATTACTTTTAACCTATTTTTGAAATTAGGAGACTGAACTGCTGATTGCTGTTAAATTTTATCAAGCATAAAGGAGCAAAGAAGAAACTCACCTCTCAGTTATATCACAGTTCATGAGGTAACATACAGTAATCACCTCTATAACACAGTACTCTTATAACGCGTTTTCGTAGTGCGCGATTTTATGTCTCTCTTATAACACATTTTTCCTCCATATAATGCTTTGATTCCCCGCATAATATTTCTGTACTGTGAAATTTATAATGATTTGTACAATTCACAATCAATTTCGTGTACGTTTGCACATTGTGTATTAATTTAATCATTGTCAATTGTATGCTTATAAAATTAATTTATATTATTGACCTTTGAACATTCTGCTAAATAAAGATGAAACATTATTTCAGATAGCTTCTCCAGCGAATAAGCATAAACTCTTTTCGGTACTATTTGATTCATTTGATATTAATTGTTTTTTTTTAGTTACATTTGAATACGTTTTTTTATTTAAAATATTCTTAATTAGATTTTAATAAAACAACTACATTTAGAGTTCATAACATAATTTTTTCTTTATATTTGATTTAAACTCTATTTAACTAGAAATGTTAATGCGAATCATTTGCACATAACGCTTTATACGAGGGTTTATGAGAGTGTTTTACAAAAATTCCCATATAACGCGTTTTCCTGTAACGTGGAACTAATATACCGTGTTATAGGGGGATTACTTTATAATGGAGATGTTACTTGTGATTGCATATATATATATATATATATATATATATATATATATATATATATATATATATATATGTATGTATTTATTTATATATATATATATATATATATATATATATATATATATATATACACATATATATATATATATATATATATATATATATATATATATATATATATATATATGTATGTATGTATGTATGTATATATATATATATACACGGTAAATGTTAAAGAGGCTGTCCCACCAGAAGGTATTCGGCAGCGGTTGCTGGTGCTCCAGTAACCAATCCAGAGTCAGCAATAATATCTGCGCTGACCAAAAACGTCCTTGATACCATGGTACGGTCCATGCATTGAACGCAGACCGGCCCCTGCCAGCTTGCGGTCTGCCCAGTCCAGCCCCCGACGGAAGATTAGGCAGCTTGCCTTTATTATAAATAAAACAAAAATAAATACATTGAAATTACATACTTGTAATGAATCTTACTTTCCAAGTTATTCCAATTATACATTTTGTTCATTTAATGGTAGTGATTTGGTGAATATTATGTACATGATTTCTGTGATTGCTCTTCTGGATCCGGTATCTTTTAACAGGTAAAAAATTTACATATTTCTTATCTGCCTGAGTAATATTTGTTCCTAATTTCGTAAAAATGTTTATATTCGTAAATTAAATGTTCTATATCTCGTTTTTTATGATCGAATTGGTATATTTCTGTTTTATTGAAAAATCTGTTCTGGTACACACTAAAGGCTCTATGGTCTGTTCCAACTTGGTTAAGGAAGAAGTTTGCTAATATTCGTTTTTCTGTAATTTTTGGGCATATTTTATATAGTCTTCTGGTTTTATCTGAATTATGTCATCTATGTTGCCATTGTTGTAATATATATTTATTTGCCATAGTTTTCATCTGTTATATTGTATATGGAACTGTATGGCTAACTTTGTTTGCTTTAGTTGCCAGTTTTGCTTCCAGATCTGCCAGCTCGTTCAATTTTATTCCCCTAATATATGTATGTATACAGGATCATTCTAAATTGTTTTTACAAATTAAGAAGGGTGATAGAACTCATATAGACAAGAATAATTACATAAGGAAATAGGGTCGTATTCCACACTGAGAGGCAGAAAATAGGTATTCCCATCTCAAATTACAATAGTGTTGGGTAAGCGAATGAATAATACTATTGGTTTCAGAATAATATTTATCATTTAGGGAAAGCCTCACAGCAAATGTTCAAAATGCGGTCCATGTGTGTCGTTGCACAGTTAACACCAGCGAAAGAATGACTTTCGCACCCTGTCCAAGATTCCAGGTGTCGTGTTAATTTTTTTAGCGGCAACAATGATTCTAGACACGAGATTTTCAGTTTATTCCACAGCTATCTCATATACTAAAGAACTCATCTTCCCTCAGAAAAAAATGTCCAGTGGTTGGAGTCCGTTGAGAGAGGAGGTCAAGCCACAGTTCAGCTATGTCCAATCCATCGTGACACTCAAAAAGTTACGGATCGTGATAGAAAAATGTGCTGGTGCGCCTTCGTGATTAAACCACATCTGAATATGAAGTGGAACAGTCTGCAATAAGCTGAGAAGCATTTGTTCCAAGTAGATATGGTATGTGGAGCCGGTCAAATAACCTGGCATGATGTATGGGCCTACAAGGTAATCACCAAAACCTGCTCAGATCTAATGGAAATTTTCTCATGGCGTCTACGAGGGGTGTACTGCTGGGATTGTTGTCAGACCAAGCGTGTTCATGGCGCTTGTTGAAAATGCTTTTTCTGCTGAGAGTTGACCCTTCACTAAATAATACTAGTGCAGGAAATCATGGATTGTTATCCTTCATCCCTAGTACCCGCAGCAAAAAGTCTGCCCGGCAGGGATAATCTTCTGTCAGCAAAGATTGTACATTTTGCTCATTGTACGTGTACCCAGCCACAGCTTTCACGAAAATTTTCGGACGATATTATTCAGATAATACTTAAAGCGATGATGTTGCGCCGTTTTCAAAGGCCAACGTCTACTCTGATTGGCATTTTTCGGTAAGAGCAATTTCAATAAGCTTCATTTCTGTGGAAATTTGCATACGGTAAATTCGTGATAGATTTTTGATGCTCTTCTACTTTCTTCTTTTCTACCTCTCCGAGTGAGATGCAACCCAATGTTTCTATGTTATTATCGCTTGTATGGATTGATACTATCCCCTCTCTTAATTTGTAAAAACAATTTAGAATCCCTCTGCATATATATTATACAGTGAAGCATAATTTTAAGAGAATGAGAGTAACCATTATATTTTACAGAATATTTTTACATTTTGAGATTATAAATAAAAGGGTATTACCCTTTTATTAACAATTTGATTAAAGATAGCACAAACGAACGGGAAAATTAAGTAAATCCACTCACTTTATAATTTTATTAGGGCCTCTATTTAAAAAAAAATACTGCATATTTTTAAGTTTCTTTTTTGTATTTAATAAATGTATCTCCAAAATGCAATAAGCAAATAACTAACTTCTCTTGGTCTTCTTATATGATAATAATATAATTATATTATTGTTATCAAAACTATACTTAGCTGATAGCCATCCATGCGTCATTAATAAAGTTTTTTATTTCAACTGCTTTATCTTGTGCACCACAATATGCATTAAATATTTAAGTGTATTAAATATTTAATAAATAATATGCCTAATATTGATTACTTAAGTCTATTTTGTTTTGCTAGAAGAAACGAACGGTTATAAGGATAAAAAAAAAGAAACATCGTTTAGATTTTGCATTATTTGAAAAATTCTAAAGTGAAAATTAAATATATATTTTATTTCAGTATATTTGTCTTCTAATAAAATGTCCACTGACAGTAAAAAGACTCTGAATTTTTTTTACAATATGCTTATGTATTTCTTAAGTGACATAATTGAAAAATCTGGATTTTTAAAGGCTTTTTTTTTTGCAATAATGATTATTTAAAAATCGTTTATCAAAAAGTGAGAGTTCCTTCGTGATTAATTTTGATCTCTAACATCTACAGAATACATTTCAAATGTTTTGGTTTAAAAAATGTGTGTTTCGCACTTTACATTTTCTCTGCTTTTTTTTCCAATAATAATAACAATATTAATTTTTTAGATGCTTTGCTGCTGTTACGCATGTGCAAAATGTGTAATTATTTTGATTCAAGATTTAATCATATGTTACAAAATGTTAAATGTGGAGATGATAAATATCATCTTATCCAATTTTATTTGATCACTTCAAGGAAATATGAATAATAATTTACAACGGACTAATATATTTCTGTGTTCATCATGAACATCTTCATTAATTTATTCTTTAAAAGGTTTCGATTTAAAAACTACCAATTCATTTACCTTAATTGATTCCTAAGTTATCTTTGTATAACGATATTTTCTAAAATAGTTATTTTCCTTTAAAGGAAACACAGCTATAGTAGTAAGAATCTTATTAGTAACATTAATTTATATTGTAATAATCTGTAAACTAAAAAAATTGTATTATATTTCATATATAATTAAACATATTATTCTTACTGCCAAAATAAACTTCATTATTTTTTAAAATGTTTATCTGTCCAATATCATCTATAAACAACTTGAAGATATTGCCAATTGCGATAACTTAAAAGAATTATAAGACTCAATATATCTTCGCTATAATAGCTGATGATTGACAGCAGTATATGGCATTATAAATAGATCTATTTGTGCCAATCAGAAGATCTTTTCTTCATTTGTGAAAATATAATCTATTGCGTTTAAATATTTTACCCGTATGCTAAATGAAAAACATCAAGCATTTGCTTCTCTCTAGTTTAACACTTTAAGAACAATGTAAAGAAAGCAGGGAGCTTTTCATTGAATAGAACAGGCCTGAATTAAATGATTATATTCCTTTAATTAATTATTTAATAAAATTATTTTCTCGAGTGGCAGCAGTAAAGAGAGACGAGTATTCGCTATCGTTTGCGACACAGAGCATGATTCTCTTTAGCATACTTGAACGGTAATTACTGTTATTGTTTTTCTTGTATAAAATCATGGGGATCCAAGCTGAGAGGAAAATACAGTTTTGTTGTGACTAAATGAAAGTCAAAATAATGAGTCATCTACATAGAAATAACCTTTAATTTATTCTTTTTTCTAATCTTTGAGAATTTATCTCAATTAGAAATCGACTGCACAACCAATATACTGTAAAACTGACAACGTTTAATGGCAACATCGAGCTATCTTTTAGCTGCTCCTAAGCGGTTGATGGTTCTGAAATATAATTATGCTGAGGAATGTTACCTAAAATTCAATTTTACACTTTGACTGTTTTAAAATTGTTCACAGATAATGTGGAACTTATATTTAAAGAAGATATTGTATTGTATTCTTATGATGTAACCTTATAACACTAATCAATAAAACAAATTCAAATTTTAAGAAAATAAAAATACTCTTAGATTTATTTTTTAATTTGTTGCTTGTTTTTTGATAGAAGTGTAATTTGGTTAATTGACCCACAACTTTTTATAAGTCTAAGACGAATAACTGAGATAAATATAATGTTTTAGTACATCCTTCTAAGTTTTCTAAATATTATGTAAATAATTGAATAAATTTAATGATGTACTTAATTAATACCTCTCTGTGTTAAATCTAAAATGACTATATATTTTAAATTTCTTGTTTAAAACGTATTGGCGAGACGAGAAAATAATTTACCTTTGCGCAAACTGATAGTGTTAAATAATTAAATATCTTTCTTGCCATATCTACAATACTAGAATTTTCATTCTACAATAAAGTTAGGCATTAATTTATTATTAAACGAGTAAATTAAATTTTCTAAGAAATTTATAAATTGCATTTACTCTTGGTGAGTTTATCAGAAAGTATTCAGTATTGTGCTTTTATTTGCTTATATTTTTTAACACCGCATCGAGGATAATTCAATATTAGACTTCTTTTAGCATCTATTACATGTTTCCTACCCGGGAGTAATTTTCAAAGACAGCGACTCGTATTATAAGAGAAAGACATAAAAATAACTCTTAAGAAACCATTTGTCGAGCAGGTTTACTAGTATTATTCAAATGTAGATTTTTTTTTCATTGTATTTGTGAAAAACTTATAATTTTCTTTGAAAAAAAAATGAGAATGAGGGTATGAATAGTTCCAAAATATTTATTTTCTTAATAATCCAAAAATATCTTATCATAGGAAACATTGTAAAAGAATCAGAGCTCCTCTTGGGCTCTCTTGGCTAGGAAGTCCACCAACTGAGGCACCTCCATCATCCGTCCTAGGTAGGCGAGCAGCTGGGGGTGGCCCTCCAAATTGAGGTTGTGTCGGTACTTGAGAGCTGCCAGAGCCAACGTCATACCAATGTCGCACCACGTTACCTACAATTGAAACACAGCAGTAAATTAGACTATGTATTTGGCAACAGGGAAATTATTTTAGCAAGTAACAGCAAACAATTTATCGGTGATATTAGTTTCCTAATTTAAAAAAAAAAAAAAATTGAGGAAGCTCATATGTAATTTTGAAAAAATCTCTTACCAGCATGAAACTTAACTTATGAGTTCAGTATTGAAAAGTAAATCCCGCCTACTTAGGGCTGGTGGTTGGAATGATTTGTAATAAATATCCCTCCACCAATGAATCTAGCATTATGACTAATATTACTTCATGTTTTGGTAGGACAGATTTCAATTAAGGGACCCATAACTTTGTAAGATTGAAGTGTAAGATGGATTTTCCTACAAATGTTATACCCGAATTCTCTAGTATCAAAAAATTTCTTTCAAATGACATCAATATTTCGAAATGGTAGTATTCTAAATGTTATCATATAAAAGAAACATCTTCTAAACAGTATCAAAAAAATTTTAAGTACTTATTTTTTTGATAAAAGTAGGAAATAGCATGTGCTTCTGCATAGTTTTTTCAGTTTTGATACATTTTAGTCACACTTTATAGTAAATTTAAAAGGGAAATTGCTTATGGACAATGTCATTTATAAAAAAGTCCATCAAATGATTATCCATTTACCGTAACAATACATTAAAGAATCAAAAACCTTTTTTTCCTATTGTGAAAAAAAAATTTTAAGTTGTATTTTTTATTTTTAATATGAAAAATATATAACTTAATAATATTTTATGCTATTTTTAATTAAAGTAAGAAACTAATCTCCTTCCTGCCTATTTAACCATTCCCGAAGTATTAATTGGAAAAGTTATTATTAAAGTTCAACAATTTTGCAAATGTTTACTGATCAAATATTAATGAATGGTAGAATTTACTTAAGAAACAGAATAATTAGATATACATAGCTCACGCATGAGTTAATTTTCTAAATTTTTTAAATTTAGGAGTAAGAATTCTCGGAAAATCGAAATGTGGAAGATCCGAAAATTGATTTGTTAAATTCCTGCTAAATAGTAGCCCATCCAAATTTCTATTGAATCGTTTTTGCATTCAATGAGAGATGTTTAGCTTTTCATTTGATTATTTTTCACTGACTAAAATTGATCTCTATGGTATCAAATTCCAATTTTATCATTTCATTGTTTTTCATGTGGTTTGTTTTCCTTGTTTTACACATTTTTTCTAGGATATTTTTCATTGTGCTTCACATTATTTTTAAAAATTTTCTGTAAACGCCACAATTGTCTTTAAAATCTTATATGAGTTACTTATATGAAATAATTTTCATAAAAACTATCCTCCTAATGTGTTTATAATGCTTTATTAACAATTACTAATGCTAATAATGTCTGCTAAAAAGACTTAACAACTGACTGGTAATGGAGACATTCTTATGTTCAATTAAATTAGTTATTTTCTTTAAAATATTTATTTTTATCTTCTAAATTCTCAGCCTAACACCTTTTGTGTAACTTAACATATAATTTAAAACTTAATATAAATTTTATTTCAATATTTAAATTTCCTTCTTCTTAGAAAATCATATTTAGAATCTATACTTCAGTCCGAAAAAAAGTTATTTAAATACAAATTTATTCATTTGATACGAAAAATAATCTTATTTAGCAGACATCAACTATCAATAAATTCTTTAGACATCAACTAAGACGAAAACATCACTCATTCATCAATATATCAAAAATAAAAAAAATTACGTTAAAATCATGTTTTACACCTGAAATATTAGTATATAATTTCATAAACATTAATTATATTTATTTTATTTTTAATCAATAAAGCCTTTTTTTAAAAAATAAAAGTTTATTTTTTTCAAGACTATTGAAAAGCTTTTGCTGAATGAGATGATGTATTGTTATGATTAAGCATAAGTCCTCTAACATTTATTTTTTGATGAATTTCTGAAATGCATTACTAATGTACGAATCAGCTGTAACTGTCTTTTATCCTTTCATCTTGATGACTTTGGTAGTGATTCACATCTGAAGAAAACAGCATGCATTATTTTTTCCATAGAAAGTTGTCTTATTTCATTATTGTGATCACAGATTCTTCAAAGACTCATAATTTACATTTTTGAAATGTTGAAAAGTTAAAAAAAATGCAAAATATGTTTCAACACTATTTATGAATTTAGAAACAATTCGAGAACAGCCATTTTTACACAATTTGAGAATTTCTGTACTGTTTCTTACACGCTTCTTATTTTGATGTTAATTTATTGCGAATCCAGTGGTAAACACAATTTATTAATAATACTATAAGACATGATATGAGATTTGCTTTCTTAATTTGCAAAACATTACGCAATCAGACTACAATGCCGAAAAGCAATCATTTTGGCATACCTATCTATGCATTTAATATGACCAGGGTAACATTTTTTTCTCGAAGCAACTTGGGATAATTTCAAAAAATACCTTTCCCTCTGTATTAGAACAAGTCAGATTTTATACTCCAAAGTGAATTGGGACTTTTTAGTGAAAAACAACTGTCTCAACGTTGCATTTAATCTGATGTTTAACTATTAAATTTCTTCTGATTTTACAGTTGAATATCAAACTATATCAATGTAGAGTTTAAGGATTACAGACTACTGGACTTCGTGCATTAAGGTCAGAATTACTAAGTAGTGGATTGTAGTAGAGAGGAAATTTATTATGAAGCCTATTTTAAAATATTTAATCTGTTATTTAACTTAATGGTGCTTTTTTAACTAAATTTTTTTGCCTGTTTTTATGGAATATTTGATTATAATAGTTACAACTAATACGATAGTTGAATTAGCAGCAATGACTTGTATTAAGATGATGTCAAATATTTGTCAAATAAATGTCCGACGGTATTATTTAAATTTTTAATTACGAAACTAATATCTGTGTTTTTATGTAGTTATGCTACATATGTTCTTACATTTGTAATTTATATAATATAATTTTATAAAGATAATCACAAATATAGATACAGAATTCAGACAAATTTGTAAAATTTAATTATCCCTTGATGTATCAGAACTAGCTATTGCATTTCCTTTTGACCCTATTTCTTCCTTACCTTTGATTTAAAAAATACCTAAATTTATTTCTCTATAAATTTAGTTGTAAATCTGCTATTTTAGTGCATATACATCACCATAAATTTTTATTTAAATAAATAATTTCATAGTTAGGATATAAGAGTTAACCTTATAAACAATATATTATAGAAAATTTATTTTTGTTTCAATTGTTATTACGAATTTTAATAACTTATATTAGATTGAAATTCTCCTAAATCGAGTTTAAACATTTTAATAGTTTTTGTTATACAAAGTGAAAAACTTTTTTTTTGTTTCGAAATGTATTATTTTAAAATTTAATAGGCAACTAAGACACAGTTTAACAGTATTAAAAGTATTTATACTTTGATTAATTTCCCAGATTTTGATGTACAGTATGAATGTGAATTTATTTATGATAAGTAAGTTATTTTATTAACTTTGAACTTATGTTCACGATTTAGTCGATAATATTTATCTCTTAAACAAATACTACATTTACAGGACAAATTTGAGTCTGGCTTCGAAAACATTACTTAATATTTTTCATTAATTTATTGTGATTAACCTATTTCCTAAGTCCACTCATTCCATAGAAAAGGCGCATGATTATCTTATCGCATCTTCCATTTCAATAATAACATCATCCGTTAGTTATGAGTTTGATAAGATAAACGAACAGCATCGACGGATAGATTGAGTTATTTGGGCAACTTATCACCGATAATACGCTACGCTAACAATGAAGTAATCACAAAGAAAATGTATTTACTTATTAACCTGTTGATAAATGCACATTGGAACTAATTTTGCTGATTGCGTGGGGAAAGTGGATAGGGTGAAAACAATAAAATTCGCAAAAGGTGAATTTATCACTACTTTAAATATTTTAATAAATGGCATTTATGTATACGAATAGATTATTAACAGTTATAAATATCAGAGTGTTTGTTTTTTAATCTGAAAGTGATTCTGCAATATGCGGAAGGGTTTCGCTAAAGGTTAAAAACTGCTTAAAATATCTTACATAGTAAGCAAGCACATTTAATAATTTTATGAAATTCAAATATATATCATTCTATTAAGGACGAAATGAATAATTCAATGATTTTTAAAAAATTATTATTCCATTCAGAAAGAAACTAATAATTTATTATCTTAAAAATTTTGTAGCTCCATTCTGTGAAGTTAGTTTCGATAGAATAATCCCTTTTAAGATAAATTTCTGCCTGAGACTATTTTTCTAGAGAAGCAGATGTCTAATATTTTTGAGAAATTATTTGATGAATTAGGACATTATGTAACTATGAGGTTAATATTTTGGCTTTCAATTAACAATGCGTTGAAGTTTGAAATACACTTATAAACATGGGCCTATTGAATTTAAGTTTTCAACTATTGAGTGTTCAGTTTAACAATTCATGCCTTCATTCTTATCTTGGATATGGATATTTGCAATGGTTTGGAATATGTTTTAAACTGTGATATCTTATTGAATAAGCCATTGTGTGCAAAAATTTATACAGGGAGACAATCAACCGAGTGAAATTAAATACACACAACTCTCTTAAATTGTTCAAGCAGTAAATTCTGTAAGAAATTGTAAAATTTTGTATATTTCCAAAAAAAGTTAATTGTTTAATAAGATGTATTTTTAATTGGTATAAGAGAGGTACATCATGTGATACTGATATGTTTTTTATTTGTATGTTATCTAAACATATATGAATTGATTCTAAATTTACTACTTTGTAAAAAAGGAAAAATATTTTTCTTGGTAGGGTATATAATAGGAATTCGGGATTTGTAAAGAGGAACATGTTATGAAATTGGGAAATGTAAAAAATCTCATTGTTTCTTGTTAAAATTTTGATGACGTAGTAAATATTCCCTGGATATTGTTAACATCTTTAAAATTAATTCTGAATTATCCTCCTTACAAAATGCTAGTTTAAAAAGCTTTAAAGCAACATACAAGCATGCAAAAATAATTATGTATCAATTTATTTCAGAAAAAATCAAAAGAAAGCTATCAAATTTTCATCCATTAGTAAGTATTTTAATTATCAAAAATTATCGTGAAAGCACATATCAAATATCAACCATCCGTATTCAATTCATCTTTTTAATTTAATTAAAGACAATAAAATGTTTAGATTGGATCTCAGGATATTACCAATGATTCTACAATCATTTTCTATTATATAAAATCTGGGAATAAAAGATTAAGATTTCTTACTTCTTTGCTGACCATGTAGTCTTTCTCATCTTTTCTCTTCTCAAGCATCTTTTCGAATCTGTCCAGGTAAGGAGGAACATCTTCAGCAATCATCTTTTTGATGATGGCACACTGTAATAAAAATTAGCATTTTAAATATGAAATTCCCTCATACCTATTAAACTTAGATTCGAAATAAGACCCAAAATAAGTATGTTTATAAAAGACAACATTTATGAAGTCTCAATATTAAACAAAAACTTTTATTCTTTTTGCAAAAGTAAATCAGTTGCTAGGTAATTATGAATATTAACAAAAAATATTTTACTCTAAATATGAAATTAAGAAATGAATTTCATGCTGTGCGTAGATTATGCTTTCAATTCATTGTGAAAAAGCAAAAACTCATGTTTAGTTCATTAGTCATCAATTAAAAATATGTAATCATGTTTTTTATTAATGGGTAATAATTAAATAAAGTTTTTTTATTTAATGTAAAACTTATTACTTTATTCAAATATACATTTTTAAATTACTCAGAAGTAAGTAGCTTTACTAAAATATTTTACGATTCACTGTTTTCTTATATAAAATTATGTTTTTAAAATATTACTTGTATGAGAAATTAATTTAATCATAAGACATTTTACAATGTTTCGTCTGGATTTAAAATGTAAACACATTTTAAATCCAGACATGGAGCGAAATACTCACTCCAGTTTATATTCTCAAATCAATACAAATTAATATCGATGTGTGGTAAAAAAAATATATAAAAGCATTGGACATGTAGTCATGTTCAAAAGATGGGTGAGATTGTAAGTGGTTCAAGAGCAAGGAAGTCGTCAAATTATGTTTTTGCTTACATTATGTAAATGAATGTATTCATATTTACCGATGGAAAGATTCTATCCGAATCAATTTGTTTGGAAAAATAGAATCATTAAATATCTTGTTTGAACAATTTTTGTCATTTAAACAAGACAATTTTCTTTAGAAAATACTCTTAAGAAAGATATTGTTTCCTTGTCCTTAAACAAGGTAAATTCATTGACTGCTTTAATTACTTTACCTAGGTATCCTATTAAAGTAGTCATTTCATGTCAGCCAACTACAACGTATAATGTTGTTAATACTTCCTACAGAGTTGTTGAATGATTTTTAGAACATAAGAATTAGCTTAATATACATTTATGATTTTACTTTTACCAAATAGACATTTTATTGAATGTCTTATTTCACTGAAAGTGTTATATTATAATGATTTACTAATAAATTTTAGGAGAACATACGTAAGATTAGTTGCAATGAAATGATACCGATCAACAATAATGTATGCCTCGTTGTAGCAGTCATATTCTTTTATTGATGTAAATAGTACTTATACGTCATTAGACATATTACACTGCTGGACAATTGCTGAGGACGGATAACACTATCATCCATAGCAACAACAAAATGAAAGGAAGCAAAATGTGGAAAATTAGAATAAGTGCGGGATATAGTAAGAAGAAGAATGCGTATGCAAATTTTTTCCACGTCTGTTCATCACATGATAGCGTTCATAAGAGCTTTAAAGGTTTTGACGCGTGTGGACAGTTGTTGTGTCAAGTCAAAGTTTTACAGGAAAGATTTATTAGACGAACTTGAAATTTTTTATATGTCTTCCCGACATCACTTAGATGATTTTATGCGTGGCCGAGTTATTGGAAAGATTGAAGAAGGGTGAAAAATAACAGATGTTGCCAAGGAGTTCGACATCGCTCACAGCGTTGTTTCACGTCAGTGTAAATCATTTAAAACTACTGGAATGTGTAGTAGGCGGTACGGGGGAGGTCGTATTAGAAGTACGACGCCTGCAGAAGACAGATATATCGACCTATCATCAAAAAGGAACAGGCGCACCACAGCTCAGCAAGTGGCAAATCAGTTTCTTGCTGCCTCAGGAAAGCAAATCTCCCGAAAAACTGTTGCCAGACGTTTCAGGGCAGGAGGACTACACGCCCGCAGACCTGTTCTGTGTGTCCCATTGACCAGACAGCACCGTACTGCCCGTTTGCAATGGTGTTGTGAGCATCGCAATTGGACTGAACAGTTCTGTCGAATATAGGTTCTTTTCCTGGATATTTTCTGGACGATAAGCAGTACCACTCTCGCGCCAGATCAGTTGGAGTCTACAATCCGATGACAGACTGAACCTACTCTCATCTGAGAATAGTAGGCATGGCCAGCCCTGTTGAGTTCAATTGCGATGCTCACGACACCATTGCAAACGGGCAGTACGGTGCTGTCTGGTAAATGGGACACACATAACAGGTCTGCGGGCGTATAGTCCTCCTACCTTCAAACGTCTGCAAGAGTTTTTCGGGAGAGCTGATTTCCAAGGGCAGCAAGAAACTGATTTGCCACCTGCTGATCTGTGGTCGTCTGATCCTTTTTGCTGATAGGACGATATATCTGTCTTCTGCAGGAGTCGTATTTCTAATACGACCTCCTCCGTGCCACCCACTACACATTCCATTAGTTTTAAATGATTTCCACAGACGTGAAACAACGCTGTAAGCGATGTCGAACACCCTGGCAACATCTGTTATTTTTCACTCTTATTCAATCTTTCCAATAATTCGGCCATGCATAAAATCATCTAAGTGATGTCGGGAAGACATGCCAAAAATTTCAAGTTCGTCTAATAAATCTTTTCTGTAAAACTTTGACTTGAAACAACTGTCCACAAGCGTCAAAACCTTTAAAGCTCTTATGAACGCTATCACGTGATGAACAGAGGTGGAAAAAATTTGCATACGCATACTTCTACTATATCGCGCACTTATTTTAATTTTCCACGTTTTGCTTCCTTTCATTTTGTGGTTGCTATGGATGATAGTGTTATCCGTCCTTAGGAATAGTCCATCAGTGTATATTTAGAGGTGCTTTTCAGTTTTACTGGCCCTAACTATATTTATCCCATTGATTTACATTTTATACCATTAAATTCATAGAGCATAGTCACCAAATTTTTGAAATAGCAACTTAAATGGAAGATTTTTTATTTCTCAAGTCCAAATTATCTTTACAATCTTTACATATCGTTATTTATCTTTATTGCTTGAATTAGTTTTCTTAATTCAATGTGTATTATCTTGTATTTCTTTTTTTAAAAATGATGGTAATTTTAAAATTATATCCTCAATTAAAAATTAAGACCATATAATTTTTACAGGTAACTGGTATTTGTAGGACACTGCTCATATGAAATGACTGGAAATCATGTAGAAGTATAATCAACCTGGAGATATAGTGCATGATGGTACAAAATATATGAAATGAGTATCCTTGATCATTTTGCTATGAATAATATATCTACCTTCAGTCCAAAATCTAGCTTTCATATGCAAAATTTTAAAGAGATGTTGAAATTTTCAAAGTAGTTGAGCCTTAAGCAAAATTGTTAGTATCAATTACCTCCTAAGTCTCTATAACCAGAACTTATTTGAACCAGTATAATGACTATGATATATTTGATGGGCTTTTAACTTCTATTGATTCTGTCTAAAAATATTAAAACAACTGTACATTTTTATTTTTAAATACTTTACTCACATTATTTTTTCACGTTTTGACAAAATCAGAACGTGAGCTTAACAACACATTTCCTTTGCCACTTTGGAGAGCCGAAGAAACAGAAAAATACCATGTTATCTTATAATTCAAAGGTGTGCAGTAATGAATAAGATTTCAAAAGCTATTCATATGCATTGGCATGTTAAAGATCCATACATTGAAATCTGAAAATAAAAATATTGCTCACTCTTTCTTCTCTACTGAGCTGATGAACTTCTGCTCTCCTGATTTTTGAAAACATGTGCCACAGTCCGTCCATAACCAAATCACATAAAGCAAATTCCACTTCATCTTTTCCAGCTAAGCCTGTAACAAAACAGGGCAAAATAAGAAAAAATTTATTTTCAGAAATGACATGTTTATAAAAACAAATCTATTTTTAGAAACCAATGAATTGTACTTGACGAAGTCCATGTGAAATTCTCACAAAACATACGAAAATAATTCTTATATTTTCCTAAAAATTTCGGGTCATTTATTATGGGCATGGTTATATTAATTATAAATATAACTGAATTTTTAAATTTAGTTTACAAGATGCATAAAAATATAATTTCCAGCAATCAAGCAATTATTATTAAACATTATAAAGAAGAAAAATGTGTTACTTAGCAGTAGTTCGAATCTTGAAGGAAAAAACTTTAAATAAAGGAAAGCTAATCATGAAATTAAACATAATTTTCAAGAATATTGAAACAGTTTATGTCATAGAATGGTTCAATTTTAAAAACTCTATGTATTTTATGCGTGTGTGCGTCTGTACTTATTTCTGTTTTAATTTAAAAACAGAAGCTAATCACACATTTGAAAAACGGAAACTTAACTTTTCAAAGGAAAAACGCAGTATTTCTCATACGAAAGCAATTTATTTAGGATTATTCTAGGAATTAAAAAAAAAAAAACACTTATATTATTCTAGAATTAAAAAAAAAAACACTTAGTTTCTTGCTTCTCAAATGATATATGATATTTTCTTGCAAAACATTTTATTAAGCTTCTTAGATTGTTTATAAAATATTTTTTCGATTAGTTTTTAACTTTATGACTTATTTATCATTAAATCAAATGATTTTAACTCTTAGTTTAGCAACTGCTAAATCTTAATAAAATACAATTTTACTGAGTCACATGCAAACATTTTTGAGCAAAAATTAAATGTTTAGCTAAAAAAATTCTAACATTGCATTTACTGATAATTTTACATTATTAATACTTAAATTTCATTCAAGAAAGTTATTTTGAATTAATATTAAGAAAAATGTATGAAATTTAGTATTATGTAGTTTCCTTTAAGAAATAAATGTTAAGAGGGAAACTTATTTGCTTAATAATTGCTAATTTTAATTTAAAAACCATTAAATTTACTTAACAAATGAATAAATAAAGTTGGTATTAAAATGTTTGAAAAATAAATGAATTTACCATATTCATATGCTTGGTAAATAAAATAGGGCCTTCACATATTTAAATATAATAATATTTAAATATAAAAATTTAATTTAAAAATTCATGTTTTAAAATGCCGAAAGTGTTACTTATGCAAGAGTAGATACCTTAAATTAGATTTTCCGTCAAGAAGGTATTTTTATTAAAAGGATCTCAATAAAAATTAATTTTTATGTTTAGCAAGTGAAACTTCAAGAAGCAATTAGTAGTCAAATTAATGATTTTTAAAGTATTCCTAAGCTGCAAAACTTGAAATAAATATGGAAAAAACAACATAACGCCAGACACATCAAATAAACAGGAATTAATTCTAAAATATGATTTGTCAAGTAAGTAACCTTTTTGTATACATTTTGTTTGTAATCTATTTTCATTTCTGAAATAATGAATCAATAACGTTTCCTCGTACATTATTATTTGGGCCTGGATTGTGCACTTTGTACATTGTCCATAAATGCTTATTTTAACATGTTTATCACTTTGATTATTGATACTTTATGGACTTTGACAAGATTTTTCTTGACTTTCAATGGGCATAAAACCAAAAGAGCTTTATAAACAGTATTTTATCTTTTACATGCCACATATTTCTTTCGTTACTGATATACAACGTGATCAAATATTGATTAACTTGACCACTGACGGATATACATGAAAAAACTAAATGTAATGGGAAAGTGAAAGTAGAACTCATATACATATCGCGAAAAAGCAGAAACTTTTTTTACATATTAACATTTATGCTCTATGGATGATAAATAATTTTTTAAAAAATAATTATTCAAACTTGGTTAAAATTTATTATTTAATGGAATGCAGCAATCAAGTATAAATAATAACAATATTTCTTTTCAAAATAAGAAAAAAATGAACGCATGATATCAAAGTCAAAACACACAACTTTTGATTTAAACATATGCTCATTCCTTAATTTTGATAAGTTAGTGCAATAAACTCACCAACTATCAGCGAAATTGAGTAGAGTAGCAGTCACGAATAGTCTATAAAATTTCGAAACGAAATGGAACAGATAAATGAATATTTGGAGAAGTAATAAACACAATAACAGAAACCTTTATTATTTGAGGGACGAAATATTCAATATTCTTACAAATTTCTACATTTACTTTCTTAGAGAAAATCTTTCAAAAATTACCATTTATATCCATTGAAGCATTTTTTCTTTATTAGGAATTGAATTTATTTTAGGAATGTGGGCATTTTTAATAATTTGCAATGCAAACAACACCTCTTGCGAATAATTAGGTGTGCATTATATTGAATGAAAAATGCACAGCTAAATTTTCAACGATGGAATAAATTTCTCTTGTACACATAATTTTCATGCTTTTTCCTCAATAGAAAGAAGAAAAATCAATAAGCAAGCCAAATATTTTATACAATAAATTATAATTAAGTAATAAATTATATAATGTATAATTAATTTAACATACAATAGATGATCGGTTAACAAACACAATCCGTTACAAGATTATGTTCGCTATCCGAATTGTTCGATAACCGATCATATATTCATCATAGATTTTTTTATCTATAATTCGTTTCGGGAACCCTAAAAATTAAATTTTAAAAAATTTATAATTTGTAAGTAAGTTTATCAAAAAATAATACTTATGTATAGTCTTTCATTTTAATCAGTCCTTTTCATTCTTTACTTGTGAGGGATTAAAGAACATGTCCGATGTCCAATGCTTTTCTCTCGTTTTCAGGATTTCTCGGTAGTAATTAATAGTATTGTCTTTGTAAAGTGATTAACAATGTTATAATTGCCGTCTGGAATTCATTATTCAAGACTACAACTTTTGGTCCGTTGACTTTGGCAACCCTGCAAATCATACTCCAAAAAGTGTTCGTTAGAGCTCATTTTAGTTCGTTATCCGAATACGTGTTCCTTGTCCGAACACAATACTCTTTTTTGAAAGTGTTCGTTATCCACTTTGTTCGCAGTCCAAACTGTTCGTTAATCAATCACCCACTGTTTATTAAAATTTTTTATGAAGTAACAATATTTATAGTTATAAATTAACTATTTCACTTGCTATTGTCTTGTGCAAGTTAGGTTGTCAATATGGAATGTGCTGACTTCCTCGGAACACACATGCAACAGGTATCCGTGTATAGGGTAGGCAACCATTCACAACCCATTCATACAAGGAAAGGGCTAAGGAAAAACAGAGAAAGTACATCCATGTCTAAACCGGGATTCAAACCCAGGACCTCCCTATCCGCAGTCATACACTCTGACCACTAGACAGGGCAGATGGCACCTATTTTGACTTAAATAACACAGGCTTACAAAAAAAAATTTTTTTTTGGTGCTTAGGATTTTAGAGCAGATTTTAACTATATTTTTATTGCTGAATCTAAATATGAAAGCAGTTTTTCTGTAGCAGCTCTAGATTTTTAGATAAATTCACTTATCTATCAATGTTTTTTTTCTGTTTAGTACTTTCAAGTACAAGTGCTGTAAAATTTATACAGGGAAAGATTCTTGTATATTTGCCCTTCTGTCAGTCTTTTTTTTGTAACCAATTGAATTTAAAATAATAATATTTAGGAAATAACTAATTATTATTTTTTAAAAATTATTATTTTAATTCATTTATTATAAAAAGAAGACAAACAATATGAGATATATAACTGATTAGTTGACAAATTCTTAATAAATGGGATTGAATCATATGCGGAGAATACACGCTACTGGAAAACAGAAAATCTATTAGTGACTTTGTAAAGAGGGCTTATCTTGGATATTTTGGTGTTAAACTTGGTGATCAGGATAAAACCTGGGCACCACATATTGTCTGTAAAACTTGTACAGAGCATTTACGACAGTGGACTACCGGGAAAAGGAAAATCCTGAAATTCGGTGTACCAATGGTTTGGTGAGATCCAAAAAATCACTATGATGACTGTTATTTCTGCCTAGTAAATATTACTGGAATCAATCGAAAGAACCGTAATAAGTGGACTTATCCAGATTTAGTCTCTGCAAGACTCCCTATCCCTCACTCAGAAGAAGTGCCAATTCCAACTTTTCACCAGCTACCAGAACTCTGTGAGGACGCTTATTGTCTCTCTGATCAGAATTCTGATACTACTGAAGGTGACAGCGATTTTGAAACGATATCATCAATTCCTCAATGTTTCAACCAAGATGAGTTAAATGACCTCACTAGAGATCTCAATCTGTCGAAAGAAGCTTCTGAATTACTGGCTTCCAGGTTGAAGGAAAAAAATTTACTTGAACCAGGAACGAAAATTACATTCTATCGCACAAGGGAGAAAGATCTGCTACCTTTTTTCTCTGAAGAACAAAATCTTGCATTTTGTTATCCTGTTAGAGAACTCCTGGTAAAAATGGGTCTTCCTAAATATTTTCCAGATGATTGGCACCTATTTATTGACAGCTCAAAGCGAAGTTTGAAATGTGTTCTTCTACATAATGGGAACAAATATGGCTCAATACCAATTGCTCACTCAACGAAAATGAAAGAGCAATATGACACCATAGCTTTGGTCTTGGAAAAAATAAAGTATCGTGAACACCAATGGGTGATTTGTGTAGACTTAAAAATGGTAAACTTTCTCCTTGGACAGCAAAGTGGCCACACAAAATATCCTTGTTTCTTGTGCCTCTGGGATAGCAGAGACAAAACGCAACACTGGGTTAGAAAAGAGTGGCCTAGGAGAAAACATAGATGTTGGGGAAAAGAATATCATCAACGATCCTTTAGTTCCACGAGAGAAAATCATCTTTCCACCACTGCACATCAAGCTGGGCCTAATGAAGCAGCTTGTAAAGGCTCTTGATAAGAATGGATCATGCTTTGCATATATAGGGAAAAAATGCCTCAGCTGAGTATGGAAAAAATTAAAGCAGGAATATTTGATGGCCCACAAATAAGACAGCTGATTAAAGACCCTGACTTCATAAATTCAATGAATGAGATTGAACAAAAAGCCTGGAATTCATTTTTTTCAGTTGTCCAAAATTTTCTGGGTAAACACAAAGCTGAAAACTATGTTGAATTAGTCAATGAAATGCTGAATAATTTCAGATCCCTTGGGTGTAACATGAGCATTAAGGTGCACTATTTACATAGCCACTTAGACCGTTTTCCGGATAATTTAGGAGACATTAGTGAGGAGCAAGATGAAAGATTTCACCAAGATATAAAATGTAGGGAGGATCGCTATCAAGGAAGATGGGATACTCACATGATGGCAGATTACTGCTGGACTTTAAAACGGAATTGTTAAAAAATACATTCAAGGATGTCACGCAAAAGAAGTTTCCGAAATGTTCAATGAGTAATTTGTTTAAATCATAACTTTTTCTGTTTTCTTTTGTATTTAATAAGCAATATCTATGTAATATAATAAAAATTCCCTGTTTAATTTGTTTGTTTAAACCATGGTTTTTCTATTAAAATAGTGTAATGCATGATTCATTAAAATGTTGATATCTTAAAAATTCAAGCTGATAGGCAAAAATTAATGGCATATTTGGATTCAGCGCATCGAATTCATATAAAATCACCTCCAAAATCTTTGGCACCAAAACCACTGTTGACCAGTGTAATATAAAAGATGCAAATAATGTCATGTCTACCATTCCTATGATAAAATATTTATCTTTCTTTGCTTATTAAGTTTTATTCTTGGCCTCGAATGGTCAATTCAGTAATCAACCATTGAGTTAAGAAAAATTAATGAAGTAATCCTATTTGCGTGAAAAGAATGATATTTTTTAATGAATAAAAATATATTAGTTAGACAACGATGAAATATCTTTTTTCATACATACTTTTATGTCTTTTTCTAGTCCAGAATAGTCAATTCAAAAATCAAATAAAAAGTAATCAGTAGTGCATACTAATAAGCTGTGAAATAACCATAACTACATCATCCAATTAATAATTTTTATTTCTAAGAAATATAAATTTATTTTTATTAGCTAATCAAAAATATAAAAGCATTTCTTACAACACATGATTTTGTAGGTAATTGCATATTAAATCCTGATGATAAAGAAATAAATACTAATGCATCGACTGATTATGTAATTAAATAAATTATGCTTTTTGGAATAAAATCTTTTAACATATGCTAATGTTATTTCCATAAATAAGAAAATGTAAACTTTTACTCGGAATTTTTAATCTTGATGATGTTGTATTTAGTAAAAACGGAGATATCATCCTTACAGTTTACAATTACAGACATTTACATACTGAGTTATAACTTTTTACATGAATTTTCTTCATGGTTTCATGGTTCATTCCAAATTCTTATTTAGAGCCTAATTATTCGTAAGAAAAATACGAGAAAAGTAAAAATAAAATACGAGTTCGTAAGAAAATACGAGAATAGAAAAATACTCGTATTAATGTTAAAACTTGATAACAATAACAATTTATTTGCTACTAATATTGAGTAGGAATACTAATATGTTTTTAAAAACGATATTAATGTGTATGATTATGTCCAACATATAACAATAATCAATTTTTATCAAGAAATTCTAAAACAAAAGAATAATTAGCATAAATAGAATCAATTAGCAAGCTAAAAAGGAAGAAAACAAAAATTTCGAGAAATCAGAAGACTTATCATAAGTCAATGAAATTCTCATGTAATGATTATGAATTATATTGTGTTCATGGATATTTTTCCTAGTTTCACTAAAAACAAATATCAATTTACAAAATAACTGAAATGTATAGATATTAATACAGAGTCGAAAAAACATTTCCAGTACCAAATTTAGAAGAAAATTGTAAGCGATGTTTACAAGAAAAAGAATAGATTCTTTCAGTACAATTTGCCGGGTAAAACATGAGGCCAATAAAATGAGAAAATTTAAATATCAGCTTGTGAACGACATTGAATCCCTTTTTGTTTCTCCATTCTCGCATTGTCTTTAAAAAGTAAATTTCAAAGTTTTGGGTTTTTAAAAAAAATTTAAGTATTGTTTTTGGCCTCTTCAATAAATTCTTTTTCGCCTTTTGATATACACCGCTGTGAAGAAATGCATAGAAACACTGAATAAAAAAATCTCAAATTTATTATTTATTATCTTCGTATTTAAAGAGAATTTTCAAGAACAATACATCTCATTCTATTAGTTTATAGCTAATCTACATGGGTAAAACATTCATTCCATGATACATAATACAACTTTAATCTAATTAGACCATTCTGAAATTATCAAACTTTTATTTTTTGAACAACAAAACTTCATCCTTTCACGTTTAACCTGAACTTCTATCAGATGTTTTTTCTCCATTACTTCTTTGGGTTTTGCCTTATTTCAATTTGCTATTTATAAAAAAAGCCTCTTGTGATTCTTCAAAGCTTCTCTTTTCTTTTTGAATTAGTTTAATACTTTTTTTTTATCATAACTTGGCAAAGATCCACGAAATTTGCTTATATGTTTATAACTTTGGTAAAATCTAACTAACAAAAAATGCCGTATATATGGTATGCTATATACAAAAACTATTTAAAGTATATTCTGCATCTAATTTCTTTGGATTAATTCAATGTTTCTCCATTTCAGAATGTCATAACTAGGTTGGATTTCCGAATTTCAGGGACACGTTTTCCTTGGTAGAATTTAAACAAAATATGATTGCAAGAAGTCAAGTGTAAGCCATAAATTCATTGAGCTAGGTGTAAGCTGATTTAAATTGAATGCAACAAAGCGGTTCATTCAGGTAGTCTATAAATATGACTACAAGCGACTACTATAAATACTTGGTAACCTAATTATAATGTATATTTATACGAATGATTGTATAAGATATACTGCTTAACTTTGGTAAAAGTTAAGCAATATATCTTATACAATCATTAAGTTAAGCAGTATATAAAGTTAGGCACTTCGGAATATGCGTTGGTTGTTAATGTATATATATTTATATATATGCGTACGAATTCGCCCGCACAATAAGTTATGTGAATACTATGCATTATTTTATTAATCAATTAAATTTCTATTGATATTTAAAGATCAAGAATCAAGTTCAGCTACTTGGCTAGTCAATTGCTTAGGAAAAGTTATTTCTAATCAAATTATTATTGACATTATAGTAGCATAATACTAATAACTTTAAGAATTACTACTTTTCCTCGTGAAATTAGCATTTGTTGGAAAAGCAAATATTTTTACGAATCGTAAGACTAACAGTTGAATTATTTTAGCTATCTCAAACCCTACAACCCCAGACAACAGTTAAATTTTCTGATAAATATTTTATGATTTACCATTCGTTAATTATTTATTTGAAATTGAAAGTATTAGCTGATAATGAAAGTAAGGAACGCGAAAATAATTATTTATTCATTTGGTTTATATACACTTTTGAAACATTATTATAATTCAAGCTGACAGCATTACTCAAGAAGTTTGATTGTGAAAATTTTTGACATCAATCCAATTTTTATAAATGAAAAGATAGAAAAAATAGTTGTATTATATCATTTTCTTTTCTCACGTGCTAAATTAATTCGTCTCCGTTTGGAAATCATTGTTTAGAGCAGTTTGGTATTTCCCACAACCCCCATGATGATCCCATCTCTATTTTTCTGTTCTACAGATGGATTTAAAATTATCGTGAAATCACAGTACTCATTATGTCATTGACCTTCACCGTGTTACACGTTTTTCTTTCTGTCTACTGACAAACATATTTTTCACATTATTTATTTTTCTTTCGAATCGTCTTAACTGCAACTGTTTGCAGTTTGATGACCTCGTCTCACTCCGTTGATCTTCTTCAGAGCGTGAGAGATTCTCCCCTCTGTTCAGAAATCTTCTCTTTTTACCCAAAAATGTCCTTATTTAAATATAAATGCAATGGTATTTGGCACGTGTGCATTCATTGTCAAAAGGCTGATTTCAGTTTACAAATTAGACAGTTTAGTTTAAGAGAAGGGAAACATATTTAAATAAGAAAGAGTTACTTATTGAATAAATATGTGTCCGAAGATAAAGATTCAACGTTTTCACCGCATTCTTTATTAATAATTATGTAAAATGTTGCGAAATATAAACTGAGCATTTATTTACATAACTGATTTTAAATGTGATATATAGGGTCATCATGGGGAAATGGTAGGATTACACTCTTTGGAGTAAAAGGTCCGTGTTAAATCCCCATTGCCACTGAATAAGAAAAAATGTTTTTCTTTCTTTCAAAAACATACATATCCGCCACTGTGTTTACTTGGGAGCTTCCAGTGTTTTCTCTCTTATGATACAAGTAAATGACTCATTATTTAAAAAATGGCACTTCGGAATATGCGTTGGTTGTTAATGAAACTTAACAAAAGTTTTCTGCAGTAAAATTATCTAACAATACTTTTTCAAGTTATTAAGTTATCAATTTAGTGAGTTTTATTATAATTAGTATAAAAGTCACATTTAATCAATTTTTGCTATAAAAATCTGTAAAAAGCTGAAAAGAAGTTCAACAATTTTCTATGCTTCTTTATGTTTAACTTATTATATTTATGTCCCACTGTATCTATATAACTTTCTATTGCATAAAGTCTCAGATGCAGCTCTACTAATACATCAGACAATACGCATAGAAACACAATCGTAAAGAATATAATCTAATTCATGTCACTTCTTGTCCTTTGGGCTTTAAATCATTCTTAAACAAACTGGAAAGCAATAGGGTAATTAATAAATTAGATCATTGTAAAATTGAAGATTGGTTTAGTTTTTCACTCTGTGGTCAATTTTTGCTCATGAGAGATTCAACCTGCCCTATAGCTTAAAGTGTTTTCCAAATTTTTACTAAAACTTATGCCCAAGATATTTGAAATTTAAAATTGTTAAACTGTAAGTCAGAGAGAATAGTTTTCAGCTTCCAGACTGGGAGATGAAGGTGGAATTTCAATGCCAGTATGTAAAAACTAGTCTTTTAAATATCTGTCTTAGATCACGAACTAAGTTTCATTATTGACTAGTGATGAAGTGGAGGTCCAGAATCTGATCTCAATCATTGTTAAGCATTAGGAAATGGACTTCAGGTTTCTGCTTTCTGCTTGTACATCTTCAGTAGTCAGATCTTGGGAAATTTTTGAATTTCCTTCTAGGTAAATGTGACCCACTTCAGGGAAGGATACCTTACAATAATTCTTCAGTCAGCCTATCTACTACTAAGGTGGAAAGAAATTTTTTGATAAATTATTGATAAAATATTCCATAAAAACTAATTTGATGAGTCACACTAACGGAAGGACCTGGCAGCCGAATAGTTAGCGCTCTTGCCTTCACTTCAACAGTTCGTGGGTTCGAATCCCACCTTGGACATGGATGTTTGTAATGGTTTGGAATCCACTTTAAACCGTAGGTCCCGGTCTAATTAGCCCTCGTGTGCAAAAAATGACCGCTGAGTGACAACCAAACCTAACGAAAGGAATAAATATTGCTTTCTTATTTTCACATCTATGTTGAATTTCTTCTTTACCGAAAAATGTTTAAATTCTGAGTTGATAGAAAAAGTAAAATTTTTAAATATCAACTGTAAAATTATCAATTACGCTGATTATTTAATCATTTTTAAAAACAAATAAGTGTCGAATAAATAGAATTATTTTGGTAAAAATATCAGTTCCAAGCACATTTCAGTTAGTTATTCCAAAGCGTTTAGCATTTCTCTTATCATGTGTTTGATAGTTTGTTTCGATTGAGAATATTTCTGGGAAAAGTAAACTCGTTTGTTATATTTAATCAGATATTTCCTACGGAAAAATTTATGAAAAGAGGTTTCTGAAATATTTTTAAGTCTGGTAAAATAGATTGTACAAATGTATTTTGTGTAAGCGTGAAATTTGTAAATCTCATACAAGTAAACACATTTATTAAATTCTCAGTTTAAGAAGGAATTAAACGGCAAGTTATTGAACTGTAAACTATATTATGAAAAACAACTGTGAAAATAATTTCTAATCAGAAACTTTCCAACGACTTTTATCTCAGTTGCCACAGAAAGTATTTTTAAAAGTAATATATACCACGGAAACATTCAACACACATTTTTATAAATATTTGATTAAGATGATCTTATTTAACACTCTAATCATTAAATAACTCCAGACAGAATAAAAGAACACTAATCAAAATTATAGATGTATAAAAATTAATTATTTTTATATCATTATTTTATTTTGAATTGTTTTTTTGAGTGATAGTTACAAAATGAAAGAGATGAGAAAATTAAAAAATTGTACTCTTCTGTTCGATTATTCTTAAATATTTTACTAAAATAAATCGTTTTTGCATTAGTTCCCACACACACACGTGAATGAAAATAATGAATTATTATCCATAATACATTTTATAGTATACATACATAACTACTTACATTTTTATTTGCTTCGAACTGCTTAAATGCCAAACTGTCTGATAAAATGCTCTGGACTTCAAGTCAACAGTTTATTTGTTCGAATTCTATTTTCAGCCTGATTTTCTATAGTGTGGCTTGAAATCAGCTTAAGATATGTTTTTTGAGATTAAAAAGTGACTTATATAAGAAATAAATTACTTAAACTATCTTATTCACTTGAATGATTAATGGCATTAAACAAGACTACAATTTTTAAAATTTGAAATTTTTGATTTGCTTGGTTTAAAAGATAAAATGTAACGAAAACATTGCAAACGGTATTATGTGTTTCAAGACTAAACGCAAATTTTTATCGTTTGATATTTTTTATAATTTTATTTTATTTAGTTTAATTTTGACCAGAGCCCTTTCATTAAAACCATATTTTGCTATGAATTCTATACAAGTCTTTCATCAAAAATTACTTAAAGAGAGTATACGGAAGAGTATTATGATAAAAAATGTTGAATCTGAAATTTATAACCTTAAATAAAATAGATACACATCAGGAGATGCGTTTCTATGATATATTTCTAGCTGTCTATTCTTGCCAAGAAGCATGTCTAATAACTTCATCATATTTAAAAACAGTCAAATGACCAAGTCAACACCTAGGCTGATCCACTTCTTCTCACATTTTATCGGTATTGGACCCTAAGTATCTCTAGACATGCATAAGATTTCTCAGAATAGCAATCCTCAATTGGTTCAGATATTGAATCTGTGCTATATTTCTAAATGAGAAAAATGCTGCCTTTTGCTACCAAGCTACAGGGAATAACTAGATTTTTCTATGATAAGATGTTTCTTATCATAGAAAAGAATCTTGTTGACATTCTCTTAAGTTTAAATCTTAAATCATTATCTCCAGAAGAAGTTAATGGAAATATGGACTATTAACTATCGATGAAAAAAATTTGCATGATGAACCAAAATTTAAAATTAGTTATAATTTCCGTCGCAATTAATGTCATTCCTTAAATTTTGATTATTTCATGCTATTTGTGATCTTTTATGATCATTAACAAGTGTAGTTAATATCTGAATGATTAAATAATATAAATGCCCCGTAATCCCTCAAGCATAAATATTTTTTGAAGAATTTTTATTTCAATTGTATTCATTCACTTAGCAATCTGGACAACTAACTGTTTCAAAAATTGCCATGGTCTTGAAGAATTTCTATAATACTTTATTTTGAGAAGAGCTAAATATATATATTCGCCTTATAGCAGAATATTTTCCAACATATTATTTCAACTTACACTTCTCAATATGCTTCATTATTTTATTAGTTATTTAAATAGATTTTTTGAGATTTCATAAGCAGTCTTCCTCCCGATTCAAGAAAAATAAAATGCTTATTATCATATTCTACATTACTCCTGCTTACTTTTTGTATCGTATTCGAATAATTATACTTTAGTATTTCTGGACACAAATCCTTAAACTGCAATAAATTCATTCTGCTTAGTATTTTAATAAACGTGTACTTACTAATGGTTAAAATTTCGATTTTCCTTTCAATTTTTTCGGATCTATTTTATTCATTTCTATGCAATCATTGGACTGCACAATTTTATTTATAAGTTTGAACAATTCTTACTTATATTTTGTATTTTATCATTACACAAATCAATGATTTATTTATTACAGCGCTCTTACATACATTATTTTCAAAATAATTGATATTTGGCGAGCTTTTATTAATAAAATCGCACCGAAAGAGTTGTGACATCTCTGAATAAAGTATGTTACTTTAAATGACTCACCATGTTGCCTAGCTAAATATCTGCAAATACTCTGATGTTGGGCGATAGCTTGACCGTCCACTTCTAATACTGGAAGCATACCAAAAGGTGAGGCTGAAAGAAATTTAAAAATGAATTACTCTCATTTAAAAGTACAAAAACATTTAATACTACAAAAAACATTATTATTAAAATGAAAATATTCGGTAATCAGGACCAGATTCTCTACTAAAAGTTTCATTAAAATCACAAAGAGTTTCACATGAAATATTCTTTACAAAGTTAATGTTTTGAGAAACTAGCTTTATTGCAATCTTCAGCACGAATTAGAGAATTTATTTTTGAGTATTACTTTTATGTTTCAAATCTTCCACTAAAAATTGAGGATTTTAAAATATCTGAATCTAGTCCTATGATAATAGGAAAATACAGAAACAATTGTTCATCATCGGCAAATGCATGTTTCACTTTTAAACAGCATTTATCTAATAATTCCTACTAATAAAGTTTATTAACATTTATTTTTTTCAATGAGGATAACTATTATTACATTTCTTTCTGTTATAATGATATTTGCCTCGGAAAATTTAAACAATTCAGGGCTAGGTGCAGGAAAGCATGCTGGTGCAACAACAACATTAAACAACAAAATATTCGAATTCATTGGTATTATAAAAATTGATATTCCCCAGTAACATAACGGTGATTGAAATCACCTATTACCAATATCTCTTGGAAGAGTGAATTCGTTAGTCTAGATTATTGAGATGCATTTCTATTCATCTACTTTTACTGATTGAATCCAATAAACACAGCAAGCCACCTCTTAATTTAAACATCAATCAAGAAATGTGATCAATACATCAACTGGACCTCGTTTCCGTACACTACACCAGTGGTGGGACATTGGTGTTTAAGAGAACTTTCAATACATATTGAGTTTCTTTGGAATGTAATGTTTGGCTGGATCAAGTATCGCACTTGTTACTCTGTAGATGCTAAAGTGATACCTTTCTAATTTATTTTACTGTGAATCCTAATACATACAACACTATATAAAATAAAGTTCATACATTGCCAGTTAATTCATTTTTAATGATTTAATGCAGTTTCAAAAATAGTTGCTGAATTTTTCGGAGAGCCTCATAAGTCTTACTGTGTCTACAATAAGTTCATTAATATTTCCTTAAAGAGAAAAACACAATCAAACCTGAACTTTATTGCATTTATATAGGTTTCAGAATTTTTTGCTTCATTCGAAATTTTTAATTAATATGTGTACTTCTGTAACTTTTTGATTGATATGAGATAGTTTAACTGTGTAAATCTACACATGCTTATTCCTCATGAACAAATTAAATAAAGCTTGATTTCACATGATTTAGTATATATTGATTAAACTAATCAAGTCCCTCATGCCATTACTTAACAAGACTGTATTCTTAGCTCGAATTAACAAATCTACAAATTATTCCATTTAAATATAAGAAATCCTAGAAGTACTACGAATTTTTAAAAACTTATCTTCAGCCAAATGTATTTTAGAAAACCTACATTTATTTATTGAAAACACTGGAAAAATTAAAAAGATTTTTAAACTGATTTTTTTTTATTAGTACCAATAGAATTTTATATTGAAAGGATTTCATATTACAAGGTAAAGAAGAGTATCAACCATATGTAATTTGATTACAGATTTAAGTAAATCAAATTAGCATTCGTGGGCAAAAATTAAGATTCAGCAATTTAAAATGAAATCTATAAACATTTACGTCAGATGGGAGAATCTAATTCAAGACTGCGTAAATCTGCAATCACATTCCATATCCATATCTAAATCTATATCTGTTCACATTCCATACCTGAAAAATCCTCGAGCTACAAGAAGCTATGCACATTAATATTTATTACATCCCTTAAAAAGTGTGCTGTGGGAGTCTGGTGATAAAATGAGATTACATTTTGCAGATAGATATTACCCCTACGACTTGGTCAATGTTTAAATTTAATAAATAATTGATGGGATTAAGCAGATGAAAACGGGATCCAATAGTAGCATTCATTTTTATCAGATTCAAGAACCGCTACGAGCATCAAGTCCCCGAGTAGGAATCGAACCCAGGAGGTAACGGATTAAAAAGAGAAAGAGTTAATGCAATAAATCAAAAAAAATATGAAAAATATACAATATATTCTATCATCCAATTTTTCACAACATTTTCTGTATTTATTCCTAGAAATTTAACTCCCAATTTTTTTCTAGAAAACTTGTGGCAATTTTTGCTTAGGAAATTAATTTTTTTTAACCTATTAGTTTGCTTTTTCAAACAAAAGCCATTAGGTAACCAAAATCTTACTCTCGCCAAAAACTTATTTTTTTATTTCCTGTTTAAAGTGAAAAAAAAATTCTATATGAACTTTCACTTTTCTCCCTTTTTTAATTTAAAAAAATTAAGCCCATAAATTATTAAATGAAAGCAAACTAGTCAAAAAATATAGATTTTTAATCATTCTTTTTTAAATTTTGTCTCAAAATGTCTTTAATATGCTGAAACTTTTTTTTTAAATCAAATCTCATAAGATACACGATATTATAGAGAGGAGTTAACGTTTTCTGGATGATGCTAAAAGGATAGTATCGTTTTTTCTGGAAACATCTGTAAAGTGTGAAACATCATTTAATATTTTTCTCGTTTATATGTTGCAACGAAACTTTCAAATGAACAATTTTAAGCATCATAGTAAACATTGTAATTGACAAAAGCTACATTAAAAACATTTTAGTATCCACAACGCAAATTATCTTTCTTGGAGAGCATTTCAAAGATTTGCGGCAGGAAGAGAGAGAGAGAGAAACTTGAAAACTCCCCATCAATCGCTCAGGCAGACTTGTATATGCAGTAGTGCAACAACCATCTGATATTCTTAAACTGTGACCAAGATCAAACCTGAGACTCTTCGATCTGAAGAGAGCTATTTTGCCAGTAGGTTATAGAAAGACTAGTGATAAAATAACACAAGACAAAGCATAATATAGTATTATCCAAAGAATTTTTATCATTTTATAGTTAATTGTTTGATTGATATGGGACATTTTAAATTCTTATTATTTATCCAGTTTTTCCTGCAGTTTATTTTATTGTGATATGTATCTTAATGTGAAATCAAAATTTACATTTCTTAAACGCATTCTCGAAATTATTTTATTTTAAATAGATATACTTTTAAAATATCATCACAAAATAGTGCGATCCCAAAAGACGCACTGATTAGCGTGACGATGAAAGGGATATTTTCAACAAATTTAAAACACTTTTAATTTCTAAAAGTTCCTTATAAATTATAATAATGTCAAAAAATTTCATTTTCACATTAACAATCTGTAAAAAAAACTAATAATAAATGAAAAAAATTTTAACGATATATTTACCATAATGAATATTGTTCCTTAAAATTTCTATTATGTATACTTACAATTACAGTTCATTTTTTAAATTCTCCTTAAACATTTCTGTTTTACTTTTTAAATTTAATAATTTTCAATTAAATTTCTAGGAAACACATTAAATTATTGCAATAGGTTTCCTAAGGGCTATGTTTATATACAAGAATCTCTAAATACAGTAATCTACTTTGCAGTTTTGAGCCATGTTTAACAGACGAATCGATATATATCTGTGTTTCAATGTAAGAACTACTCAACGGAGAAAGTGTCTCTTGATTACGAAAGATATATTTTTGACACAATAAAAAAAATTTCATTAAATATTTCCAGCAGGAAAAGAATTTTATTGAAATTTTCAAATAAAATCTTTACGTTTAAACTTTTCATTTTAATAAGACTTCGTTGAAATAGAAATAAATTGTTAACAAGATAACACCTGGTCGTGTATATATATATATATATATATATATATATATATAGAGAGAGAGAGAGAGAGAGAGCATAATAAAGCAGAATATTCTAGTTACTGGCAGATTTTCAATTTTTTATTATATCTCTCGCAAAAACAAAAATTAAAAAATGTTAGAATTTTTTTCATACGTAACAATTCATATTAAGTGGTGGAAAGGCGAAACATTATGAGCTTTAGAAAATTCAATACATTAAAAAAATCAATACATAAACATATTGTGAATGTATTTTCATGCATTGACTCATACATAAAATACATACACCTGAATCAATATATTATAGTATTATCTGTTTTTCGGTCAAAACACTATTCCAACAAAAGCCGTCTGAGTAAGCAAATCTTGTAAGGAAGTCATGTGATACTACGTGAAATAGCAGCCGGCGATAGAGATAATGCTTAAAATATATTTTGTTCTTATGTGAAACTCTGTATGAAAAGTATTCGATTATTATTGAAAGGTGTTATTTAATATGCTTCTGCGTAGTGTCTGCATATCATTCGGCATCATACTAGTAGGAGGCCTCACATGTGGCATCATACTCGCCCTCAAACCCTATTTTCATGAGGGAGAAAAGATATTTCCCTCTGATAACATCTCTCACGTAAACACATCACAGTATTTCATTTTTCGGAATGAGTCCTACCAAAGAATGTTCACCAACTCTTCGGCACATGAGGAATCGTCATATCCGACGGAAAACTCGAGTGAGTAACACAGTTGCTGTTTCTCGCATATTTATTGCTTAAATATTCCCACTCCCCTGCTGACACGTCACGACGCTCTGAATCATGTGATTATCAGATAATCAGCTTGTTTTCCGAATGATGTGATAGCATTGCTCATTCATCATTGTAAAACAAGGCATTTGTAAACGATCTAACACATTTTAGGTTTTAATAGTTTGTAAAAATATATAAGTAAACTTATAAAATTGAATATATAAAAGGGAAACTCATTTTTTTTCATTGAGTAAAGATTTGCATAAACAACTAATTTTTCCATTTTAATAACTTTTTCTCGTAAACATTTCCACTTGTTATTAATTATAAAAAAAATTTTTTTTGACCCATTTTAAATGTTTTTTCCTTTTTGGCATTTACTATGACGATTTTACAAAAAATATTTTAAACCTTATTTTTATAGCACTCTCTTTACTTGCTACAAAGTCACTGAATTTTTTTTCCTTTAATGATTTATTAAAGATACCGCTTCAGAGAAGGAAAGTGTCCAACAATGGTGATCTAAATATCAGGATCACAATCTCAATATCCAACATTTTTGCTCTTACTGTTTGAAGTAATTTGAGGGAAATCGATTACCATTATTTCTTAAAAGCGTTAGAGTTGCATTTGAAACTTAAAAAATACGAAATTATATATATGTTCCTTATTTTTATTTTTACGCAATTTTACTCAATGTGTGAACTTTGTGAATTGTCTCTAAGTCAACATTATTTTTAAATTCTACTTTTCATTTTGGAATGTGTGTGTGTGTTAAAATTACTCTTTTAGCAACAAAACCTGTAAAAAGCATTCACATAGATATTTAAATATTTAAAGCCTTCTCTTGGTGGAAATGTAAACTTTAAATTTATACTAGAACCTATCAAAAAATAAAACTTGTTATCAATTCTATCTTTGAAAGCACAGCCTCAAGAATAATATTTATTTTTAATAAATATATTTTATCAGAGATAACTTTATTATAAAAATTTTATGACTGCTTATGATAGTAAAATTATATATAAAATCATAAAATAGACAATATATTTATAACTTTATTATCATTGAATTTCAAAATAATGTGCAAAATCTGAAATATTTATGAGAAAAATGATATTTTACATTAACTAATTCAGAATATAGTACCAAGGTTTGGGAAATTTCCTGTTATAATGATACATTTACAGCTGACTATTTTTACAGGCTGAAGTTATACTTTTAACGTACATGGGTTCTGTTAGCTGAACGATCTTCGACGGTGTGATATACAGAAAAAACACACCTTGGATACTTCTAGGAAATTTTGACAGAACCCACTACTTTACCGACAGAGATTTTTAAAGTGAAAGGATGTAGTCATCTTGTTATCCTTCGAGAATATAAAAATCATTCTGCTTTTGGAATAACTAAGCTAATATATTTTTAAGTCTAACAAATCTAAATTCTCAAAATTTTTAAAATATTATATTGTCTATCTCATTCGAATGGTAAAAGAAATATCTATATTATTTTATTTTTTATCAAAGATGTTACTAAGTAAATTTATTAATGATGTCATTATATTTTTTTTTGGATATATAATACTTATTACAGAAACTGAAATATGTCCTTCGTGTCACGTATTATCATGCTTGAAAACTACGATTCACAGAATTTCACGTTTCAGATTCATGCTATGTACATGTGTATGCATAAATAACGATGGTCTATAATGTCTGGATAAGAACACGATCATTATTTTGTACATGATGAAGGTGTGATGTTAATAGATTCAAGAGTACGATTCTTCGGAATTCTTTCTAATTCCAGGTCTATGTTGAATTACCATTAGTCTGGAAAAATAAGATTAAAGGTTAATTAACAGGTGAGATCAAAACAAACTTTTATCCTGTAGCAAGAAATACATTCAAGAAATTTATTTGGTTATCTCCAAAAGTATTGCCTTCGAATACGATACCTAACTTCAGTACTTCATTGAGAGCACGTGTCGACCTACTTAATCATCGAAAGATTTCGAGTTCAATAAATGGTCAACTTGAAAACTATGTACAAACGTAAAAATATCCTAAACATCAATGTTTTCTGCTGGCATAGTAAAATTTGAAAAGGAAAATGTCATATCAGTTGTTTCCCTAATCATTTGATTATGGTTCAAAATTGCAAAACGGTAATTCATATTTTGTTACTTCTTTCAGTAGAAATAAAATTCCCAACAAATAAAAAATAATAAAATAAAGGATATTATTGCACTTGGCTGTACTTTAGAAGATATACTTTTATGACATTTGCTAATATTTTAAATTGCATCTCCCCCAATTCATTTATATAAGAATTCAAATAAATTTCAATATTTATGTTTTAATGACCTTAAATGTAATGAAATTAATTTCATTCAACCAAAATTCTTTCTAATATTCTTTGAGAAGCATTAGAAATAGACATTTTTCGTCAAATGTGAAATACTTAAAGACATACACCAACTGAAAATTTATGAATTCTTTTAATATCATATTTAAAATATTTTCAGTTATATTTTTGTGTAGATGAAAAAATCTGCGAGGACATTGTCTTAATATTCAACTGTAGTCAGTCACGGATTATAAAATTTTAATGTCGTTGAATTTTTTCTATATTTAAAAAAGGAAAAGGAAAGAACGTGGATGAGAAACTCACCTTTCTCTGCTTCTGCAGCCTTGTCCTTGTCGTAACGAACGTCTTCGAAGGGAACCGAGGAGTACTCCAGAATGGCTCTCGCCAGTTCAGCTGCTGTGGTGAATGTGTAGTCGATCAACTTGTATTTTGCCATTCTGTGCTCAAAATAACAGAAAAAAGCTTTCAGTACTCTTTTCCGGACAAGCATATTATCGTATTAAGCCACAAGCTTCATAATTTAAACATTATAAGATACCTAATGTATGCCATGAACATTTGTATAACAATGTTTAAAAAATAAATCTAGTAATACATGCATGCATATATACATATATGTATATATATATATATATATATATATATATATATATATATATATATGCACACACACATACGGTTGTTGGCAGAATGGTTAGCATTCCTCACTCGTAAGATGTTGCACTCGGGTTCAAATCCCGGTTAGAGCTTGAGCATTGATGTTTTTTTCTGTCTCTGTGTTTCTGTGTCCGTTCTTCTGAGATGATGAATAAATATGGGTTACCCTATAAACGGATTTGTGAAGGAATGAGGCGGGGCGGTAATGATACTCGATTCCGTAACTTGATTTCCGGTTCCCAAAACATATATATACACGAGGGTTACTCTGAAATTTTTGAGATATGGGCAAACAAGAATTTATAAAATAAAAAAAACGGTTCAATTTTAAAATACAAAGTATTTTAACACAGAAGACTATTTTATACTGACTTACTTCAATTTGTTTAGCGTAGAATAAATTTTAAACAGAAGAGAAAATGGAAATGACGCGAGAACATTTTCGCGCTATGATTTTCTACGATTTTAAAGCAGGATTAAATCAAGAAGAATGCGTTCAACGGTTGCAATTAGCATTTGGTGATGAATCTCCAGCTCGTGCTACTATATTCAGATGATTTAGAGAATTTAGAAGAGGTCGCAATTTTCTTCAGGATGAAGAACACACAGGAAGGCCATCAGCAGTAATCCCGGATAATGTGTCTGCCATACGAAAAATGTTAATGGATAATAATCGCTGTACCTATCAAGTCATACAGAACGAACTTAACATTAGATCTGCAGCCATACACAAAATCATGCATGAAGAATTACATATGAAAAAAGTATTTTGCCGTTGGTTTCCTCATAATCTAACTGAGCACCAAAAAGAGGAGCGTGTCAGAATCAGTAAAGAAACTCTTAAATTGCTAAATGATGATGGCCACCGCATCATATCTAAAATTGTAACAAGTGAAGAAACGTACAAACCATTTTTTGACATTTCAATGCGTCAAGAAAACAGATTATGGGTCTTTGAAGATGATCCCACGCCGACAATATTGAAAAAACAACGCGCACTGAAAAAAAGTGATGTATGCCGTTTTCTTCAGAAGTACGAGATTGGTCAAATCCATCAAGTTGGAAGGACAGAAAACAGTAACATCAAACTGGTATACCACTAAATGTCTTCCAGAAATTCTACAAGAACTGAATGTTAGGGGACAACAATGACAATGCATCTTCACATACAGCCGGATTAACAGTTGAGTTTCTTAAACAAAAACAAATTAAAGTGATCGAACATCCGCCGTATTCACCTGATCTAGCTATGTGCGACTTTTGGTTATTCTTTAATCTTAAAAAGAACTTACGTGGACGTCGTTTTCATTCCAAAGAAGAGATTGGTGTGGCTATAAATGTATTTTTTCATCTATTCCAAGAAATGAATGGCTTGAGGCTTTTAATCTGTGGAAAATTCGTGTACAAAAGTGCATTGATGCTGGAGGAGACTACTTTGAACATACCTAAAATTTTGTAAGTTTAACTTTAAAAACCTAGTTGTACCTCAAATATTTCAGAGTGACCCTCGTATATATATATATGTATATATATATATATATATATATATATATATATATACCCTACAATTCACACTAACTTTCAGAAAAGAGAATTGACTTCATTCACTAAGTCGTGGAAATATTTAATGAGATGTGAATTAAATTTCTAGGAAATAACAAACAGAACGCTTCTCAATAATCCCTCCATCACACCGAACAAAGGAAATCCGTAATTTTACAAATGAAATAATGCTTATTTTGATACCGCGTAGCGGCAAATGCAACTGCAGAATCTCACTGCAATGCATTTGAATATGAATTTTGTTTTCGCCTTCAGTAAGTAATTTTTATAGACAGTGGACTGCATTAACGTGTCAAAGCTAAAAAAAATTGTTAAGCATTCATCATATCCAACGTGATTGATGAAAGCAGGAGCACCACATTCATTTCATATTGTTCAGCAATGACCTAGATTGAATCCAAAAGACTTTTATTTCAAAAAGTTAAATTTTTAATACTAGGCCATAACCTGATCTATTGGCATTTGTGAATATAAGAAACATTTTCTTCTACATAATGAACTCTCATTTGGTGTACAATAGTATACATTTTTTGTAAAAGACTTTTAAATGTTACTTACTTTATGCTCTTCAGCAAAATAAGAGAATTGTGCATGTGATTCAAAAGAAAAGTGAAAAGAGAATTTCTTGTGGGAATAGTAAAAAATCTAAACTTAACATATAGTAAATATAAACGAATTCTATGATTTACAAGCGTGAAATAATTAAGAAAGGAAAAAGTCTTAAATGATAGGCTCATTATTGAAATGAATTAACGTAACGCAATAGTAGATGATGACTGGAAAACTAATTGCAACGCATAAATGTTAAAAAAATTAAGATTTGATTGTTTATATGTTTGCATACATAATTATATAAATATATATACATACTATTTAACGCAAATAAATTCCAACTACATACATAGATATTTTTCCACGTCTTCTAGTTAGGAAAAATATGTTAATCTTACCAACAATAATATAAAAGACAAAGGCTAAGAGGCTTTTTATATTTTGAATCTGGCTTTTTATATTTTATTGGTATCTGAATCATTTAAATAATTCTTTTTTTTTGTCATATATTTTTATTATTGGGATTCAATATTATACTTGCAAGTGGGCCGCAAACAACATAATTTTATGGGAGTCAAACTATACTAAATTTTAAAAATGACTATAGAAACAATAAAATGTAAGACAATAATTCTATGCTTTTTTCCGAATGATTGTCCATAAATGGAAGTTGCTAGGCAAATAGAAAACCATAAACATTATCAAGAGAATTGTAAATAGTTGGTTATCTCTGCCAAAACATTTCTTTTGGCTCTGTAAAATAGCATGATCAGCTTGTCTTTGATAAAAAAAAAATTTATCCCATAAAAATCTGCGCAATTATAAGACAAAATTTCATTTCATTAATGAAATATGAATTGGAACTAATTTTTACATTTCGCAATGAATACTTAAAATACATATAATACATTTAATAATGTTACATATTCTTTTAATAAAGCCTCTTTTATGCAGTTTATACTATTATATTTTAAAGGAATTATTCAGCCTATTCACATGACATAAAATAATACAAGCTATGCTATTAATTTTGGCTTTCTGAAACTGAAATGAGTGCTGGTCTCACCATATCCAAGCAATTCAACTGTTTTCTTGTGGCGAGTAAAAAGTCTCAATTCACCGATAAATAATGAACTGGGGAAATTTTTTTATTTATATCTATTCTTTCCGCATGCACACCTGTCACGGTGGGGATGTGAGAGTTTTCTGCGCTTCTTCTTAGGTGATATTTAAATATGGATTTATAAGAAATTCTTCCAAAAATCATCCTACTATAAATAGTAGAACAAAAACTACCTTGTAAAAGCTTTCATTGTTTAGGATATCCACTAAACATTGTTGAAACTTTTTAAAACTAAGGCTGAAAAATGAAGTTACATTTTATAGTCTAATTGTTAAGTTATTAGACTTATTATAGGAGTTATGTTTTAACAAGAAAATTCTTTATTACACTTATTTAAAGAAAATCTGTTTTTTATTCTTACAATAGAATTTCCTTACTTCTCAGAACTAGTTTATTATCTAAATATTTATGATTTTTGTTGATTTAACTATCACTATCAAATGATTTTTTCCTATGTATTTAAGATATTTGCGACTCGCAATTGTTTTATTTAGAAGTGTACTAAGAATGCGATTGAATGTCTTTTCTGGAATAAATTAAACCAGTTTAATAGTTCCTGTAATAAGACAACTGCCGGAGCAAACAATACACTTATGTAATTAAATAATAATGAATATATTTAAATAGGTATTATAATCAAAAACAAAGTGATTAATATCATAAGAAATTCATGTAAAATATGATTTCTTATAAAACTTCAAAAACAATTCATGTATGTAATAAGGTGAAAGATTTTTAAGCTTGAATTGGAAAATGTATACGAATTTAAATTTAATTTTTTGCTATTAATTGGTAAAATTGTGATTAGAAAAGTATGACTATTTCAGAAAATTAATTACACTGAACAGAAATAAGTTTTTGCAATGCTTAGTTTGAAAACAAACACCATTTACGTCACATTTTCTTGTTGGTTCACATGAAGACTAATAAGTGTTTTCAGACGTTGTTCTGTTTTTTTCAGCTGTCTAAAATTATAAATATTTATCATCCAAAAGTTTATTTTCCTTTCCTGTGTAAGTTATATTCTCTCCCCTTTCTTACTTCTTAATGAGATTCAAAATTTATATTTAAATTTTTATATCTTATTTAAATATTAGACAAAATAAATGATACATCGTTATATTATGGAATAAAAATCAATATTTAAATAAAGATCGATCAAAACTATTTATGTTCAAACCTATTTTTCATTCAAAACAGAGGAAAATGCCTCTTCATTCTTAATGGTGGTGAAATGATCATGTCTACATCCCATCTAAAACCTCCTAAAAACACTAAATTTAAGGGGGTTATTAAATTTTGCGAAACTTTTAATACAAATAAGATTCAGCAAGGCACAAAAATTTTCAGCTGGTCAAGTATCGAACCTGTTACTTACTGGACAAGAGAAAAGCCCCTTTATACGCCAAATTTCCGCGGCTTTCCAATGCGATACAAAGGACAAATTACTAGTAGAAATATTTTAACCTTTAGTTAAGTAATTTATTTAGCTGTATGAATAAATTACATATTCTTTTATATTACTTCATCATATTTTACAATAAATAGAACAAAAATTTCAAAAATTGAGTCAGTTGGTATGGAGAAATGTAATGGATATGGAGAAATATAACACTATCCAATTATAAAGTATTTATTTATAGTACACGCACATATCTTTTATGAAAAAAGTGCATGCCTAAATTCAAAGGACTTAAAAGAATTCCTTCCGTTTTTCAGATGAAGACTAATCCAATCAAACATGAAGAAAACAACAATGTAAAATATATTTATGCTTTAGTAATAGTATATCCATCCCTTGTATTAAAAATGCACACACAAATCTTTCTCTTAAAAAATCAATGTTCTCAGGAATTTATATGTATTTAGTACTCCCTCAGCGTAACAATTTCATAAAAGAAAAATTAAAGAAATTTACAAGATTTTTAAGTTGTGCTTACTTGTGTTATTAAAATACAATTAATGATTTATCTCATCAATAATCTCATATTATTTACTATTATAATCCTGTAAACTAATGGGAAAATAATCTTTTTAATTTTGTAGAATTAAAAAAAATAAAGTTCTCCTCATTATATAAAATGTAATTTTTAAAAAAAAACGAATTTTAATAAATTAAATTTTAAATTGTATCAAAACTTATCATTAATAATTGGACAAATCCTCAATTGTGCCTATTGAATTAAATCCTAAGACTTTCAGCCACGCTAGCAACTGAATAATTAATGCTGTGACCTTCAGTTAAAGAGTTTGTAAGTTCGACTCTCATCTTGAGTATAGATGTTAATAATGGCTTGGAATTTACTAACTGCTGATTCTTGTTAAATTAGTCCTCATATGCAAAACAAACTACCGTAGAGCGACAAACGTAACTAAACTCCTTTATGATTAATAACTACATTTAAATGAAACTTTATGATTGGTATAATAAATATTAATACCATCTTCAGTATGGGTGTTTTTAGTGTGGATTCCAAACATCTACATTTTTTTTCCAAATACACAACTCGCATGAAATTTCATTGAAATTATTCTCACAAATTGTTTCGCCTGAACAAAAAATAATCACAGGGTGACAAATAAAAAAATCTAAAGAATTTTCGATTTTCTGTATTACTTTTAAATAAAATTTATGAAAGTTATAATTCAAAGAGCACTGTCTTTTTTATGACAGCCCAAATATCGATGTTTGTGCTTAAACATTTACGCTTGAGTTACTATTAAAACTCGTTTACTGTGTGTAGATTCTGAACCACCATACAAGGTTAAAATCAAATATATTTTTCGACGTTTGAAAGCAATTCATTCAGTTAATAATCATCAAAATTTTAACTAGTTCGTATAAATGCATTCTTGTTCTTCATAATAACTTTAAATTGTTCAACACAGCCTTGCATTAATTTCAGAAACGATAGCAGGTATCTTGAAACCAGCTCTTTCTAATGTTGCTTAAAGTAGAATAAAGCATCTAATTAATAGACATCTCTTCGAATAGAGTTTTCATTTTGTATAGTTTGTCCCTCTGCTTAAGAACATGCCTGATGCATATGTGTGTTAGGGCTAAGCAATTGAAAATAGCATAGAATATCTCGCATAATAAATTTTCAAAGAAGCAATATATTGATAAAAAAATAGTTTTCTCGGGCATTCGCTTAAGCGATATCAAACATAGGAGACACGGTACTTTGAAAGATGCTGAGATGAAGTTAGACAGCAACACTTACCTGGATGCTTCTCTGCAAGATCGGATGAGCAGAAGCAGAAGTTCTTGTGTGAGTCTCTTTCTGTGGAGCGCTCAGGTAATTCTGCTGTTCACGGTCCGCGGGTCAAAGCATCCGTTGAGCTCGATTTGTCCCGAGTAGTCAAAGTTTAAACTCTCTGGCGCGAGTGAAGGGGGTCGTTCACATGCATTTTTTTGTGACTCATCCACGGTGTTTTGACTTTGATTCCATTTAGAAGTCGACTTCCCACAGCTCTTTTGAAAGGCAGCTTTAAAAAAAGAAAACAAGTCTGTAGTTCCAAGAATTATTCATTATTCGTTTTAAAAAATTATAGTGATTTGCATTTTAAAAAAAGGATCTTTTAACCATCAAATTTATTTCTTTTTACTTTTTTTCATGAAGTAAATAGCATTTGATGCCAATTTTTGAACATTGATTCATTTAATTAATTTTAGAGAGTATTTAAATGTCAGAAATATGTATTGCTGCTAAGGAATTAGATAGAAATTAAACTTAACTTCAATGTATACCACATTTGTTACTTTAAAATGTGTCCTTACAGTGTACAATGATAATTCTTAATGTAAGGAAAACTAATTGCAGATAATGAGTTAGTTGTAGTGAACATATTAATTAATCCTCATTATTTTAATTGTATATTTGAAATAATAAAAAGATTAAACTTACATTTGTAAGATAAATAGTTATGGAAAATTAAAAAAAAACATCAAAATATGGTCTCAAAATCTGTAGCTCAAAGAGAAAAAATATTAATCTCGTATTCAGGGTGTAGTAATATCTATTCTCATCATATTTGATGGCAATTGTACTGCTTGGACCTATACACATTAGAAGTTCTGCAAATACTATTGTCATTCTACAAATATGACTTGGCATGGACAATGAATTATGTCAACTTTGTGATTAGAATGTGACTCAAGAATTGGTAGTCTGTTTTGAATAGCTTAAAACGGCAAATATAAAAGTTTAACCTATTGTTAGTCCTCGAAGTAATCACCATCGACATCCATCATCTCCTTTGCGTGTCTCCAACTGTGAAATCTTTTTGCTGCAAATCTCCAGGATTTTGGACACAAAGAAGGCACAAGTCTGCTTCATTGGTGAAGGATTTTCCACCAAGATGATTATCCACGGAATGGAAGAAGTGGTAATCTGATAAATGCAAGCTCAGATGAGCAAGGAGGATAGCACAAAGTCTCCCAACCAAGCCATTGTATGGTATTCCTGGCCACCCCTACAACAAGCGGCCTCGCGTTATCGGCTAAAAACAATAACGGCCATTGATATTAACCAGTGCTGGCTCTCTCTCTTTCACACGTTCTAGTTGTTGTTAGAACAAGTTCACAGTGACCGTTTGGCCCATTGGTATCAGCTCATGGTCTACCATTTGAAGATTAACCACTTTTCTTACAAACTTTTCGTCTTGAAATTGTGAAACCAATGTCTTTCTCTACATTCATTCACAGCACTATCCCCAAACGCTTGATATATTCAGCGACTTGATGAAACATCTAATACGACCACTTTGAAATCGTAAAGCAAACAACACCAAACGAGCTTCTTTGACACGTCCAATTCTCTTCGCTACTGTACGAGTTACCAAAAATAAATGTGATGGATCTGCTTACATAATGGTTGATATTCCTACTTTCAATTGACTGGTGTTTCAATTACGCCATACACTATTTTCATACATATTCTTACTTCATTCAATGGCAACGAGAAAAAGACAAAAAAAATTTTCTTTACTTATATCACATTCAAAGTTAATTTTAGTGTATATTCTTGCATTGTGTGTGTGTCATACCATTATTGAACTTATTTTTTATAAAAAATTTCATTTTAAAAAAATCATATCAAATTCTTATTTGAATATATGGTTGTACTCTTTCATATAATCGAAACTATTTCTCAAGTATAAGGTTTTAACTTAAGGTAACAACGGAATTTAAAGTCACTTTTAAATATATGTTCTTTAGGTGTAAATAAAGATTCATCTTAAAAGTCTATTTCTTGAGCATATTTTTATTCCATTCTTCAAAATAGTTGAAAAAAATCATATTCTAATTTATATTTCTTAAAAAAAAAACTTCGATTTTAAAATCACATTTGAGGGCATGATTTTATTGTGCAATGATTTAGTCTATTAGTTTTTTACAAGAGAATACTTACTATTTCTGAGACAAAACATCCTGACACACGCCTAATTTGCTATCTTGAAACTCCTGTCAATGGTCTGGCAATAGGAAAAGAACTCTCCAACTATGAAGTTGGCATTGCGGGTCACAATATCTTTTTCAACGATCTGTTAATACATCCAGTGGTAAAATTACCGTAATATTTACAGTACGGTAAATCTTATTTTCCCACAAAATCACATTATGACAAAGTGTAGCGTTTCAAAATAACGCAATAATGTTTTATTATTGATTTCTCTTTGAATGATGCCCCTCAGAAGAGGTACAGTTATAACAACAAATTTCTTCAAAAACGTTTTTGCCTAACGTTTGTGTTTGTGTGTTGCTTCGTCTTTGAAAAGTTACCCTCATAAGAATTTGTATTCATGTAAAGGAATGTCTCTAATAATATTCTTGCTCATTACGAGCATCATTAAATATTTTCAGAATTCAAAATATTATTGAAATCTAAGAAACTTTCTAGGAAATAAGCCTTTCACACTATATAGTCAAAAGCCTGCAAATACTTCATCATTTCAAGTAAATGATACTAATGAAAATCAGAATACTTCACCGAAATCGTAAAAGCCTAAGCCGAAATGCTAATGCTCCAAACTCGTGTTTTCTGCCTTGGTGTATCAACACAAAGAGTTAAATGCATTCTATAAGGGCTTAGTTACGCATTTTCATAAATCTACATATTCGATAAGAGATTGCTCAGCAGTTAAACAAACATATTTCAGTTTGCTTTTACAATGCCATAATCAAGTGGAAGTGTCATGGACATATTGTATTGAATCATTGATAGAAATGTTCAAGTGATGGAGATTGGCAAAACTTGAAAGAATTTGTGCGAAATAAGCAGAAGTCAATTTTGTCAGAAGTTGCAGTGAATTTCCTTTCCAGTTCACTGTCGAGAAGTGATAGAACTTGTTTTCAAAGGATATCTTCCTATGTACTTTAAACTAGCATTTTACTGTGCCATTTTTATTTCCATAAAAATGGCACAGTAAAATGCTAGTTGCAGTGAATTTCCTTTCCAGTTCTTACTTAACATATGAAAAAAGAGTAGTTTTATATTTTCCACCCTAAATCCTTATCGGACGATAGAAAATTCGTGATAAATTAGAAATTTCTAATTAATAACATTGAGTTGACATTACATTAGACTAACATTGGAATATTTTTCTTTTTAAAAATAATTATTAAATTTTTTCATAGATTAAGAATTTAGTCAAGGTTTGAAAAATAAGAATTGTATTTATAAAAATTAAGATTTCTAATCCCCAACCCTTTTTGAATGTTTGATAATTCTGGCATTTCAATATTATCATTTTTATTTGCTATTTTATTAAGTAAAAATTCTAATGAATAAAATCTAAAAGCATTACAAAATAATTCATTATGAATTCTAGGGAATTTTAAGGTATCAAAATTTTCAAGAGATATGAAATTCTCCTTGTTAAGTTTATACAAATGTCATAAAAACGGATAATTTCAAAAAATATTTGCTTACAAACTATGATATTTACTTACTTAATATATACATATTTTTTATGCCTACAGAATAGACTACCCACATCAGAAAATATAAGTATGAGTTGTGATATTTTAATAATAATTATTTTAGAACCGAAGGAAGATAATCAGCTTTGATAATTTTGCCAGGTACTGTCATCAATCAATTTCAGTTCAATAACTTTAGTAATGAATGCGAATGATCGATATCTTGAAAATTTCTTGACTATCTGATATCGTTTAACATGATACGTATACATCATACACAAAAAAAAAAGAGTAATCTTTTGTCTAATCTGATTTTTTCTTGTTGAATGCGTTTGAGCCCTGCAATAAGATACTTTGCAAACACATTTACCAAATGCATGAGTAACGCCTCCAGTTAAAAAAAGAATTTGATATGCTTGTGATAGTTGTATTAGTCACAACTACAGACATGATGGGCATGCATGAATGCCATGAAGGATTTTACTTTACTTCTAACGCAGTTGAGATTCCAAATAAGATTATTGTTTTTCTTCGATTTTTGTGATAAGAAAAAAAGTTCTACCACGTTACGAAGTGATCGGATCAGAGCTAGCTACTGTTCACATTTCGTTAGTCATGTAGAGAATATGTAAATCCTCTTTCGTTGATTAAATAATTGATATAATTAATGTGAATCGAGTTTTATTTTATTTTGCCCATTGTTTATTTTCTAATTAGTTTATCAGTATCGTGTTGAGAACAAGATCCTCCTTATTAAATAATGAGCGGATTAGATCTCGGTTAATGCTCTACTTCCTTTAATTATATGGACAATATGTAATTATATTTTTACTGTTTAAATAATTTATAATATAGCAGAAAAGGAATCCTAGTTTAATTGTGTGCACTATTCAAATATTTTTCACTATGACTTACATGACGAGAATAAGTTCCTCTCTTGTAAATTGTTGTGTGGTTCGAAAATTGCTGTTGTTGCGGCTTTATCAAATAAATAATTTGTAAAAATGCATGTGCAATTTAAATTATTAAATGGCTGATATTAATGATGAAAAGCAAATCGATTTTTTTTTGTTTATTCTCTCATTATTTTTCTATGATTTATATCTTCTGTAGCTCTCAATAGAACGTGATTTTAAATATACTAAAAGATAGTAAATGTTTGCCTTGGAATGGAAGGGCTAGTATTTATTTTCCTAAACTGTTCATTCTAATTTTTGTTAGAATTAAATCTTGTAGAAATAAGTCAAATGTGATGCCTTTTTAGGAAAGCATTATCTTTTAATTAAAATTTTTATTATTGATAAATGCAGTATCATTAGTAAACACATTTTTATAAAATAATGAAAAAGAAATTTTTAAATATAATAAATTCACAATAAGTTTCGCACTTAAAAATTCAATCACAATTTAATACGTTCTTCAAAAAAAAAAAATGTATCGTTTTTCATTTCCGTAACATATGATCATTTATACTTTTCGTTTTTTTTTTTTTTATTCAAACAAATGTGAATCAAATTTGAATGACGTCGCATAAATATGTGATTCCATTGGCTTAAAAAAACTGGCAAATGACTTCTGAAACAATCTCAGGTGTAATTGACAGTAGTTCAACAAATATGCATTCATACTTTTAACCAAGTCTTTCCAAGCCTATGATACATTTTACGAGTGATAGCGCCATTTGTTCCACTAGGTATGCAATGAAAACTTTTCTTTCAGAAGTATTTTGTTTCGTCGTTGATGGGTGTTGTTCATTCGAACGTGTTCATACTTTAAGTAATATAGAATTTGTCAGAGTCCATCTTAATTCAAGAATTCTTATCATTTGGTTTGTGCTAAGAGTTTGAAACAGTTCACCGATTTTTATTCAGCTACTTTTATAAAAAAAATAGGCTATAATGTGGTTTAAAAGAAAAAATATCTTAAGTATATTTCCAGAGTTAAATGAGCCATACTTCCAATAAGTTACCAAACCTTCATTTTGCCTTCTGATAAAGATTAAATCGAATTGGCAATAAAATTATAATCGCTTTAGGCTTCAATTCATTAGTTTTTAAGTTCAATTCCCATATTGGACCTGTATGTTTGTAGCGATTTAGTGTATATTATAAAGATTCGGGCTCCTGTGTGTGTGTTGATTAAATATAAAATCCTGTTGTGTAAAAACCATTGCCTTGGCTCTTATGAAAAACTGATCATAAAGCAATAAAATAAACAAAACTAATCCTACTGAAATGAACTACTATGAGAAAAAAGTAATTATAGAATTACAAACAAACCAACTCTTAAACTCGTCACATTGATTAACTATATTCCGAAGATGCAAATAATAAAACAGTATTTGTAAAAAGATTTCATTAGCTCTGAAAATTCTAAAGATATGGCAAAAATAGATTGGCTCACTAATGCAATACAGGTGACAGCGATCAGCATCATAGGAAATTAATTTATTTAATATCCAATATTATTTGACAATTTTTGCTTTAAAATCATCTTTTATCTGTGATAACAATTAGATGGAAAAAATTATAATCTAATTTTTAAAATGTTTCTCAAATTTTATCTTTCAAATTCGATCGGAATTTTTATTTTTTTTTATTTTTTATTTTTATTTTATTTTTTTTTTTAATGTTCTTTTTTATTTGTTGCTATTGAGAAATGTTCATTGAATATGATGGATTTGATTTCCTTGTTTCTCAACAGTCATTTTTGTACCCGAGAGCTTTTTTGTCAAAGACCCAAAGTTTAATGTGAATTTTGAACTACACTTCTAAGAAATATTCTCGAGAGGTTATCGAATTGAAGAGCTATTGAAATGAAGGACAAGGTACTAAACATTCAAATGATTCTTAAAGTAACATGTTTGATTGAAAAACAATGAATTTTAGAAATTATAACGTTATTTGATACTTTGATACAGTAAGTAAAACTTACATACTACTTTTTCTTTTATTTTTCTGGTGGTGAATTTATCATGACTTTTCTTTCATGGTCTTAAAAAAAAATCAGTGGAAAATTCCTATTCAATCATCCCCATTAAATTAACACTTCCAAATGAAATGCATTGAAGATTACATTATTATATTACAATTGAAAGACTGTATTTGTGTTGCCATTAATGGTCATGATGCTTACTCTAATTAATGATTAGCATGGATCTGGACACATTCCCATGAAATATTTTAATATTTTATATGTCGAATAATTCTTTTTATATCAGCAAAGATTCTTTTACCTTTGTCAAAAGGGGGAAATCACCAAAATCAAGGATAAGACTATAAAGTGAATGATCAAATATTACCCCATCGATTTCATCCAGAAATACTTGATTTGCAATAAGCGTTTGAGACTTGCATTGTCGTGATGAAGTACAAATCCTGCAACAAGCATTTTTCACCTCCTATTTTGGATGGCTCGCCACAGTTTACGTAGTAAATTCTTCTTAACAATTTCATTGCTTGTAGAACTTTTTGGATGAAATGAGGGACAACCTGGATTAATACTGATAACAGAAGTATGGAAATCTGCGGCTTGCAACTAGATACGATATATATTTAGATATAAGAAGTTATTAAGAATAAAGGTAAAAGAAATTTTAAGTGTATATAACGAACCGCTTTTTCCCCCAATAAGTATTGTATTTTTCTATTTTCTATAATTAAAATATCTTTATATATATATATATATATATATATATATATATATATATATATATATATATATATATATATATATATATATATATATATATATATATATATATATATATATATATATATATATATATATATATATATATATATATATATACATACCGGGTTAGCCAAAAGTTCGTTACAATTTTAAAAATTCATAAAAAAAGAAGAAAGAAAGATAAAGAAGTGCGGTTTGCAAGAAAAGGCTCACAAAATAGTCGGATTTTTTTTTTTTTTTTTTTTTTTTTCCAGCAAAAAAAGTTTTAGTTAAAAAAGTCGCCTATAGATGGCGCTGACCGTCCGAAACACAATGAAAAGGACAACAGTACGCTCAATTTATTTATTCTGATAATAACAGTTGTTCAATATGACCTCCAGTACATATAAACACCACCGGACTTAATTTTACTGAGATCTGGATAAAAAAAAATTTTCGTCCCCCCTTTCTGCTTCACAACAACAAACTTTCTGTTTGATTTGATAAGCTATTCTATTTGAATGAAAACGTAAAATGTATTTTCTATTCGATTTGGGGGCCCGGGGCAACTGTCCTGTATGCCTTTGCTTCAATCAGGCTTTGTATATAAAACAGAAATGCACAATTCATGTTTTCTTATTTGATAGTAATAATTACAAACATCAAATTTTTTTACAGTTGAAGAGCAAATTTTGCAAGTGTTAAGAATTTATTTTTATGTGAAAATTTTTTTTTTTTTTTTTTTTTTTTTTTTTATAATAATTCGATCTATATTAAAATTTACAAAAAGTTAATTGAAGTCATAATAAATTTTTATTGAAATTACTCAATCAATCAAAAGTTTTATACAACTTCTTAGTTCACACTGCAATTTTAAATGCTTCTCTAAAAACTCTCACACTTTAATCTCTAAAAATTTCCCCGTTGAGATAAATCTCAACGAAAACTTTTAGAGATTGTTGTTGCACCAGCATACTCAAGCCCAGAGTTGTGCTTTACCAGTTTAGATAGAAGCAGCCGGGTTGAGTGTTCGTGATTTTGAAGCAATGATAAAACAGAAGACCCCCAATACTTAGCCTACCACCCCCAGAGATATCATTTTACTTGGAGGACACTGCGACAATGCGGGTTTTAACGTGCCTCACTTAGGAGCTTCGATTAAGCCGGGATTCAAATTCACTACCTTCCATCTTTTTCGATGTGGCAACCAGTGATTTAAGTTAGTCGAAACTGATTGATCTTAAATTAGTTTGAAGCGCGCGAAATGATTTAAATACCTATATATATATATATATATATATATATATATATATATATATATATATATATATATATATATATATATATATATATATATATTCTGCATGAGCCATTCATTATATATTTATTCATATCTAAAATTTATAAGCCTTGAATACGTGCACAATATTTTATCAGAAATTCTGTAATTGATATCATGGCAATTCTTTCTTCCATTTGAAACATTTCAAAAATAACTAAAAGTAAGTCATTGGTGAAATACTGTCTTTGTTTTAAGAAGGAAATTATTTTATTCAGGATATTTTAAAAATGTATATTATGTTTAAAAATCTAGTGAGAGAATCGAATGAATACTTTATTCAATACGATTTCCTGCTTTTTTATGTGAGTGACATTGAATCACTAGTTCTAAAGATACGTTGTATTTTACCTTTTCGTAATGTTTTAAAATCTGTAAGGAAAGGGTTTGAAATGTTTGATGGCTTTCGAAATGAGTTAACCTGTAAAGAAGGAAAATGTTCTCATTCAGGCGCATCATTTTACATCTATTTCAATATTTTAAGTATTTTAAGGAAACGTAAAGAAGTGATAAAAATCATTGCATGTGTGTGGGCCCATATTATACTTGTGATAAATAAAAATCCTAATTGAAAGTATGAAAAAAATCCTAAATCCTAAATACTCTCTAAATTAGCCTCATAAAGGTATAAGACCGCTTAAAATTATTATAATAAGTATGTAGAAATAAACGGAAAATATATATGTAATAATTTTTAGCATTTTCTCTTTTACAGGAATGAGAGTTTTATACAGAGAATTGAAAAGCGTGATTTTTAGCTTCAGTTTTATGCTATACTGTTTGAGCACTCGTTTTACGCTATTGTGGATTCAATTTTATGATATACTGTAAAAAAATAACAATTTTAAATTTTTATTGGAATTTATTTAATGATATTTGTTAATATGCCTTATAAATTTTCTATTAATTTTTAATTCAGTGAATGGGGTAATTTTTTGCAAGATGATTTAGGACATTTATAATAACCAATGATACATTGTCGAATTCAGTCACAATCACAATCATCAGCTTATTGACTCATATCTCAATACTGAAAAAAATTTGTTCCAAAAGAAAAAAAAAATATCATCTTTTTATTGTGGTTATATTTTAATTTTTTTTTATTTATCATAATTAAAAAATTTTCATGCTATTGCAGCTTTGAAATATAACTCTATTCATTGAATTTATTTTATCATCTCTTCTTTATTATTTAAAGCAATATGCGTAGGTTTGATTTGTTACTTTAAAATCACTTTTTAAACGAGAGTTCACATTCGAGCAAGACTTACTCTTTTTAAATTGGATTCCTAATCCTTACAAAATAATTTATTAATTGATAGAATTGAATTCTAGAACGCTATCTATTCTATTACTTCGGAGAAAGTTAGCTACGAAAAGTTTTGTTAAAATACAAATTTATAATTTAGTAACAATTTGTCAGCACACTTTTTTAAAATATCAATATACACATATTAATCTATAGTATATCATGGTTTGTAAATACGTTTATTGCATTTAAGCTTGTCTGTCTCAGCCAAACTTGCAGTACAACATCATTCGTTAACTAATTCACACTTAGAAATATTGAGGGATTATGTTGATTAAATTCTGGTTTGACTAATCTAACTCTGATTGCCGTAGAAAATTATTATTTTCCAGAAATGCGCGCCAAATTTATCCGCTTATTTCTTGCTAATAAACATAATACACGATTTTTTTTACAGTTTTTTATAATATACCTATATTTCACTATTCGAAGGCGAGTTATTTCAATGAATAAATACTTTTCCGTCTCTTTTTGACAGTTTAGAATTCTTAATCTTCCAATCCTGAATTTCTCAATTACGTTTCATTGTTGATACCATTGTAATATACTTTTCATTATGAAACATGTATTTTGATTTATTTTTTGTTATAGAGTCCAAATCTATTATCAATGTTTTACTGTAATTGCTGAAAAGCTCATATGCAGTCGAAATTTTTTAAGAGTAAAATTTTACAAAACTAATTTGATTACATTATCGTGGATAGAAAAACCAAGTATTTCAGCGAATATTTTTATTCTTCAAACTTTCAAATAAACAATCAGAACTGAGCATTGTTCACTTAATTTGTACTTATAATATGGATAGAAAATTGAAGTATATTACGGTTTTTTTATTCTGTAAGCTATTCGTAATCTATTTAAAATTATGATGCATAAAAAAGTGTGTGTATTTTTGTCACTTAATTCTCCCTTTACCTTTTTTTAAGAACTCCTTGTAAGAAACTTTTTTGTACATTTGTCAAACTAATATAAGTAATATATATATATATATATATATATATATATATATATATATATATATATATATATATATATATATATATATATATATATATATATATATATATTTCAAATATACACTATCTAAATATTGCAACTATACACTACCTAGACATTAATATATTTCAATGTCTAGACAGTGTATAGTTGAAATAGGAAAAGCAATTAAGAAATTAAATTTTTACTTAAGTTTCTTAGTAAATGCAGAAATAGAGTCAAGTATTATGTAATTTAAGCCAATTTTTTTATTATGAATCTATTAAACTATGATATAATAAAAAAGAAATAATTGAAATTATTTACTTTTCATATACCTCTCTATTACCGAACTCCAAATTATCTAAAAAAAATAATGACATATATTTAAGTAATTTTTGAAATATTATGCATCCATCGGATAATTTATTTCGAAATAACTTCAAAATTGTCCGATTCTGCAGTTTAAAAATGATAACAAATGAAACGCCACCTCAACATTTATTCAAAATCACAGAGCAAAATCCTTCGTCAGGACTTTTTTACATGACAAAAACTGATGTAAAATTTTAAAAATACAATAAAAAATATTAACAGTTTTAATAATTAAAAATATAAAAAATCACTATATTTATACCACGAAAGCAATATTGTTTTCAAATGTTTCTTAAAATAAAGTTAGATTATTTCAATATCTCTGCTCTTACTTAATCCTACCAACTGCAACAGAGCTTTTTTAATTTATATTTCTAGCACATAAAACTTTCAAAATCTCTATAATTATACCCCCAATAACTTAAAGCAAAATCGTTTTCAAATTTGTTTATTAATCTACTGTTTAGTTATTTCAATGTAAATGCAAGACATAATACTTCAGCACACTGCAGCCACTAAAAATATTAACTGCTTCGTCAGTTTGAACCACCGTAAATGACACGATTAATACTTGTGAATGTACTCTTTTTCCCACACCCTACTAATATAGGGACATTATATCCTGTGGAAATTTTAATGTACATGTGCCTTCTCAGCATGGCAGTTTTATGGAAATACATATTGAACCTCTGCTTCGTAAACAAGAAATCTACGCTATCTCCTCCAGTTTACCATTGCCCCGATAATTAAAGCTACCTTTCAGAAAGTTAATTCAGCATACATTACAAGTTAAATCCACAGAACATAATAATTTAACATGCAGAAATTAATACAAGTTAACCTAACAAATTTCAGAAAATCAACTCAACGCTCATAACATTTAGAAATATATGTTCACACATATGTTTCTGAAGTGAACTTACTCAGAAACCTGTACCTTCCAAATACTCTAGTAAGAATTGTCTAAAAATCTTCTATTAAATGATATAAATTAACTTCAAATCTTACGTTAGGATTATAAGTAAAATATTGTCGGGCTTCATTTTACCTAAACTAGTTTTTATCCTTTGGAATTGGCTATATGTATCATTTTATGGTAATGTGTTGGCATAGATGGGCTTCATTCTTACTGTATCATAGTGAACGATTCACAATTTTTTTTTTGGGGGGGGGTGGAGGTCCAGTGTACTTGGAACGCAATTAATGCTCCAGTTTAACCCGAAAAATGTTCCATAGGTTTCAAACCTTTCTTACGGCCTATCAAACAAGCATTTACAAAAGATTGTTACTAAATGTTGAAATGGTATACTAATACAAACATCATTTTGATACATAAAAAGACTTCTCCAAACTGTTGCCATAGTTTTCGATGTATTCTATTGCCTAAAATTTCTTCGTGAACCTCAGAAATCATCAATCTGTCAATTAAGAATAAATATAATAAATACATTACTAAGCAAATAATATATATAATGAGAAGTCTACCGTATTATTCAATTGTATTACGTATTACTTACTCAATTATCAAGAAATATATATTACTCTGAACTTACATTTTACTTAGTGTTTGAGTTTATTGCACTCCTTATGTTTTTCTAAAATCTAACGTAAACTTAGCGTAGACTCTTCTTCTCTATTGTCAATAAAATTAGGCAAATCATAAATCCCCCTTTTTTTAAAGATGCTTATGTAATAACTAAGCGTTACGTAATCTGAAATAATATCTCGAGTTATGAGATCGACACATGAATTGGCATCCTCCTCTTTATGTCATACCAAAAGAAGATTTTTTACGCTTTTCAGAGATTTTAACGAACTTTAGCTTTCTCAGCACTATTGTCCATGGCAAAACCTACTAACGTGATTGCTGTTTTTTTTTTTTTTTTTTTTGTTCCAAACATGAGTCCGACTTGGTTGCGGCAATCCCACACTGGTGAAAACATACTCAAATGTTACAAATGGAAATGCATACATACTTAACGGTTATACGCTTAGGGATTTCTTAAATTTCCTTATTTGTGATCCATGAACCACAGTGTACTCTCCATGAAAAATCCTTCAGGGAAACAAATGTGCTGTAAATTGTCAAAAGAAAATCTTACAACAGCTTAAAACTATTAAACTGCCCTTTTTATGTTTTCAAGATATTCATTATATATTTTATCAATGCGCCGAAACACGTAACTCCAGACATAACTTTTCGTGAAAAATATTCAAACTACATATTTCGAGAGTCAATAAGCTATTTTAGTCATTCCACACTTGAATTTATTGTTATTTGTATAAGAATAAATAAGTTTTGTTTTTAACATCGCTTATATTTCATGCTATTACACATTTTTTATTTTCTTGTAAAACTTAGGGTGACCCGATTTGACCTATCTTCTTTATTTGTAAAGCAACCGGAAGAAGCTTGGGGTTTTCGTACGACTGAACTTTCTTGGAAACGAAAAAAAGTGGACGTTTTCATGTTTATTCTTTAAATGTTGATGGAATCGAGTATAAAGAATCCAGTTCTCAAATATTATTCCAACTATTCAATCCTTGACGGATGAATCGAATTAGTGTTTACTCTTTTTTTTAGCATATCAGTAAGCGTAACGGCACGCTAATTTGCATGCTACGATGCATACCGTTTAGAGTCGTTTTCTTCTCTTTTGCATGCCCCCCACACCAGCCTACGTCTCTATTTAAATTATTTGTCATGGAAAGAGATCTCGTCACGGTTCTACTGTTAAGAGTCAATCGTGGATACTGTATGCAAATTTAAATTGGAACAATCATGAAATACCAAATCCCTACATAAGACACTTCTGTGGGTGAACGAGAAGTCATAGATTACCATAAATTACTGAAAAGTTACTAAAATAAACGTATCTAGTCAAAAATAAGTCAGTCCAAATGAAATTTTGTTATGTTTTTAAATAACTAGAGTTGAACAAAACGCTAATGTACAAAATAGTGGCACTGAAAACATGCTGGACGAATGCACAGGCATAAACATTTCGCTATTATATAAGCATATAAATTCGGATACGTTATTAAGTAATTAGTACTAAATAAAACTTTTAATGATAGCATAATGGTTAAATGATCCTGATGCACAGAGCATAAGTACTCTGCTATTATAGGCGCATGTGTGAATTTGCATGAAATTAACAGTTAATTATAAGTAATAAAACAATTATTTTCAATGTAATTAACAGTATTAAGTAACTAGTATTAAACGAATAGATAAAAAGCACAAAATAATTGCACTGTGATTATGCTGTGTCATATGCACAAAGCATAACGCTTTTTTATTAATAAGGAATATAAATTTGTGTATGTTATTAAATAATTAAAAGATTTAACAAACCATTAATATGAAAATAATTGTATTGCAGTCATGATGCACAGAGAATAAGTAAGCGGTTATTATATGTGCCATATAAATTTCAGTATGTCACACAGTAAATTACTGTAATTAAACAAACGGCAATATGTAAAACAGTGGCACTGTAAGCCTGCTGGTTTATATGCGTAGAGAGCGAATAAATATGCATAATTTTAGAGTAATAGTTTATTTTTTTGCACAGAGAGAACAAAAATTTGAGTAGGGCAATTATTTATATCTCAATCGAACTAATTTATAATTGCTAAAAATCGTGCATCAAGTGAATCATGTAGATGTCTCAGGACGCTTGAAATTCAAGCATCTGAAGCTGCAATAATTATCGCGATGGCTTAAACTTTTGATTTAGCATACAAAATATCGCTAAAGTACTGCTGTTTTACTTTAAATATACGAAGGGAACATCTGAGGCTCTTAAAAAAACAAGGGAACCTATATTCCAATCCAATTTAAATATTTCTTTGTGCTAATCTGAATAGTTAGCCTGTTGGCAATTTGTTGATTCGATACCAGCCTCGAGGTGAGTGCTTGTAGAGATTTGAAAATTTCTTTAAACAAGTCCCAATTGAGTGATTTCTCAAATGTAAAATTGAATTTATAATAATTCCTCTTAATCTCTTACATCACCTATATGAATCTATAACCATATAAAATGCTTTAAAAAGTTTCAAAAAGTGCATTTTCTTGGCCAGTGATCGGCAAACTTGTCATTCAAAATAGCCAAATCTAGATAAAATTACAACTCAAATACAATTACAATTGATTGATAATTAGCAATTTAAATTTATTCAAAGAGCCCTTTTCCTAGTATAAGCTTTGCTTTATTAGGAGACATTATTACAGAATTAATTAGGATTAAAAATACTCTCTCAACCTTGCCTTTGATAAATAACTTTCAGTTTTACTAACAGTAAATTAAATAAAACTTAGTGTCATACTCATATAAAGATAATATTTGTATATTATTTTATTAGATATACTCTAATAAAATAATATACAAGGTATCCTTAAGAGTAACTACAAATATTCCACTAATGTAAACATTGGTTTATCATTAACTTAGAAAGTAAGGGTAAGTTATGTTCGTAGGATATAGTTTTTAAATTGAGGTATGATTCCAAGTTCTCATCGATAAGCCGATTTCTTAATTTACTTATGATATTGTTCATGCTTAAAAATGATTGTTCACATGAATATATATATGTATACCCAAATATGCAAAGAACAGCAAAAGCTAGTTTTTTTGGTTTTTTTTTCAGTTGATCATATGTGAGTCAGGAATCTAAAAAGTCTAAGTGTTAAAAAACAATCTAAGTTTCAATAATCTTCCCTTCCCAAATATTTTAAAGCAGACCACTTGAGTTGTAAACTTAGTTCACATTTTTTTTTCTCCAATACCTCAGAATCTACACAAAGACGCTTAAATCATGCAACTGCATTTCAAATCAGCCAAAATCAGTTCTAAAGAGTGAATTATTAAGTTTTATTACCATGACATTCAGAGTTTTATCACACTTTGCTGTTTCTGAAGTCTTTAAACTTGCTGAAAAAAGCTTCCTTCTTATTTATTAATGTTGTTTCAAAATAGCACATGTCAATAATAAACTTGCTTCCTTTTCCACGCCTATTAAAATATTTTCACCGTCAAAATCATTGAACTTTTTAAAAGAATGATTTCGAAAAATTTTTGTGTACCACTTGTTAAGACTCTATATTACTTTTACTAACTATAAATGTTCCCCTTCTTTATGTCCTTGCGTTTCAAAAAATTTTACTCATCCCTTATAAGGTAAGATAATTAATAGTATTCTGTGCCTGGACTAAACATTTTGGAGAAGAGCCGTAACCGAGCAGCAAATTGCCTCGTGTTTGCTGCTCGGTTACCACTGTCCTAGGCTATTATTTATAACATGCACAACTTTGTTTCAAATTCTATCATCTCAATGTTACAAATGTATACATATCCTTATTATCCTTATATATATATATATATATATATATATTGAATTGTTATATGTATTCTATTGTTATTTTTCTGTATTTTGTGCTAAATATTTCATTAATTTGCAGAAACTATCATGCTTTAGTATAAATCAACTATTACGTGGATATTTTTATCGAACTAGTTTAATTCTAGATATATGTTACGAAACAGTATCAAAACAAGTTTTTCTTCTGATACAAATCACACAGCCAGCTTTTCAGAAGATAAAAGTGATTCGGGGACAAAAGGGTACAAAAGTGTTTGCGAGATACGAAAGATAAGCTTAATTAAGAGCTGAGCATGTGAAGTCATTGTTCATTAATCTCTGATGATCCAATTCATATGATAAACAAAGTTAAAATTATGTCATACCATGAAAATGCGATAGAATATTTCCCATTTCCTGAAGCTTCTAGTACTTTTCTCTGAACATACGTGAAAAATAACTAACCTAATTTTGAAAAAAAAAAAAAAAATAAGTGAAAAATCTTACTTTAAAAAACGTTCTTGATGAATGTATATCAAGAGAGCATATTTTATTGAGCTCAAATTTTAAATTAACTTAATTTTTGTTCCTAAATCATTATGATTAAGACTTTAAGGTATTACCCAGATTATGTAAGTTTCTCAAAGTGTAATGAGTAAAAGAGATTTATACGTCATGGGAAATGCTTTTCTAAATAAGAATGTTTAAATACAGAAACATATATCATGAGCAGTAGTTTGTTTGGACTATAGCATGCACGCTGCACGCTTAGTAGTACCATTTGGCTTGTCTCACTAATATCATTGTGAAATCCAAACCAAACTGTCAACAAAATAGTTAGCGTTTTTGTCGTCAACTCATCAGTTTCATAAGTTATATTCCCCCTCACCTGAACATATTATTAACTTTTAGTGTGTCATAAACTAGTTTGTACTGTTGTTCCGAGCTGAACTAATTCTCACTTGCAAAAAGTGACTGCAGGACTATAAGCAAACAGACTAAAATGAAGCTATAATAAATTATTTATGGAAAACACATTTTAAGTCCTCACAAAGAATTTTAAGCCGGTACATAACTGATATTAAGAGTGATATTTATAAATATGTTTCACAGAAGACTTACTATAAAAAGGTGTAAGAATATAGTTATCTCCTAAAACAGCGGTATATTATCTCATCACATGGATTCTACCTTGTCTTCGCTGTTTTGATTGTTGAATAGTTAGTGCTATGATTTACAATTCCACTGTTCATGAATTCCAATCTCACCTTTGGTTTGGATGTCTGTAAAAGCTCAGAGTCAACTGTAAGTCATTGGTCTCTATCAAATTAACCCTTTTTGTAAAAAGTAACCTTAGAACAAAAACAAATCAAACTATCGCTTTCCTTAAACAATTTCTTATGAAATTCTTACTAAATACATATTTGTAAACAATGATGTAAGACTAAACGTTTCCTCCTCATAGATGTGGAAACCGATAACGAAAGAAGTAAGCTATGAGCTCATCTTATTGAATGCAGCGGCGATGATTGCATTACAGATACTGAAGAATAGAATTCTTCAAATTTTCCAACCATGTAAAACTTAGACATCAACATTTGTTTAGGAAAACTAATACAATACTTCCTATTTTTCATTTTAATCCCAATTTCGTTAAACAAAAAATCTATCTATTTTCTGTACTTTTTTATTCTTACAGGAAAACTTCTTAGGACAAAAAAGCCATATTTTTAAATAAGTTAAAAGAAGAACCCTTAAGAAGAAATATTTATTATCATTTTAATTAGTTTATTATGCATATACATAGAACAAAAACAGGGATAACTGGTATTAAATTAATAAATTTCAATTCGAAATGCAAAACAATATAATATATTCATTCCTATTTGTGAAAATAAATACAAGAAGTGAATTTTTTTTCATATAGCAATTCTCTATAGTACTGTTAATTTTAATGAACATTAAAACATTTTACTGTACTTTATTTTGCTAATCATTATCTCTATAAATAAACTGAAACAGAAAACTCGTTAATCATAAAATTTCAGCATAGTATATTTCCAAATAGACGAAAACTAATAAATTTTATAGTTAGGGTAAGTTGGTGCAATGCGTTTCCCGTGACCTATTTCTACGATGAAAGATGAATAATGTAGACAAAAGTGTCAACCATTTGAGCCAATTGTCAAGTGAGGACATCGACAGATGAGCTAGAACCATCTTAGCCTTCTATATCAGAGGAGAAATATTATATCTTATTGAAAATTTAATATACATGGACTTTTAGTCCCAAATCAGTCGATATATTAAAAAACTATTATAGCCGCATACCGTAAAAAGAACTATGAACTTCAGTTGGTTTCTTCAGTTCAGAACTATGAACTTCAGCTAAAGCAAGGAATATATCAGGAGTCCACAACAATTAAAGTATAGAGAATATAGCTCTCCTATTAGCATCTTTTACTCATGATGGCTTCATTAAATATTAGCTGAACAACTTTATATACTTGCTTCTTTCTTAATAATTTTTATGCGTATCTTATCTCTCCCCATAGTTACTTTTCCTTCATTGCAATTTCTTTTTTTGCAGCTCAAATATGCTTTTGCGATTTCAATTTTGCAGCGATGGTGAATTACAACACCATAAATGTGCAAATCCGCTATTATAATGTGGCAGTTTCACTGTTTACATAAGTAAGAACCAAGAAAATCTTGCAAGACGTAAATCACTATGAAAAGTTTTAAGCTGTTCACTATACGGTGCTAAAATGTAATAACCGAAATAGTGTTTTAAGTGAAATTTTTAATTCAACTGTCAGCAATCAAAATCCAGACATTAAATCCAGAATAGGATAGACGATCTTTTTACATTTTCTACATGCTTTTACAATTTTGTGAAACATTTCCATGTTTGATAATTTCTCGTTTATTTTTCATCGTCGCAAAACACTATACTATAATATTGTGGTACTTAAATTTTGTTTAAAATTTTTACTGGGCAAAAAAAAAAATAATAAAAAATTATAAATCAGATAAACATTGACTTAATCTTTCGTCTCTAAAAATAAAGCATTTTAAAAAATAGGATACACAAATTGCCATCTCGTCGGCATTAAATCATTAATAATGAGGTAGAAATTATATTATCAAGGCATGGAAATTTTACATTGTTTTATTCTAAACATGGACAAAATTTTCTGGTAGGGCAAAATGCATTTAGTCGGTTGAGAACTGAAGTACTGATCTGGAATTTCCCAATATCCAGTAATAAAAAAAGTATGTTAAAAACTATCAAGATCAAGTCGCATAGTTAATTCAAAACCACCTGATAGAGAAATGCGTAATTCTCGAAGCCAATAGGTAGTAAGTCCGATAACTGACTCTGGCAATGATCAACATATTGAAAAGACTTTTTGCATATTAAACTTTCCTATGCCCATTGTTCTTCCCCTGTTACGGAAATTTGGGGGAAACTCAAATTCAGATGTACTTCTCTCTTGTAACACTTTAAAATGTATACATATAGTGTATATTGCTAATATAATCACAGTACAATATTTTCAAACTTCTCAACAATCGTGTAAAAATTTTAAAATTTTAAAATGATTTTCATACATTTGCAGTGGAGAGAATTATATGCATAATATGACACCTTTCACCAAAAGATATTAAGTATTTTTCCCAATAATGTTTCGTATTTCATTGGTTAAGTTACTCCGATACATTTCTAGCAACTCTTTTGTACTAACTTAGTCCCTAAGAAAAGTCATTTGCATCATTTTGAGCCAAAGTTAAATCATGAAATTGACTCCTGAACTGGCGCCATGTCCCACCAATGAAGAGATATTTGTGTGATATAAATTCCTCAAGGTTAAAGGAATTTATATCATGCAAATCTTCTCAACATGATACATTTTCATTGCGTCAAATATTAAAACCTCTTTTTCGGTACAAAAGAGAGAGACAGGAAAATCCATTTTTCCCCATCAATTTAATATGTGTCTCTACAAAAATTTAAATGTTACATTAGTTATGAAAACTTGTTTATGATTATTTAAATTGTATGTACGTCTTTTCAGAAAGAATATCACATAACGAAATATAAATTATAGATTGCATTTATAAAGCTAAAAATAAATTATTGTTGAATTTACACGCGTTTTTGTAGATAGTCCTAATGATATTATTCTTTAAGCTCTGTTTTCTTAAGCTTTATTCTTATGCTATCATTATTCTGAAATCACTATTACGAAAAATAGATAACATTTTCTTTCTGACCTTCCTCGCCAAATTCTAGAGAAAAGCAATAACAATTCTCTGAAAAATCCCTATCCTGTATGATTAAGCGAATGATAAATGTTGACTAAAGAGTTAAACAGAAAATGTCTCCTGCGGTGGGACGAAAACAAATATCATTATATTCTAGAACCAAAGAAAGCATTTAGAGTTCTATCTTTTATAAATATTTAACAGAATCGCATTTAATCTTTGCAAAAACTATTATTTTAACCTAATACACACTCTTGAAATAATTTAAAAAAATTTTACGAAATGTTTTTCTTCCTGAAAAAAACTTTAAAAATTATAAAATTTGTTGTTCTTAATTTTGTCAAATACTAATTATGGTATAAAAAAATGCTATTATTTTATTTTTTTGCGAGTTTCAAATCAATACAAATGCGCAAAATCTTACTAAATAAAAAAAAAAATACCATTTATTCACTGTGTTTATTATTTGAGTTGAAGATTGCAGGCAAAATGTATCCTTTTTTCAATAGAAAAATTATAATCTTAAAAATTTTTGTATCGCACCAAATATAACCAACTTACGTCTTCAATATTAGTATTGGAAAAATCTCTTTTACCCTTTAAAACTTTCACAACATTGTATTCTTCAATTAAAACGTTCCAATTAGTTGATCTTTATTTTTGTAGCAACTACTACTCAAGTATAGACTCTATTTTCAACTGTAAATCCTCCTTTTTCCTCAAAATGATTAAGAATTAATTCGAGTGTAATTGAGAAAATTCACATGAAGAACTATAGAAAATGAAAATTAAGAATTATTTATTAATAATAACTATAAATAGCTCTACACAAGTATTGTAAAATGTTTGTATGAAAACTCATGATGTCGACTTAACACTTCACTAATTTGATTCCCACGTTGTAAGTTGATGTTTGTAATAATTCAGAATTTAATTTTTAATTGTTGGTTTAATTTTAAATATTTCATTTAAATTGAAACTCTCGTGTTTAAAAAATGTAACAGTAAAGGCATAGTTAAATTATTACCTGGTTGAAAAAAATAAACGCGAATAGTAGTTTTATTATATTTTGGAATTTAGAAAAACATTTGAAGTTAGGAAAACATTTATAAACTAGCAAAAATATAAAAAGTATTCAATTTTAATCTATAAAAGAATTTAATTTTATTGAGTTTTTCAGATTCTTTAATTTTAAAATACGTTAATACGAGCAAATATTGAAAAATCTTCCTGAATAGCATTCTGTGGTGAAGAATTTACTGCTGTACAAGATTTCAGAGTTCTCGAGTTCAATCCCAGTCATTGATGAACAATGGAAAATAAAATTGTTTTTCTATTTATGTGTATGTACTTCTTTTGACAGGTACTTGGGAGTTTTGAAGATTTTTCTTTTGCGATAGATGAATACGTCTCAACAATTATAAGCAAACAAGATCAGAAATAACTTATCGATTTAAATTATAATATATTACAGACACTTGAAATGATTAACCATTGGAATATATTATTTCTTCCACCAATAAATCTATGGTTTATTTATAATATTACAACGTTACAACGATTATTCATTGGTAGAAATAATCTCATGTTGAATCGCATAGAATTCGAGATTTTTCTCAAGTCTAACGCAATATATCTTATGCTCTAGAAGAAATGCTAAGTGATTCTGATTCAGTTCATGTTATACGACATGATTCAATCTTATTTTAAAGAATCAGAATAAAAAAAAGTGGATTTAAATTTTTAGAAAAGATAGTTTGATCTCAGCAAAGAAGCCGCTTCACGCATCGTGGCGAAACACACGGAACGCTTTTGTTTTTCTTTCCTCTCATCGGTCTGACGGTCGTGCAATTGCACATTCCATCGATTGACTTCTACCAATCGTTTTTCAAGGCATGCATTCCAGCTCCATGAACAACATTTACCTTTTTTTTTCAGTCCTAAATTTGAAGTCAATGAAGCATATGAAAACTAAATTGTGTGAGCTATTCTTCATTTTAGAAGAAATTAAATAAATTTCAAAGTGAATTTTCTGTGAATTCAGGGTTACGATAAATTATGATATGTGCAGCGTCCCCTGACGGACGAATCCAATAAACTTGTTTTTCTTATGCATTTTTCTTTTTGCTCGTGAAATTTATCACACACTTCAATTAAAGTTAATTATTTTGCAATCTTAAAAAAAGGTTTGTTTGTCATTTCTTAATTAAAAATTTAAGAAAAATTGACATTTTAATTAAAAATTAAGATTTTTAAAAATTTTAATTATGAAACATTTTTAATTTATTTTCCTACTCTCCCTATATGTAACCTGTTCAAATTTTCAAGTTTTAATGAAATACTTTTTATTTATCCACTCAAATTAAAGTACATTTTTTAAATTTTGTAGTGGATAACACTTGATGTTAATACAGCTTTCTCAAATATTATTTCATTAAAAATTTAATTAATTAAATGTAGTTTTATATGAGAAAAATAATATTCTTCTTTGTTGACCTAAGAAAGAATTAATCTAAAAAAATTTTATATTACTTGTTAAATGAGAGATCTAAATAACTTAGAGAATATTGATTGAAAACATACCTTAAATTTTAAACACGATAATTACTACCAAGCTGACTACTGACTGATCAGCTCTCTATACACACACACACTTCAATTAAATTATTTTTCTCTTCTATTCTCCACTCAAATGTTAATGCTTATTAATGGCTTGATATTCCCTTTAAATGTAAGTCTTTTTAATAAAACCTCGTAATCAAATAGTGATTTTAAGCTTCGGTGTAAAAGGAAGAACTCCGTGGTTTGGAGAAAAAAATCGGCGATAAAATTTAACTTCTGATAACCCTGGTATTTTCAGCGCTTCAACTAACGTAACTTTAGAATTTTATTCAGAATTGTGTGCCTATTTTAGCTTTAAAAAATTACCAAAAATTCAGCGAGTACCCGTAAGTAAAATTTATCATGATTTTATAACGACCAACAAACCAAATCAATTCTAACTTAAAAACAATTTAAGGCTATACTCTTGCTCATATAATTAATTGCCCCATGAAACTGACAGATTGTGGAATAGTCACAGTAATAGCTTTCATTTAAGGTTTCTATAATGATTTGGTATTTTAAAATACAGTTCTTGAAATGAGCCTTCATGTTCAAAAAGTGATCATCTACATAAATATCCTGTTTTCCCACCGGATTTTGTTCAGAGTTGAATTAAAAAGGTGCTGCATGGAATAAAGTTAAAAGTATGTCAATATATTATTTTTTGGCTATTTTAAAATGAAAGCTATGTTTCAAAGTGAAATTTCGATCACAGCCGTTGCAATTAATTTAAAACATAATTAACGTTGATTTGAAATCACTGTAATATTGCTTATGTCACAATGTAATTAATTTAAGTGATGTAAATTTCAGCTCCGGAATTCTTTGCACTTCAATAAAATCATGTATTATGGGTTTTTTTTATTATTTTAAAATTGTCCTCTCTACTATACAAAAAAATTTAATTGTCCTCTCTACTATTTGTATACAAAATAATTTAATTGTCCTCTCTACTATTTGCATACAAAATAATTTAACTGTCCTCTCTACTATTTGTATACAAAATAATTTAATTGTCCTCTCTACTATTTGTATACAAAAAAATTTAATGTGTGTTCTGCATCTGCTTTCATTGCGTTTTCTTAATGTTTGTATTTTCAAGTTTACAAAGGCATCAAATATTTTAAAATGATTTATTTATTAAATTATTTGTCTAAAAATATTTTTAGAGTATATCAATATTTTTGAATAAATACCCTTCATGTTATATTCAATAATAAATTTTAGCACATCAAATTGTAAAGTCTCTAAAATATTTTTAAATAACTCTGTTATTTCAAATTTAAAACATTATATATATCGTACACGTATATATCGTGATTATATTATATTCAAAAAAATTTTGAGAGACATAGGGGCTTCTTTTTCTGAATTAAATATTTCTCACTTCAAACTTTTCCTGATAAAAATAGAAATCTCAGGCAAACCAGCTGTATAAGTAAGCACTTGACCATGTTTTTTATTTATTTATTTATTTATTTTTTAATTACTAAGTCTTCTTTTCCTCTCAATTTTAATTTTATGAGACTACAGAATTTCATTTAGACTGAATAATTAATGAACTAAAAAATACTTCATTAATTATTCATGTAAAAATTATAGAAACAGAATGCACATTTTATTTTGAAATAAAATATACTTTCGATGCCTATACAATTATAGTTGTCAGCAGTCAATTTTCTTTAAAATGGCTTATAGGAATTATATTTTTCAAATTGTCGCTACTGCCCCATGAAGTACACACTTAATGTCATCATTTTTAAAGATTGTATATGCTAAAGTTGTTGACTTTTTACACACTTGACTCCTTAAAAAAAAGGAAACAGAGAAATAGAAACTAGTATATGCTAAACCAGAAACATAGAATCTAAAATTCTGTATTATCAGAAATTATAAGAAAAAGCTAACAGTTCCAATAATTCCATTAGTGGACAATATTCCTGGAAAAAGTTTGACTCCAGAATTAACTGTATTCATTTTTACAAACTATGTGTTTAGGTTGCTATTACTTATTACGTTATTGAAACGAGTGGGGAGGATTATTATAGAAAAGAAGAAATAAATGTCCCAAAATAATACAAGAAAAATGCAATATTTAGGCTCACAGTAGCCCTTAGCAACAGGAGATATATATCGCGTTTTTTTTTTTTTTTTTTTTTTTTTTTTTGCATGCACAACTGACGGAATGGATACTATTTGACACTACTTAATGTATTAACTTAATAAATGAAAGTATTACAAAAGTTATTTTCTCAATAAATTATGTATCTATAGTTAAAAATTAAAACAAATTTTGTTTCATCTTTTGGTCGAACTTTCCATGAATAGTGAGTAGTATTGACGCTTTCCAAGGCTGAAAGTCCAAAAAACTTTTTGAGTTTATTTATTTATTACTTTTTATACTGTGAAAAGAGTCTAAATTTTGAAGCTGTTACAAAATATTCTACTGTTTTCTATATTTTGCCACCTGTGTGCATTTTTTACTAGCATCTAACCCGAAACTTTCCCTTTCGAAGAGCATGATCTTAGTTTTAGACCAACCAAGACTTCTCAGAAATTCATTGACACCACATTATAGAGAGCCCTCCATTCAAATACCTCCAAAAATAAGGTTCCCTTCAGAAAGGAGGTCTCGTAAATAGCTAGTCATATTCATGTATTCCAAAAGAGAAAGCCGTATAAACTTCCAAGTCCTCCCCTCTCCGGCAGACGTGCATATAAAGGAAAGAAGTTCATAGATACCTGCAACAGAAAGCCATATCTTAATGTCCAACAACGTCTGGACTTTCCACTTTAAAAAGTAAAAGTTCTATTTCTCCATTAGGTCAAGTATATATAATTTTGATGGGTGCTTTGATAATTCTTAACGGTGGCATGACGAACTTTAGTTGTTAAATTATCTGAATAGTTTATATTATTAAAAACATTTTGCTTAATTTATTGATTTTGAAAAACACGAGGGATTACTGTTGTAAGAAATAAAACTTTCATTAACTGAGATTAATCATAAAAAGAGTAATATTTAATACTGAAGTAAAATTATAATTTACTGCACTTCTAACAAATAAGAAAAAAATTTTACATCATTTAAATGCCTCTATAAATATAATAAGCGATATTATTACAGACGCATATTATATATATAATAAGTTATTTAAAACAGATTATCATAAAATATTCAGATACGTGTAATATCATATAATAATATGATATTTATTCAATAGAATGAATTGAACAAATATTAATAAATTGTTTGTCTTTGTGAAATGGATGAACGAACAGCTTAATAGAATATTGTTGTAAAGTAATTTTTTTAATATCTGCCCCATGCTGTTGCATTCCACGAGGGCTTTTTCATTGACAGCGATCCAAAAGGAAAAATTTATAAAATACTCAAGCCACTACGGTTCTCACACTCTGATTGTCTTCTCATTCCAATCAAGTATCATATTTAGCAAGAACTTTAATCGTTAAAACTATACAGATAGTTTAACAAATAAAATTCGTAGTAAATATAATTCTTGATTGTTTCAGATCACATGATGGAAACTATCTGGATTGAAAGAAGACTGATTTTATTAATAATTAAGTTACAAATCTAATTATCTTTATGATACCTAGTAAGAAATAATAATTTTCCACAATAATTTAAACTTTGTATCTTTTCTATAGACGAAATTTCTCTAAGAAGTCAATAATTTCTCTAAGCTAGAGAAATTGTCTAAATGCCACATGATTAAAAGCCAAATTACTATCCCAACTCAAATTTATGAGTTAGCTCCTGTGCTGGGTAGAAGTAACGAATGTAATCTATATATTCATTCATATATTAGAAAGTAATCCCAATTAAAATCAATTGTCATATAAAAATATCTATGGATAAGATAAAATTTGACTTCATTTTACCCTTAAGATCATTTCTTGTATTTTTTTTTTTAATTAAAATTTTGGATGACGTTTTTCCTATATAATAATATATTTAACTATAGAATTATCGTTAATAAGGTTGTTTTTAGTTGTATTAGGATTGAAATAATTTGGATTCTATTATTTATTAAGATTACATTTTAACATCAAATCTTGTATCAAGATTCTAATCAGTTTCAGAGATTACATTATTTATTACGAAATGAAAATAAACTGAAAAAATATTGTAGGAACTGCTATATGCTGTATGATAGATAAGAAATATTTTAAATTGCTGATTTTTAAGAAAAATATTCTAGTAATAAAATAGAATTAAAAATGAGCCCACTTTGTAAATGATTGTGATAAAAATATTCTAAAAATTAATCTCGAATGTAAACGGTATGACTAACTATCTCATGCTAAAAATGATTTATTGAAATCTGATTTGGCAATCTGCATCACGTGATTGTTTATCAACTGTTTTCCTTTTCATTTTAGTGGTGAACGCGAATCGCACTGATTAAAGATAACGGAGTTTGGATTACTTTAAGTATAGCATTAACATTGAGACATCACTTTATTGGTAGCGATCGAGAAAGCACTTTAAAGACAGTTTTTTTACTGTGGATGGAAATTTTCTTGTGAAAATGAACTTTATTTTGTTTGTTGTTGGTGCACTTTTGTGTGGTAAGTTTTAAATAGTTATGATAAGCGCATAAAGAATTCTAAGTATTATTGATTTATGCATTATATTAAGAAAATATAGTTACTAAACGAAAGACAAAACAATCTTGTACCAAAGACAATGTATAAAACCAATTTTGTACCAAAGCCAATGTATAAAACTAATTTTGTGTAGTGAAAAGGAAGTGTTTTATTTTCAGTTAATTTCTTTTTAAATTTGTATTTACATTTACCTTTTCCATTAAATATTAATAATATTTTTATAAAATCATATTGCCTGCGTATAATTCAGTCTTGTAATTATCGATTTGATAAACAATTAGTATTTTCTATTGTTTATTTTTGGTATCAACTTCAGCTATTTGTGGTTATTTAGAAAAAGGCTAAAGCTTGTTGATTATAATGTGTCAAAACAGATCAGTAATGCTCAAGAACCAGGTCGATTCTTTGTATACTTATTTGTAAAATTGCAATACCATTTTTGAAAATGAAACTAATTATTGCCCTGAGTTCCTTATGATTAAGCCTTCTTTAGCTTGTATTTATTATCTTTAGCTTTAAATAGTTATGATAAGCGCATAAAGAATTCTAAGTATTATTGATTTATGCATTATATTAAGAAAATATAGTTACTAAACGAAAGACAAAACAATCGTGTACCTATGCTTGTATTTATTATCTTTAGCTTGTATCTTTAACTGTTCTTTAAACTCTTAATGGTTTCATTTCTAAAATGAATTCTTAATTTGATTATTAAAAATATTTTTCACACACATATATATATATAAATTTTATAGTACCAAAGCCAATGTATAAAACTTTTAAAATCTCAAAAATATTAGTAAAATCAAAATACAGTAATTATTAAAATATCACTATACACATTTATTTTTATTTTGTCTTTAACAAATTGTTCTGTGAGGGCTGATACTAATGTTTATTTGTAGTTTCTTAGAAACATTGAATTCATAATTTACTTATATGTGAGTAAAGTGGATTTAAATTTTCTTTGAAGTTTATAGATTTCAACATTTAAAAATATGAATTATTTTAAAAATTTAATTATTATGAAAAGGAAATACTTATTACATATATTAATATTTTATTTGGTTATAGAGGTTTTTGCTTTTATATATTGATTTTTTTTAACCTGATAAATCAATTTCAATTTAAATTCATTAAGTTATTTACACACATAAAAATAATAAGTTATTTCTTCCTAAAGAAATTTGTAGTTTCTTCATTAAAATAAGGTTTTTTTTTTTTAATTTTAATTTTTTATTACATTGTTTTCCAAAAAAAAAAAAAAAAAGATTTTTCTATTTACTGTATAACATATGCATTTATGTTTAAAATAAAAGGATATTTTTTTTCATTCTGTGTTTTATTTTAGTTGTTTTTCAATAATATTAATGTAAACTGCATTCCACTTTGATTTTCATCAAACATGTAAAAATTTAAAATACAAGTACATAGATTTAAAGATGTGGGGATTAAAATGTACACATATAATTAAAAAAAAAAAAAAAAACATCACATTTTAAACATTAATTTCACTTGGAAGATAAATATTACCTTATTTGCTAAGTATGAAATCCAATTTTACGTAATCAGTTACTGAATGAATAAAATCTGTATTCTGATTTTTGTTGCCTATTGTCAAAAAACTGTAAAGTAATTAAGCTTTATAAAAATAAAAGTTAATATAATTATATGTTATAATATAAAAGGAATAAAATTTTTCTTAGCTTCTAAACCTACTATTGATTATATTTAACAAAGAGGGATTAAAAGTGAAATATCTAGTTAACTTTTCGTATTAACTTTTATTTTTATTTTTTAAGTTTTTATTGGCAAATAAATGTATTATCTATGCATCATATTTTTTCCCTCCATTTAAAATTTTCATTTTATGTTATATCAGTCAAGAAAATTAATGAAATAATTTGTGGGAATTCCTCTTTATTTAAAATTATCTATAAAAACAACTTAAAATCCCTACTTGATTGAATTTCTTTTCATCCACACTTTAATTTTATTTGAATTGGTTGAACTTTTGACAAGAAAAGTATCAAAAATTTTGATTACAGCTTTTAACAAAGATAGATATAATTATCATTTAATAAAGAGAAATTTACCAGTATCCAAAATATAATTTATTCATTTATTATAACTATTTTTGCTTTATTTTTTATTTATTATAACTGTTTTAAAATTTTTATTGTTATTAAAATATATTCTAATGGCGTAATTTTTTAAATTAATATTTATTTGTATAATATCATCTAAATACTGTGATTAATTTTATCAGTAGATCATATATTTTAAAATTAAAACACAAAATATTATAAGTCTTAATAGTGTGACCAGGCATTTATTGTTCATCTTTTTCATGATATTTTCTTCATTTAGTATTTTAAGCAGCTTACATATTTATCTTAAAAATAATACTATATAATTTTTTTTAAAAAAAAGAAACATTGTAGATTAAAATAAATTACTTTATATTTGTAACTATTTTTATTAAAACATGACTAAAAGTAGTGATTTTTTTTTTTCGAAAAATATGTTTAATTAAAAATGGTTTACGTAGGATATTTAAAAAGTGAAGGCTATAACAGAATACATAATGTGAGAAATCATTTGCATAATGTGGTTTTTCACATGACGATTTAAATCATCAGATTGTTAAACTGTCAGCTAAATAAGTAGTTAGCATTTCGTCCTTTCGTTCAACAATTTATTGGTTCAAATCCCATTTATAACTTGAACGTGTATAGATCCATTTTAAACTGTAGGTTCTTGCTCAGTTAGTCTTCGTGTGTGAGGAATGAAATCACTCTGTAGTTTTCATCTTAATTTAATTTTTGATTCTAATAGGATCCAATCAGATGTTTTACACAATAAATATTTTTCATGCAACGTGTTAAATTTTTAATCACGCTGTATTTTTTATTTTATGTGACATCACAATATCAGCAGTATATAATTTTGATTATTTAATGAAAAAATGCTTTACAGATAATATATCATTGTGAATAACATACATGAAAATACAGTTAAAGTCGTAATGTTAAAAAATTGTAATTATGTAGAAAATTTTAAAAAATTGTTTTATTTGATTATAATTTTATGTTTTAAATAGGTGCATCAGCTTTCCCACATTTCCCTCATTTAGAAAAGGAAACTCCACCACAATGTGGTGACCCCACTTTTGCTTGCCAAGATCTTGCAAGTGCAAGGTTATGTGGAGTGGTCAAGACTTGCATTCATGACATTTGGTCAACAATGAGTGTTCCTGATGATAATGTAAGTTTCAAATTTTTCTGAAGAAAATGGTAAATTTAAATTTATGAAAAAATTAAAGTTGTACGAGTTGAATAATAAATTTCATGGTTCTTACAATGAAATTATTCACACTGCAAAAGGGAAAATTTATGAATTTGATACAAATGGGAATAGAACTCATAGATGGAACTAACTACACAATTGTTAATTAATGAATATCTGAATTTTACAATGAAGGCTTAAAATCTGTATAATACACTGCCCATCTATCTTTATCATCATCATCCTAAAGAGTGGTATAAGATAAAGAGTGAAGATATCAATGGTAGAAAGTGACTATTACAGTTAGACAATCTGATTTTTATGGAAGAGGTGAATATTGGGTTATTCATTGCAACATTATGTGGGTGTACAGGTGCAAAGTATTTTCTAAATCATACAGTTTATTGGTTGGTCAACTTTACAGTGGAGCAACCAAAGGATTTAGCCCAGGATAACCAGCTATAAATATCCAATTGTATCAGATTTGGTTGTGGAGAACAAGCACATGGCATTCAACAAGATACCAAGAGTCAAGACTTGAACATGGAACATTGTAGGTAATTTTATATAATGATGTCATGATGATAATGAGAGTACGTATAAAGTGAATGCCTTATACACTCACTCCACTACAGAAAGTAAAAACCATTGAGATCTGTAAAGAACTTCTTAAAGCATGTAAATTTTTCATAACAGTTCTGAAAAAATTAAATTTGTGTAACAGAAACAGGTGTCAAGTTTATACCCCAAAAAGCTGTTGTTATTTCATTGTGTCATCAGTTATTTCACTGTGAAAACTGAAATAACAACTAATGATACTATTCTAAAATGAACAGGGCATTGTCCTTGCCAGAATGTGCTATCAACAACAATTAATAGAATAAAACAGTCATAATGCTGTTACATCACATTAAAAAATGTATTGGCAGGGAACAATGGTGCTATAGTGCCCCAAGACATTCCCCCAAACATGTGCAATTCTTTATTAGTGCTTGCCACTATGTTGCTATACCTTCCCATACTTTTTTTTATGCAATCTCTTTAAACTATTCTCTGTTTGACAAGTGAAAAACGCGGTTTGTAGTTATCACATTAAATTTTCTTTGGGATTAATTACAATTTACTCTTAATGGTATATCTGTACATCAATAGAATGGTTTGCCAAATTTCTCTAATTCTTACTAGTCAATTACAGAACTGCATTGACTTGACAAGGATTGTATTTATTTAATTTATAAAGTTTTTCTTAATAAATTATTTTTTTCTTCATGTGATAGCATTTGAATTATTTATTTTAAGCAATTCAATTAGCATTTTTGTGATTCCTACAGTAGTTTATTTTTATATGTTCAAACTCATTTTATTTCATTTAAATGCCTTTATTATAGTTTAAGAGATTATTATAAGAAGTAATTCTTTACCATATTTTATACTTAAAAAAGAGAGCGTTGAATGTATATATATAATACCAAATTCAGTCTCATTTGTATATTCATACGATTCTTTTTTAAGGATGAGGTTTGTGATATTTGTAAGGAAATGGTAAAAGAAGCTAGGGATCAACTTCTCAGCAACATGACTCAGGTAAATCATATATTATCTTCCTGATGACTTTGTTTATATACCAATTCAGTATATAGATGGATGTTACATTAAAATAAGAAAATTCACTCAAATTATTAATAAATATAAACCTTTTTTGTAATTTTAAATTTTTATGTTTATTTAATTTATATGCTGTGTTATTAAATGTTTTCCTATTATAAAAAAAAATTGTGACTTATTGAATGTTAAAAAATGAGATATGTATAAAGTAATGGAATACTTTTAATGCACTAATTATTCATCCCTAGAAAATGGAAATATTAATAAAATATATATTTTTTTGGTGTGGAATCATTTTTCTAAATCTGATATATTTTATTTTCAGGAAGAAATTAAAGAAGTGTTTGAAGGAAGTTGCAAATTGCTTCCTATTAAACTTGTTGCTGATGCTGTAAGTTAAAACTTACTTTATTAAATTTCTTGTAGAATATATTTAATGCAACATGGCTCAAGTAATTTCATGAAAGTAGCATTTTTTTTATCTTTATTTTACTTTCACTGTTTAAGCAATAGAAAATAAACATTACACTTTTTTTTTGTAGTTTTGAATATTTTAGATTTTATTAACTTCTCTCTTTACAATACATGAATATGATCCATTTTTATGAAAAATCCTCTTGGAAGATAAAATACATCAGATATTCACATGTGTTACAGCAATCTTCAATTGTTTAGGTATTCACTTCATAATTAAAACAAGGCAAATAATTGTCAGTGATATTACTCATTCAAATTTAAATCGTATATCCTATTTATGCAAAATGAAAAAAGTTATATTTGAGATAATTAATTGTGTTGTCATTTTAATTCTGCATTTATGCTGGGATTAGTGTATAACTTATTAAATTATTTCTAAATCAGATCCAAGTTAGAAACTTTGCTCTTTTGTGCAATGTTTGAAAATTTGGTTCTGGTGTCAAGAATAAATGTTTTTAACAGCTTAAAATCAATTTTAAGCTATTAGTCTTGGAGCTCTTGTATGCAAACAGTTGTAGTAAAATGATGAATCAATTATCCACAAATCAGAAAATAATTATATAATGAAATAATGATTTCACAAACTAAAAACTTTTCCTTGATATAGAATTTAATGAAAAATTGATAAAGTGGGAATGTATTCACAGATAATGTAATTTGAGCATTTAAACAATATAAATCACAAATATGCATCTTATAAAAAATTTTCCTAGCTCAAAAATTTCTGTGTTTTCTATTTTTATCATTGATTATATAGTCTTTACAGACATTCAAAATTTGTTACTTGGGAATATCAGCAGATATTTTTTGTTTCATTTGTAATTATACTTAAATGACATAAGAAAGATATGTACTTTCTAATGAATGTTCATTATCTCCATCATAGTGAGCTATATTTTTGATCAAATTATTCTTTATGTTAATTTTTTGTTGTGATATTATTTAGTATAAACTGTGGTAAGTTTATAATATTAGTTGCTATAATTAATCAATATTGTCAGTGACTAAAATACTGTTTACTTTTGTAGTAAGATCTTAATTAACTTTAAATTATGAGTCAGTCAATATCATATCTCAGAATAAACTAAAAAAAAGAATGCTTTTATGAATCTAAATTTTACTGTTTGTGAAAGCAATCGATATTTGGTTTTTTAATTTATAGTCTATCATTATGAGAAAAACCCACTAAACTCTTAGGAAGTTTCCATGCTTCACAGAAATGTGTGCATATTAAGCATTTAGTGATGTACTCTGTCTTGTCCACTTTTCAGTTCTACTGCTTATGGTTTTTATCGCCATTTTAGATATGAAGATTTTTAGTGTTTCAGAATCTATCATGAACTTTGAACATGAATCAGTTTATTTAGTCAATTTTGTGCACAAAAGAAAAAAAAATGGTGGGAGGCAATTTATGTCAAAGTATATAAAAAATTTGAATATTAATATTACTCGAATATATCATCACATGACTTTTTGCGCTTCTATGCTTGTAACTTTAGAATATACCATATAACTTTAAAAATATCAAAACTGTCTAGCCAAAAATGATTAATTTATTGGTATTTGTAATGTTGTATATGTGTCCATTCAAAACTTTAATAAATAACTGACATATAAACATTATTGCAATTTATTTACTTTGAAGTAATGATTTGTATGATATAATTTAATAATATAAATCTGAAAATATTACGTATAGTGTGGAAAAATAAATGTGTAAATTTGTGTTCATAAACTTACTATTCAGCCAGAAAATGCTATTCTTTCTCTTTTGGGTTTTTATTATTATTAATAACAAATTTAATAAACTCATATTTGTATAGTCATTAAAAAGTTAAGTATTTAAAATGACAGGTATAATCAAACTATGATGCGGTTAAAAAACTGATTTACCCACCATATTTTATTTGAAAAAATAATAAATATTATCTGATTAATGTATTTTCTGTCAACCATGTGCTCTTTCAGAATTTTATATTTCTTTTATAATCACTAGTATTAAGTTTCTTAAAATCAAAAATTCAATCTTTTATGAAAAATAAAACTACAATTTTTCATTTTTGATGAAAAGCAAATTTTCATGGTTAATATATAAATTATTTTTAAAGTTTTTGATTTATGATTACAATTGTGTGTGTGTTATTTTGTTGCATGAGATATGTCATTAAGAAATTTAACTATTTCACACAGAATAAATTGTAATCTTATTTTTCTTTTATTTAAAGTGTATTAAAGTTGTGGATGAAATAATACCTGAACTTGTTGAAATGTTGGCTTCAAGAATGGTGAGTTTATTTTCATAGAAAGTATATATATATATTATGTCATTTATACATATGCTTATAACTCAATTATAAAACAAATGTTTTTTTTTTTTTTTTTTTAATTTTCAATAAATGCTTTAATGTTGTACATAATTTTACTTTTGAATGTGGATTTGTATTATCATTTAATTTTTATTTTCAAAGTTAAAAAGATATTTTGATTCTTATGTTGCGTATATATATATTTTTATTTTGTTTCTTACTCTTACATATTTAATGAAAAATTTCGTTTGATTTTTTCATCAGATCTGATGTAATTATCCATTATAAAAATTTATTTCATTAAATGTCTTGTTTTATAAATACTCAAGTAATTGTTAAGTAAATAATTATTTATATTTAAAGAATATCAGTTGTCATGAAAAAAATCATTTCTAGTGAAGTGTCATTTTTTTAAAAATTATGTAAAATATAAGTGTATTTAAACTGAATATATTGTATTCACCTATTTCCTTCACTGCAAGTTATGATATTGAAAGTAGAAATAAATATTACTATGCTCAAATGTCACATATAATTTTAAATTATTATAAATTAATATGAGAAACTAAGCACAATAATTAAATGAAAGTTATTTTTCATAAGATTTTTTCCACCTGTATAATAAAAGGAAAAAGTATTGCCATTGAATTTGAGAACAGTTCCAATAATTTAGCTATCTATTTCTTTTTGATGAATTTGTATGAAGTGTATTAACATTTAAGTTACATGCGATTCAGATTTAGAAATATTAAAATATGAAATATATGACCAAGGAAACACTTGTAATTATAGTTACGAATCTGAAATAATTTGAATCTTTAAACTTAATATATTTTGGTGAAATATTCAAAATATCTACATTTTCTTAAGTATATTATATTCTGTTATTTTTTATTTTATAGAAATTTGTGTTATTAACCAGTTTTATTTTTCTCTTTTTTCTGTATTGTGCTTTAATATTTTTATTTAAGCTTATTAACTCTTATGTTTAACATTTAAAAATTAAATCTTAACATTTAAAAATTATCTTTGAATTGGCTTAACTGGTAGCATATATTGTTTTTACTACATATGGTAATGGACAGCTATTGTTACAAGTTTACATGAAAAATTTTTAAATCATTTATTAAAATATTGTTAAAATCCTACATAAATATTTTGAGTATCTCTTTTAGTTTTTCTACGTCTATGCTTTATGATAAAATATTAGAAAATTAATTTAACAATTTATAATATAATGGGGCTTAATACTAAATATGATGAAACATAATACTAAATAACTGTTAAAAATGCTACTTATTTGTATTTTATTCAGACAGTAATATATATGAGCAATCTTAATAAAATATTGTTATATTAATCCAAGTTTGGCACACACCTATTAAAAATATCTTATGTAGTGTTATGGGGTAGAAGTAAACTATTAATAATATGAAATACTGCAATTTTTAATTTTAAATCACCAGATCATTATCATAATCTTTTAATATAGAGTAATATATGTCATGATACTTAATAGGAATTAACCCCTGAGCAATAAAGATAAATCAAAATTTAAAGACATTTGTTTTACAATGTATGATTTTTAATCAATTGAGAAATTAAAAAATAACCTTATTAAAACATCCTGTTCCAGACTTTCCAGTTGATATCAGTAATAAAACAGTAGCACTAAATCAATAACATCGAATTTAACAAAAGATTGAGATCAACTACCAAACGATAGCGTAATATCATAAGTAATGTTTTTCGCATAATAATTTGTTTACTAAACAATGTTAAATCTAATTTAACTAGTAAGATATTTAGTACATAAAATGTTTATAACACATTAGCATAAATCCATTTATATAAATCAACAAACTTGTTGAAAATGTAGTGTTATTTTCATCACTAGTTACTTCTTCCAAGTTCCAAATTTTAAAATTAATATTGTCTGTATTTTTAAACAAATACTAAATTTAATTCAATTAACTGAAAATCAAAATTTTCAAACATACAACTTTAAATTAACGAATTATCATTCAGGCTTACAAACTTGCTTTTTAAAAAGCTTAATAATGATGAATCCTATATTCTTAGTGATGCAAGGCATGTCTGAATAGTAATTAAACTTCTATATATATTAGAAATTGTTATACAATTACAATCAACTAATATGCACTTCAAAATTTGTCATGTTAAGGAATCCAATTTAGTTCTGTAAGCTGCACCTTGCTTTTAGCAATGAGATAGCGTTATAAACAGCATTCATCCAAATCATTTTTCAGATATTTAAAATTAATTATTTCCAAATTATGCTTTTAAATACTATCATCTTAATTTCAATTAGCTTTGTGATCATTCTCTGTTTATTACTAATTTCATTCATATATTTCCATGTTTTGTACTTATTAATCTGATAGTCGCATATTCATATTTTGTGAGCTATATCTGGAATATCCTTCAATTTTGCTCTGTCATATTTTATATTAAATTTTTAATATTATGATTTTAAGCATCCAAATACTTATTATGATATTGAACACTTTACCAAAATCATATTATCTGTTTCATTTTTAACAGGATCCTACTATGGTTTGTACTGTATCTGGAATGTGCTTTGCTAGTCATTCTCCTGCTGAAGTGAGTTAAAAATATATTATTAAAAAAATGTGTTGTTTAAGAAATTAAAATAGTTTCATTTATTTAACTATTAGCTCTACAAGTGGTGAAAATTATACCTTTAATTATTGGAAACCCAGTGGGTGTTCCATCGTAGACATGAAAGTAAATCTTATTAATTTAGAAACAAAAACCAAGCAGAAGACCCCTAATCCTTGTCGGCTATCCTCATAGGTATTATTTCACATTTAGGATATTTTGACCATAACATATTTAATGTGCCACAAACGCTATTAGCAAACACGGTGGATCTTCATTTAATTTGGGATTCAGATTCTTTATCTTACGATAACAAGAATAAACGGTAAACGACGACAGACCCGTACGGGATTGGCACGATTTCAAATTTTCACGCCAAGCACTCTACAGCTCTGTCACCAACCTAAATTATGTCACTACGCGCGATAGCTGTCAACCAATAACTCGCGTTCTAACTTCAGCTTTGAAATCGCGCGTTTTTTCGAATTCCAAATGTTAAAAATTTTAATATTTCATTATAACTAAATACTGTAGAAGTTTTAAAATTCTAATAAATAGAAACAAAATTTTTAATATATCGAGCAATGGCGCCCACCATAAAAAAAAAGCATCAGTGTAGCGCTACCTACTACAGTGCCAAATGGGCAATAAAACTAAATTTTGAACTTTAAATAAAAAAAAATGAAATTTGTTAAACTCGCTTTTTAATATACCGAGCACTGGCGCTCACCTTTAAAAAAATCAGTGTAGCGCTACCTACTACAGTGCCAACTGGGCAATAAAGCTAAATTTCGAGCGTTAAGAAATTTAATTTTTTTTTTATTTAAACTCGATTTTTAATATACCAAGCAATGGCGCCCACCTTAAAAAAACATCAGTGTAATGCTACCTACTACAGTGCCAATCGGGCAATAAAACTAAATTTCGAAAGTTAACAAATTTAATTTTTTAAAATTTAAACTCTATTTTTAAAATACTGAGCAATGGTGCCCACCTTAAAAAAAACATCAGTGTAGCGCTACCTACTACAGTGGCAACCGAGCAATAAAGCTAAATTCCAAACATTAACAAATTTCATTTTTTGTTTAAATTCGAATTTTAATATAACGAGCAGTTATGCCCACATTAAAGAAATTTAAATATGCGGCACATTTTAACACTAACATGAAAAACACAATACACACAACTTAAACATTCATTTACTTATGGCCTAAGTATATGACTAAAATTGTAATGAAAAATAAAATTACTCATCTAATCTTCATCGCTCTCCGAATAATTACTTTTCGGCGAATACACCATTTTTATCGCATCTAAAAAACCTTCTATTATGTTTTCCTGATGATCATTTCTCCATACTTACTCCGCGAAAACATGAAGTTAATATATCCTCATCCATACTTGTTTATTTTCGCCAGCAACACAAAAACACCAAAAATCGAATATCGAAACTCAATGCTTCAAGATTATTCTATAATAGTTTCAAGGGTTACATACAAAACGCGCATGTAAAACGAAAACGTCATACCTACGTAATCTGAACCGATAAACCAGTCTAGCGCATTTTACCCTCTGTACGCTTCTCTACTATTTAGCAGAATAAACATAGTAATCAGCCAAACCGCTGTATCCCTTTTGTTCTCGAGTCCCTCTATAAAATAGGTTTTTGTAATTGCCAAAATAGACAGGATATCCAAAATTAAAGTCAGAATGTGTTGTAATCACAATAACAAGATGGATTTTATGGACCATGTAGATGTGGTGTTAAGCACACTGAATTCATTTAGAGAATATATTAATTGTTACACAAAAATTTTTTTTTATTTATTAAACATCTCATTATTTATCAAAATGTTACTGTTCAAAAAATAGGAAATAAGTAGATGGTTGGAAAAGGAACGTTAGAAATCTGCCATTTAATCTGACAGACATTCTTTTCAAAAACTTTTAATGAAGTTGGAACTTGGGGGGGGGGAATGTGTTGTCTGCAGGAAGTAAAATAGGGATACTGTGTATGAGAGTACAAAAATATTTAATTTTATTTCAATCTAATTTATCCAATAAAAATGCAGTGTTGGATTATGTTTTGAAGTATACCATACACATTTAAACTATTTGTTCTCATTTCTTTGAAGAAAATTTTGTTTAACCCCTTAACGCATTTACCCGTGTCTCACACGGGCGTCCTTGTATCTCGCGTTATTTTATTTCTAATGCTCGTCTAAGATCCATTCAGTAAAAATAAATAGGCTAGATTATAATTAAACTTATTTGACATAGATGGCACCACTATTCAGCAGTTTTCTTGTGTAAACCAGGTGGCGCATTTTGATGATTAGCTATAAGTTTGCTAGAAATTCTTTGTTATAAAGCAGTCGTTTGGTGTATATATCTGTGGTAATATATCCATTTTTATTACGTTCAGAAAAGATTATTATTCAGAAAAGAAAGCGGCCCCTTGTAGAAATTACGCCGTTTGTTGCAGTAAAAGGGATGAGAGGGGTAAAAAGATAAGGAAAGAAACAAGATACTATTGTAGGAACTGTAATGTTGGACTTTGCGCAGTACCATGCTTCATGGTATATCATACCAAACTGAATTTTTAGTCAATTTTATGTATAAAAATTTGATTTAATTTGATTTTAATAACTTGAAATTCAAAATAAACATGCAATCAAATCGTTTTCACTTTGTTTGTATAATATATATATATATTTTTAAATTATCCTATACTTGTACCCCTGTATGTTGTCTTTTCTAATACAAAGGAGCGTAAAAAAAGACAACTTTAAGTGAAATTATTCCAAAATTAAAAATAAGATTTTTTAATTAAATTTTTAATTAAAAATTACTTTTATTTGTCGATCATGTCTTAAAATGCACTAGAGAATATGATTATGCAAGAAAAAAAATAGGTGATTTTTTGACCGAAAATTAGAAATTAATGTGTGCCTTAAGGGGTTAAATGTGGAGGATTTATGTTACTTATTTGTTATATTTTTCAATATTCTAGTTTATATATTATAACTATCATATTATGGCATTTTACCATTGGTAAATAAACTGTGTATTTAAAATAATAAATATATGATTATATTTTGAAGTGGAATAGATGATGGCAATTCATTTGTGTACCATATAATATATTCATAGGCTGACAGTGCGAGATCCATACTACCATTTATATGAAAATATTTAATCTTCAGTGATCACTATTGCCTGTTATATATTATTCATACAAAACATTATAACTTAGAGCAATTAACTGTCAAAGTGTTAAATATAATTTCATGTAATATTTTGTGTGAGTAATTGAAAATAATCTTGGAAAATTCATATTTTTATCTCATAATTATAATTAATGTGGTTTAATTTGAGTATATGTATTATCCTTTTAAAATATAAATAACTTTTCTTTACATAGCTTTGTTGTGAAATCCCCATTCCACGTCTTGGCTTCTTTCTTGTGAACTAGACTACTTGAGCAAATGATATATTGTAAGTCTTGTGTTGCATGAAGAGTTAGTTATTTCCCCTACTCTATTCTGTCTTTGATTGGTTTAATTCTCTGTTTTTATTGGGAAATAGGTGAAAGAGGCAAAGGGACTTTCTAAATTTTTACTTTTTGAAATATGCTTGCATAAATGCTATTATTCCAATCAAGTAATCTTTATATTACTTGATTTTTCAGAATGCATTCTTGAAACTTGTTCGAATGATTCTAATGAAAGATTCCCAATGTACAGAATGTACCACTATGGTAACCGACCTAAAAGATTTTCTGAAAACTACTTCAGAAGTAAGTATATTTTCTCATTATTGTTATAAATTTATTAATTTTACTCACTTTATATTAATAAATATTGATACCTTTATGGATACTCTCAATCATTATTGATCTAAATTTGAATATTATTGATTTGTATATTGTGAAATTTATGTTTACTTATGAGTTATTCTGGTGATGTTTCATTAATATTTAGAATGCTTACAAAAAATATTTCAACATTTAGCTTTTTGTAAAACTCCTTTCTCTTAGCTTTGATGTATTGTTAATAATAGTTAATTTCTTATGATTATTTATATAAAGTTGAGAGAGAGAAGTGGTTTACACTGTTTATTTTTAAATTTTAATTTTTCTGATTTAGTTATAAATTTTATTATTGTGTTAAATGCTTTGATTTTAAAACATTGTAAATGTTAATTTACTGAATATGGTGTTTTTCCTTTCTTTTCCTAAAAATGTTTTGTATTAACATTTAAAGGTGTATGGCACAGTTTTTATACTTTCCTCCTGAAATATTGGGCAATTTTTTTACTATTTTTTTTTAAAAAATAGCAAATATTAACATTTAATGGTGTATAGAGTTCAGTTTCCATAATTTCTTGTCCTGAAATACAGGGCAATTTTTTTTTTTAAATTTTCTTTATCTACATATGTTAATTCACATCTTCATAAGTTTCAAAATAATACAGGAATTTTAATAGCTTTTATATTTTTGAAAAACATAACATACAAACCTGCCCACTTCAATGGGTGGATTTATTTAATAAATTAAAAAATTTCATATAATGTTTTCATTTTCAGGTGAATATTTTCTTAAGATATTTTGTCTTGAAAAATGTTACAAGAATTCTCATATATAATAGCACTAACACTTGGCAAATCCACATCTTTTATAAATGATATTTACGTGAAAAACAAAAAGTAAAAAGCATGCTAACTCACAAATACTTGTGGGGGGAAAATCCTGAACCCTCTAGTACAATATAGCTACCAAAATAAAATATATTTTTTTTCTTTTTTTAATTTAAATGGGAATTAGTATTGAAATAAAGGGGAAAGTTTTTCTCCTGTGATTTCCACATGACCTCTACTCAAATCTTAGGAACTGTATACAGAGGATTTAACTAATATATATACTTATATTTGGGAAATAAGATAAGGAATAAAAATAATCATTTATGTTTATGACAAAGAAAAAAAAATGCATTTTAAATTGTCAAGAAGAAATATAAATGTATTTGTGTATTTTGATCCTAATCATAAAAAAGTTTTAAAAAATTTTATGCAAAATATTTTTTAACGAAGTTGAATAATATGTAGAAATCATATCACTTGTAGCAATAACAATATTTTTAAATTAAATTTAATATAGTAAGAATTAATTTGTATCTAAATCCAGTTAAATAAAGTTAGCTAAAAAAATTAGAAATTACTACAATTCAATACTAAAGTATTTTTTGTTAGAAGGATTAGATTTAATTAATCATTCAAAGTAATGAAATTTACGAATAAAGAATGTGTTTATGAAATTGATCAATTTATAAAATTTTAAAAACTAATTTAATTTATTTCATAACTGTCATATTTTTGTATGAATTTTGAGTTTTGAAATAATAAAAAATGAATATATGACTTGTTACAGGATTCTCGTGCTATTTTATTTCTAAAATTTTTTCTCTGTGTATGTGTTACATTTTCTCTTTTCTTAATTATTTGCAGTTAGAAATATTAATCAGATTTATCAAAAAGGAAAATAAGCAACTTTCATTTCCTATTTTAAAATGCACTTAAAATTATAATCAGTTTGCATTTCAAATTCAAATGTAACATGTTTAATTAATATTTCAATCAATCAAATCTTAATTCAGTTTCCTCTTATTTAATAATATTATTTTGATTGTGATAAATTTATTGTATTGTAGTCATTATCGAAAACATAAGTTTCCTCTTTTACTCCAGTAATTATTTGAATTCTGTTATATATGCTGAATTTACATGACATATAAATCATTTTTAAAATATTTGTTCATGATGATTTTGTCAATGTTTTATTTTTAATAAAATGTCTCAAGTTTTTTTATTTATTTGTTTATAAGAATATTAGACTTGATTTCTCATATATGTATTCCCTAATAAGAATATAATCGTGTCTTTTTTTTCTCCCTTGATTGTGTTTAGTGTTCTATAAATCCAAATCAATTGTAAATGGTTCATTAAAAAAATTTTTTTAAACCCAATTGAAGTATTAAATACAGAAAAGCCTACATTCTATATCAACTCAATGTTTTTATTATTTATAAATAAATAGAATATTTCATTATATATATATATATAAATACATATATATAAATAGAATGTTTCATTATATTACATATTTTGTGTTATGACCAAATAAGAAATAATTGTAAGATTTTTAAAACTAAAATATTTTCACTTAATTAACAATCTTCTATTTTGTGTATGTGTGTTTTCCCCCAAATTATAACTTAAACTTATGTCTACACAATATATTTCAGTATTTAGAATGTAATATGAAACTTAATTCTTGTTTGATCTAAGAATAACCAAATACATTAATATTTGGTTTTCAAATTTTTTTATGATAATATTGATTGTATCAGTGGGAATATTTTTCGTCATTAAGTATTTATAACTTAATATTATGATTTAAACTTGTGCATTTGTGTCAAAATTTAGAAATAGAATATAAAAATAGATTTTCCTTCTAATTTAAAAGATTGATCCAAAATGTTAAAGTTTAAGGAATGTTTATGTGATAATCTGGACTAAAAAATTTTTTTTTCTGTGAAATTACCATGAAATAATTTAAATGTTAACGAATTATATTATTTTATTATGTGAATATGTTAATAAATCTCTTTTAAAATGCATTTAATTTCCTTTGTTTTACAGTCAGAAGCAAAGACATATCTTGAAACTATTTGCCAAGAAAAAATGCCCTCATATTTGGTAAATATTACAATACAATAATTTGATTTAAAAACTTTAGTTCTGTGCATTCTGAATTTATAAAAAATTTACCTCTTGAGCTTTTCATTTGAAACTTAATAATTACTCAAAGTTCATTTTTTTTAATAATAATAATTTGTTTTTGTTATTTTTCCTTATAATCTTTATAATAACATCATAATTTATATTCTCTGTTTTCTGTAAATTAGAAGAATTCTCTAAATAAGGAACTTCTCTTGAAATGCATGATGTATTATAACATTCTGTTTTATAATTTTAAAAGTTTAATTGGTCTGATCAAAGAAAATTTGAATATAGTGTACCATACAATAAAATGTTATTCTTTTTGTGATTGTTAATTAAATTGTTGTAAGTAATATGTGTTATAAATATCAATCAATATTTTAATTTTAAGGGAGTAAATCACTGAACTAAATATTTTGTTTTAATTATTTTATTTAATCCTTTAAAAAGTTTTATTTGTTTATATTTTAATTTTTTAGACTTTTTTCTCCTACTATCATTGTTAAGGCCTCAATTAAATGAAGAGCATGCTATTCTAGTTGATCAATTTGTTGTTCTATTATCTTTTGATTACGAGATAATTATTATGAATCTTCTTATAACTGTTAGCTGCTTAAGTTGCCCCTTAATATGCCAAAACTAACAGTTGAAAAAAAACATATCTTACAAGGATAAGGTTTAGATAACAATGCACTTATCTTATGTTTAATAACAGCCACTTATACAATATTTTAATTATCTTTTTTTTTCTAGTGTGATTTGGTCCTAAACCACTATTTCTCTAATTTGTATGACTATGTAAAGAACACTGTAAGTTTTTTTTTATCTTTGACTCTTTACTAATAAAAATGAAAAAGTATTTTAATTTAAAAAAAAATAACTAATATATTTTTATTGCAGCCTGCATTAGATTTATGTAGCACTGCTGGAGTTTGTCCTAAGAAATGTGATCTTACGGTAAGTTTTTTTTAAAAGTACCAATTACATAAATTTTTATTTTCAATATTAATATATATGTGTGCAAGGAGTGACTGAAAAATCTGTTTAATGGATGGATAATTCATAAACCATGCCAATTTAAAATGAATTCTTACACATGCGCAAAAGAGAGGTGGCATGTAAGAAGTAACTAAGGAAGAATAGTGTGTTATGGATAGTCAAACTGTGTATGTTTGAAAATTCATCTCTAATTGGAATTAGGCAATTCATAAACATCAAGTTTTGCTAAAAATTGGAGGGGACACATATTTCTTCATATTTGTTTGTCCCATAGGTGTACAGAATTAGAAAGTGGAGTCTGTTTCATAACAATACACCTCAAACTGTGATACATATGTACAACTTTTGGTCTAACATTATATAACAGTTATCACACATCCACTATACCTAACCTCAAGATTGTCATTAAGGTCATGTTTTGCAGATATATATGAAATATATTTTAATCAATCCCAAAAGAAGTCTATGCTTACTCATTCCAGTTGATTTATTAACACTATAAGTGTAATGCACATAAGTGTATTATGGCCAATGGATGTTAGTATGTGGATGATTAACACATTTGGTACCATTGACACCCTGAAAGTCAGCCTAGTTCTACCTCGTATGCCAGCAATTCTCTGGACTAACAATCAATTGTGATAAGTTACAGGCTTTATTTTTAGTGCAGCTATAAATGAAGAGGTTTTTGAGGCTTATTAATAAACCATTATTTTTATATGCATGGTTCTTAAATTTTGGGTTTCAATATTTTATGTACATTTTTAAAAATGGTGGACAGTATATTTGGCTTCTAAGGATGGATATATAAATTTTACTGACAACAAATATTATGTTAAATATGTTAAAGATATTTTGCTTCCATTATTTGTTCTACGCTTCCATTCACTAAACTTTTGACCTTGTGTGTATACATAAAATATATTATGATGACAACTTTATTAATTTATGCATGACTTTTAGTGATACTGTAGTTACATAACTAGAAAGGATTAAAAATTTATCATAATGTGATGGCAACATTGAGTAAAAAGTGTTAATTAGCATTAATATTTTAAAGTTTTGTTACTTATGCAAAATTATTTGTATGCTCTTTAATTTTTTAAAATGTCATTTAGAAAATTGAAAACAAAAATAAAAACATTTATTATTTAATTGGCTTTGTTTTTAAGTACAATCTTAAGCATTATTTCATGTTATAGATTTTATGAGTCTTTAATTTTTCCTATATTTAAGTTTAGTTCGGTTTTTATATCTATCCTCATCTTAGCAATTTAATTAACTTTGTACATATTAAGTGTTAATATTATATTAGTAAAAGAAAGTCTAATATTCCAAGTAATTATTCATTTAAATAAATTGTGATATATTGTATATTGTTAGAATGTGCTTTATATTTGACATTTCAGTTGACAAATTACTAGGTTTCTTGAAATTAATAATTGATGAACCAATCATATAAAAAATACATTTTCTTAATTTAAATTAGTTTATTAATTCCCAAAAAAATAAGGTAAGTCATTCATTGCTCTGAATTAGTCGCTATTTTGAAATATATCAGATTTAAATGAAAAAAAATTTATCCAATTTGTTATTCTGAATTATTTTTTCATTTAAACATATAAGTAACATTTTTGTTGTATACTTAGGAATTTATATTATTGCAAATTGCAATAAAATATTAACTAAATACACACTAAGTACCTAATTGAAAGAAACCATATGCAATAAATCTAATAAATAAGTAAGCATGTATAATAGTAAAATCTATTTCATGTGTGAATATTTTTTTAGTTTAATAGTAAATCAATTTAGCTGAAAACTACTTAAAATCAAAGTCAAATATCTTAGGGGGAAAATAAATCTATGCTATACCATTCAGAGAATTTTTAAATTACTTTTGCTTTTTACTTTTGCTTTCTTCATACATTACTTTTTGCTTATATTTAAATTTTCTTTTGAACAATACAATATTATTTCTTTGCCCATCATAACTCAGGTATTTTTATTTTTTTGTTTACAGCGAGAATCAAAATTAAAAGATGAACTGGAATGCGAATTCTGTGAACATCTCTTGCAACATGTGAAAGATTTGATTACTGCAAATACAACTGCTGTAAGTTAATATTTTGTGTTTAAAAAATTAACTTAATCAAAGCATAAATTTTATGATTATTTAAAATTATTAGCTAAAAGTCATGAAACATTTTAGATTTAAAATTTTACTTTTTATTGCCTTGTTTCTATTGGTTTTCTAAAAAAATATCAGAAGTCAATATCATAAGATATATTTTAATTTTATAAGTTTAACTATTTTATTACCCTTTCTTCTATAATATCTGTAGAAATACATGTAAACAAAAATGTTTTCAAGATTCAAGTAATTTTATATTTAAATATTAATGTATTCATTTATGCTAATTATTATTTACATTCTTTAGGAAGAATTTAAAACTGCGTTGTTGAACTTTTGTAAAGTTATTGGAAAATTTTCGGATAAAGTAGGTTATGTAATCATTCCTCCTATTTTAGTTTATTTGTGATATTAACTTACGTTTTGCATTAATATTGTATTAATTTTTTACAGTGCACTGCATTAGTTAATGATTACTATGACATGCTTTTTGATTATATCAGGAAGTTGGTATGTATTGATCTACATTCTATTTTATTTTATTCTTACATTTGTGTATAATTTTTACATTTTTATAGTTTAAACATTCTTTGTATTGTTGTAATTTTACATTCTATTTTATTTTATTCTTACATTTGTGTATAATTTTTACATTTTTATAGTTTAAACATTCTTTGTATTGTTGTAATTTTTCATTATAAAATTTATTTGGTATATATTAGTTTATATAGATTAATTAGGAAGTTTTAAATTCCTTGTATTGATTTTCAAAAAGTATCTAATAAGATGTAATTATTCCTTATGTTTATGAATATACTCTTTTATAATACATTTCATACTAATCATAATAGTACACAAGTTTGGGTGATATTTTTTATATTTTGTTTACTTCTAAATATTGGAAAAGTTATTCTAGTAAATCCAAAATAAATTATATTGCATTTTAAATCATTCATCGTAAGGTTATTGTTAATTATTTATTAATTAATCCTTATGTGTGTATCTGATTTCGGAATGTAGCTTTACTTTAATGATAAGCTTCTTCTTTTTTAATGATAAGTAGAATTTTATTTAATTTCAACAAATCTTACTTCTGAAATGAAAGTATTCTTCAATAATCATGTTACAAAAATGTTTGTTGATTTATGTCACTTATTGTTAGAATAAATTTTAATTTAAGTAAAGCATTTTTTGATAGATAATGAAAGGAATTTGCTTCCAGAAACATTATTTTTACAAAACTTATATTAAATTAATTTTGAAAAATTACAGACTCCAAAATTTATGGCTGCTGTCTAATCAGTAGCCATTTCTGCTATATTTTCTGTGGTCAGTCATTCCAAATTTTTTATATTGAAGGAAAAATCTGAATAATAAAAAAAATTGAAAATTTGCTCTGATTGTATATAGTTTTAATTAATAAGGTGTAGCTGCTAATAGCTTAGCTGTGAGAAAATGTTCATCCTCATCCTCAAAAATTTACAATCCTCAAATAATTTCAGTTTATTTGAATTATTTTATCTTAAAATGAGTTTTATTATTTGTATTCTAAATTCAGTGAACAAAATATTTCTTCTAAAATAACTTATAATTATTTAGGACACTAAAGGAATGTGCACTCTTATGGGACTATGTGGTAATAATGAAGCTTGCTCAAAAGTTTTACCGCTGGTGAAACTCATTCCAGCTCTTGACCCACCAAGAAAAATTCCATTGATTAAACTCCAACCAGCACATGAAATCAAAAAGAACATCAGTCCCATGCCTCTTGTCAAACTTATTCCTGCTAATATTTCTCCAAAAGAAACCAACGATATTTTTCGTAAGCATTATTAAAGTTGCTTCTTTTTGCTCAAAACTTAAATTCTTATTTTAATGTTCTTACCAAAACTTTTGTGATATTTTCAATCGTTGATATTTTTGTATGTGAATAATCCTTGAATTGCTGTATATTTTTAAAAATAATTTCTTCAGTATTAAACATTGTATTGTTATAATTTTTTTGTGAGAAATACTATATGGTTGAGTAATATAAAAAAAGGATTTTCTTTTTTAATTTATGAATTGAAGACTTGTAGTTTTATTTAAGACACTGGATGTATAATATGTTTATTAAAGGCACTGAGAAATAATAAATTTTTAAAAATTGCTTTTGTGTTCTTGTTTTTCTTCCTTATTTTGGTGTATTTTACAGTCATTTAAAATTATAATTAGTATATTCAAAATTCAGTTTTAACAATTAATTCCATTACAAATATGCATTATACTATTTAAAAGATCTTTGTTTCTTAGAATGCATCTTTCATTTCTGTGTTTAATGAAAAACTTTATTTTAATGTAGAAAACCCAAAAGTTCTTTGTCCTTTTTTTAATTTTATTTCTTGAATAAAAATATTTTGTACAGAAAATCAAAATAAATAAAATTAACCAAATTATTACAATATAATTCATTTCTTTAAGCTTAATGCCAGCTTAATAATTTTAATGTTATGGAATTCTCTTTTATTTTTCAAACAGTTAAATGTTCAAAAAAATCAAATTAACTTTAATAACTTTTAAATATATGAAATTTATTTTGACCAATGAAATTACACTTGTTAGACATAATTGAAATTCAATTTACATGCATAAGTATTAACTAATAACTTATAATTACGGTAATCCTTTGGGATTTTTAAAAATAATTTACATATTACCAATAAGATAAGCAAAATACTAACAGTTTGAAATTTTAAAGTTATTAATTTAAAAATTAATGACACTTATCCAATTATTATTTAATTAACATTGCTTGTTAGAAAACGTTGCATCGTTAAAATGTAATTCTAAAATATTTTGCTACAAAATTATATTGACCTTGACTTAATTTTTTATCACTTTATTATGATCTAAATTTACTTTACTTATGATTTTCTTATTATCTCTTATCTCATTTTATATCTGTAATAGTTCATAGTTCATTTTTTAACAATTAACATAAGAATTTTGTATTTTATATCAGATAAATTTCTCACTTCATGTGATTAATTTTTTTAAAAAAAAGTAATTGTATTGTTAAAATGGTTCACTAATAATTTTTATAACCATACCCACTAATCATCTTAAACAAATCATGCACATAAAAGGCTTTGCTATTTTTTTTTCTTATTTTATCTGTAATTTGTATTTTTTACTGATTTAATTATTTGAATGTAATGCAAATAAAATCTTTTCTTATAAATGATGTGAAAATACCTTAACATAATTTTAAAAACCCTATGAATATTTAATTTGTTATAAATGTATAATATTAGTTAAATTTTAAATTGAACATTTAAAAAAGCCTTTAAAATACCATAAAAATTGCACAAAATGTTATGTACTGTTTTAACACGCATTTTGTCATTCAATTAAATTGCTGTTATGTAAATTAGCCTATAAATTTTTTGAGAAAGTGAATTTTATTATCTCTTTGCTTAAAATCTTATGTGTGCAACTCTTTTATAATCTTGTGGCTTTGAAATGTTATTATTTTAATTATTAAAAGCATAAAAATGTTTAACATACTCATAATTTCTTGTTCAAATGCATTAATTAATGTATTCTATATAAGTGTTCATATTCACATATTTCTTTTATTTGTTTTGATCTACAATTGTATTTTTTCATTTCTAGCTCCTCAGTTACCCTTACAAAGACTTGTTCTCCCCCGTCCAATATTTGAACCTGATACAGAATGCGCTTTATGCAAAGCATTTTCAGTTTATTTGGAAACAGATCTAGCTGGTGATAAAAGAAAGGTTTGTGTCATTTTTTTTATTTACACCCTATCTATATAAGTTTTCATATCTTGAAAATTTCCATGAAACGCAATTGTAAATAACCTAATATAAATCTGTTACATAAATATATCACATATTACAATATTTATTTTGTAAAAATTTTTAAAACTATTTCAGTATGTTTTTTAAACATCATCAATTTTTGTTTTGAAATTAATGAATATTAAAATTGAAATATTATCTTGAAATAATGGGTACTATTTGTTGTGTCTTATAATCCCACAGATGATTATTATACTGATTAATATTACTTATTTTGTATAAGTTCAAAATATAATAATACTTGGTGTCTACTGTTTTGTATTACATTTTCCTAAGCATAAATTTTTAATTAAATAGTAATTTGTGATTATATTTTTTCCAAGTATATAAAAATATTCTCTCCCAAATTTATATCTGTTCTAGCTGAATAAGTATTAATCTGTAGAAATTTGATCATGTTATTTTCTAAAATCCATTATTTGTAAAATAAATGAATGGTGATAGTGAAAGTACAAAAGAACTAATTATATGGCTATTATGGTAAACCAGAAAAAAATCTTTTCTTTAATGATACATTGAAAAAATCATTAAATACACTTGTAAAACTTGTAATATAAATCTATAAATTGCTTGTAATTATAATCACTTAGGAGCTCAAAAGTGTATCTTATTTCACTTTTATTAGTAAAGTCATTTTGAATCAAACTGCTGACTATGATTATTTTTCCAGTTTTTTATAGAGCATACAAGTGTTGAATGAAATAATAGAAACACCTGCAAAAAATGAAAATTTTTAATTAGTAAGCAGTTAGCCACTTTGGCTTGAATTTGACATGAGATTGACAAGTAAGGACTTGTACAAAGTTCATCATAATTTACCATTCCTTTTGCAGAACCGTCTTGAGTTCAGACAGTGTACACAAAGAAGGAAACTATGCACATACTTTGTTCTCTAAAAAACTCCATAGTTTCAATCTTGTTGAGATAGAGGATTAAAAACATTAGATGTACTACTTCATCATCATATTTGTGAAACCATATTTAAACACAAGGAGACCAGTGAAAAGATCCATAGGTGATCCACAAAAATGGTTCGGTAATGGTCACCTGTGATTTAGCCCCACAAGATGATGAGAGGTCCCAATCCACAGGGAAGATATTCCATTTCATGCCATCACAGAACCTTTTCCATGTTTCAGGGTTGGAACCAGTCAGTTAACATTAAATATTTCTGTCTATGTTTTCCAGGTGAACACATTCCTTTTGATTTGGATTCATCAGACCATATGATTTGCTGTTATTGCAGTTGTGTCCAGTTTAGGTGGTCTTGGCATCACTATAATATCTTCAAAGCATTCCATGCTAATTTTAATGGTTTTAAAATACTTAGTCTGCCATAAATATTTGCAACATGAAGTATTTATTGAATAGTTTTCATGGATACAAGACTTTTAAAGTGGGTTTTTATCTCGGACATTATCTACAGCCCTGCAGTTTTGCAATTTTGGGAAATTATCCTCTTCAACACTCATCTATTTAGCTTTGACTTTCACTCACTGTTGGGCTTCACAAAAGTTACCTTACCAAGGTTTGTGTAAACTGTCATAACCTTAACTCAGTGATCCTTGAAACACGTGTAAAATTGGCTGTTCTGATCATGGATGATGAAGCAAAGCGAGTTCCAATCATCATGCCTCTTTACAAAGGTCAGAAATAATCATGCTTAACTAGGAACTTAATTTTCTCCCACTTCCAAATTCTTGACTAGTGACTTCCATTTTGTTGCTACTAGATTGCACTCTGTTGCTGCATGAGGCATTTGAAAGATGAGTCATTTTTAAATTGGTATTTCTATTATTTTATCTTATAGACTTATACTTATTATTTTGTCCATTAAAAAATTCTTAAATTTCATTTTTTCAAATTGTATATAATGTTGTTAACAAATAGCTACAATTTTTAATTATTTTTTAATGTCTCTTGAAATGAATTATAGCACATCTGTTGTTTAATTTTAATTTTGAATTATATTAAAACTATATACTGCTATAAAATTTCTCTGACAATATTTTGGGCTTCATTTCTTGCAGAACACATGTAGTCTATACACTCATCAAAACTAATGCATCTTTAAATTGATATTAGTGTTATAAATTGCATTAACTTTTTTCAGAACTTATTAATTTGACTTAACAGTTGGATGGTTACTACTCTTTTTAGCTTTACTGATTATGGATCTATTATCCACTATTGCCATAGTTGTGTGTAGTAATTTACCAATTTTAAGTATAGTCTTGGTCAATTTTCATATGAGGAAAGCAACTATAGTTCTACAAATAAACACACCTGACCTTAAACTTATGCTAATGCTAGTACTTCCTGAAATTGTCAGTGCAAAAAAGACTATTTTATGTTAATTTCTCTCTCAGAAATCAGTTTTACACATATTTGTATATTTGTACAGATTTTTGTTTATATTTTTTATCATATAATATATTAAATTCATGTGGTATGTATATATGAGAAGTAACATGGAATTTTAGCCAAGTAGTTTTTCTTTTTACAACACTTTATGCAGATTTTACTGCATAACTATTACAAGAAGAGATGACATTTTATTTTCTATTCAATTTTATAATCATTCTGATTTAATACTTTTTTTAGGATGCGGTACGTGATACTATCAATGCCATTTGTGAAAAGTGGATGGTTGAGTATCCTGACCACTGTCATCGTATTGTACAAAAATACTCCATGAAAATGCAATATGCTATTGCTAAAGGAATAACATTTGAAGATCTGTGCTCCAATGTTAAAGCTTGTCCTCTTGTAGAAAAAAAACCAGGTACTTAGTTGCTGATCAGAAGCAAACTGTAAAAGATATTTAAAAAAAAATTAATATTATCAATTATCTTTATTACTATGTTAAAAAATGAAATTTAAATAAGCATAATTTCTGGAAGGGACATCATGCTATTTAAAAGTTTAGTTTTTATCAGTGCAGCATTTACATGCTCTCAAATATATTGTTTGTAAAATGGTTAAATAGTATATGAAAAATGTAAGAAAATACCCATCAATAATGTCAAGAATTAAAGGTACTTAAATTATATTCATCTTACCAATGTGCTTTATGCTTATTTCATTGCTAAGGAGTTCTTCAGTTTCTAATTAAAAATTTTCATTCTCAATTATTTTATTTTTTTAGAAATGATAAAAGTTACTGTAGAAAATAAGGCTGGTCCTTTCTGTGATCTGTGTAAAGATGCTATGACACAAGTTGAAAATGAACTCAGTGATCCTGCTATAAAAGTAATTCCTACTATACATTTAGTTGATTCTTAAGATTTTAATGTCTTTTTCAAAATTTTCTGTATAAGCTCTGCGAAATTTGTCTTTATTTTAACATTCAAGATTCTTTTAAAATTATCAAGTGTTTATATTTATTAACACACTTAATATTTTAACATTCAAGATTCTTTTAAAATTATTAAATGTTTATATTTATTAACACACTTAATATTGCTTAAAAAGGTGAGTTCTTGTACCCCACTAAGAAATGTAAAGTAAATTATGTTTCTAAAAATGAAATATCTGCAAAACAGTTTTATAAAATAAAAGTACTGGAGAATGCATATCCTAAGTGGCATTTTTCATCCCTGAAAAATTTTCTATCCTTAAGAAATTTCAAAAAATATTATCCAGAATATTGTTTTAAAATAATTAGGTAAAACATTTACACACACACATTTCCTCTGTTTTGTTTCAAAACTAAATTCTAAAAACCCCAAATTTCATAACGTATAATAATTTTTTTAAAAAAAATTAAATTAGCGCATTCACTCAAGGATAATTTTTGTCAACTAATCATACATACTCAAAATTGTTCATCATCTGTAAATAACATTAATGTTTAGCTACAATGTCCTTCGAAGTTTTTTCCAAACCACTGCTTTTGAATTAGTTAGCATTGAGATTGAAAACTTACTTGCTTTCTTTATTGCCTCTCTATCTGGATCTTGAATTAATTAAACGAAATAAAGGAAAAACTTTTCTTTCTATTTTGTTGTAAAAAATGATATTGGGAATAATAGAAAAGGAAAGATGTGAATGGGTGTACATATAGTGGGGGTTATAAATTATGGATTAGTGTAACTTCCTTTTTATATTCAAGAAAATAAAATATTAGATCAGTAGAAGATATTTTATTGGAGTAATTTTAAAATAATTGCATTTTCAATAACTGCTAAAGAAAGATCATGTTTGAAAGGTGATTTTTTTTTTTTTTTTTTAATTGAAATAGACATTTTCTGCCTCAAGAAAATTATTTGTTTCATAATTCTCTCTCTTGAAATATTAAATATCAGAAGAAGCATTTTCTGTCGTGAACTGTCAATTGTTTGAAAAATTACTTAGCACAAAATGAGTAATGTTAAAATTATGTTTTCCAACTAGTTTTATTTGTTAGTAAAACTTCTGTCTCAGAAGTTTAGGTAAAAAACCACTTATAATACAGATGCTAATATTCTCATATTAAGTATGAAAAGATAAGTATGACTTGACATATCAATTAAAAAAAAAGAAATGTATCACAAATTGAGTTTAGTAAAGAATATGAATTTTGCGTCTTCCAATAATTTAAACTTTTTTTTAATTTTAAGTATGAATTTGTCTTTTCTTACTATTAATGTTTCATAAAGCTATGTAATTTTTGCTTTTGGAAAGTTGAATCAAAAAAGGAAAAAAAAAGTTATGAACAGCAAAAATATAACTAAGCATATATCTAATAATTATAATTATCTAGGAACCAGTATCCCTTATCCTTTTCAAAAGGTGTTTTATCTAAAAAGCAAAGAGGCTATGTAAATATATTATTCTAAAGTTTTTGTAAATGTTTAAGAATTTAAAAAAGCTCATGTTACAAAAACATTAAATATGTGGAAGAAAAACTGAAGAAGCATATGAAAATCAAATAGACAAATCAAAGAAGTTTTTCTTTTGTAGCTCTAATTTTTTTCCATTTAGACAGCAAATTATTTTCATACATTTTATTTATTACCATAGCATCCACTGCTCAGCAGCTTAAATTGTTTTATTAAACATTAATTAAGTTAGGACACTTTTAAATAAATGGTATTTTAAAGTAAATGCAATTAAACAGTTTTGTAATTATACATTGCTCAGATTTTGTAATTATTTTATTAGCAAAAACTAGAAAATTTCTTTGACCAAGCCTGCAACCTTCTACCTGAAAGTTTTAGAGATGACTGCACAAATTTTGTCAATCAGAATATTGATGCTGTTATAGATATCTTACAGCAAGAACTACAACCAAATAATATCTGCCCTGCTCTGAAACTTTGTGCAGGTAAAATTTCATTAATCTATTAAAATGTTTTCTTCATTTTAAAATGTTCTGTACTTAAAATCAGTTTATATCAATAGTTCAAAATATGTATAAAAACATTTCATATTTTAGGTGTTCCTAGAATTGCTCTTCCCCAAAGAGTAAAGGACCTTGAATGTGATGTATGCAAAGATGTTGTGAGTTCATTCCGTCAAAAGTTGGAAGATCCAGCATCTAAGGTATATTTAGTTACATTTGTTACACATATATTTTATATTTAGTTATAGTTATATTTAGTTACACATATATTTAAGAGTGATTTGAATAACTTTTTTTATTTAAGTTTGGCTACATTTTAAGAACGCCATATTTACTTATTATATGCTTAATTCCAACATATTTCTATAAACATAAAATTGTTTTTATCTCATGTATTGTGCAAGCTGAGTTAAAGGCAAATTATTGACAATTTGACCTTTGGTTTAATAGTGTCTTGGTTCAATTTCTACCTTAATAATAATATATATATATATATATATATATATATGTATATATATATATATATATATATATGCAAAATTTAAATGAATGTTTATAATTGTTACAAATCCATTTTTAACTGTAAGTTGCAATCAAACCTATCATTATTGCATAAAATTGCATTAATGAAATTCAATTGAGATATTTATTTCCTTTATTTCAGAAAATAGTCCTTGTGTTTCTGGAAGAAGGTTGTGCTCGACTTCCTGAATCTTTAGCTGCTGAATGCAAAAAGTTTATTGATGAAGAAATTGACACTGTTATGAGCATCATAATTCAAGAAATGGATCCCAATTCTGTCTGTTCGCTTTTGAATATTTGTCCAGGTATATAATTTCTTAATTGATTATATATCTTGAACTATATATGTATATAAGTACAATGCATATTTAGTTAAAAATTTCTCAAAATATATAATGGTTTCCTGAAGCTTTTTTTTTTCTAATAATTTTTGTATATTGTTAAAATAATAACAAGTTATACTACATATGTGTATTCATAAGTCTGGATTAATTGTGCTTATCATTTTTCATTGAATATAATACTTACTTATTGTTGAAATAATGTGCAGCAGTTGAGGAAACAAGACATCAAAAATATTAAGTTGAATTAAAAGCTTACAAAAATATTATCAAATTTACTATAAATTTTCAATCTATTTTAGTGAATATTTTATTTTTTCCTTTTAAATAAATGTTTTTCATTCTTAAAATATTCAAAATGCAAAAATTATATTTATTGTTCAGTGAAAAAAATATACGATGTAAATTATTTTAAAAAAACTAAAAAAAATTGAATAAATGAAAAGATATATGATCTGAGAGAAACTATATTTGATACTTACAATGACTAACTTAAACTTTCCATTAAGATATCTTAATATATACTTGTAGTTTTCTTACTAAAAAGTTTTAAGTTAATTGCTTAAAATTCCCTTTATTAGCTAAAGTAACGCTACTATTATTGTAAATGTGCTATTTATAATTTTTGTTTATTATGGAGTATATATTTCTAAACAATATATTCACAACACTAAAAATGATAAAGTTAGGAAGATATTTTTTAACAAAATAAAAATTGTTCACCACAGAAAAGATTTTTTTTTTTTCAGTAAGGTAAAATAAATAAATAAAAAAAGCAAAAATTTATATTAAGGCTAAATTTTTTTAATTATGGAAACATTTGAAATTCCATGTTCAAAAATTTTCAAGGAGAGTATTAATAACACCAAAAAAATATGATTTGTTTTATTGATAATTTTTAATTTTTTATAATTAAAACTTATTCAAGCATTTATAAAGAAATCAAAATTAACTTAATTTTGTATTATAAGTATTTATAAAACTAGTTAAGTATGAACATTTTTAGCATTGAATTGTAATTGAAAAGAAATAAAAAATTGTTTTTTATGTTGTAAATTAAAATTTTTTAAAGTAATATTAAATTTTGCTGAGATTGGCAATGCTTTCTTTTTGACTCTTTACAATATTCAAATCTAAAGTATCTCACTTCTAGGATGTCCATCAAATATTGATTATTTATTTTGCTTTGTTTATAATTTCTTGCCAAAAATTAATGAAAATTCTATTTAAAAAGAATATTTGACAATTTTGTAAATTTAAATTTATAAATACAATTTAAGTCAAAGATAAATTTGTACTTATTTACTCTTGACTTGTAATAATGTTATTTAAAAAAATATATTACCCTATTTAATTGTAAATAAATGTGGAAAAGTTTTGATGTCCTTATCAACTTGGAATATAGCCAATATGATTTTCAACATAAAAAAATTATATTACTGTTTCATCTTGGTTACTTTCTTTGTCTGTTTTACTTAAATGTATTCTTGATAGTAAATATTTTTGTATGTTTAAAATCTTACAGTAATGATTAACAGTTACAAATTTTTTTAAACGTGTACTTTTCTAATTTGAGACAAATAAAAGTTGAATATGCTTTATTGTTTTTTATGTTAAAAAATTATTCAGAATTAACTACATGCCTTGTGTTTTAATAATTATATTTTTTAATTATTCAGCATCTTTAAAGAAGGAAGAGCCTAAACAAGTTAATGATCTAGAGTGTGACCTCTGCAAGCAAGTTGTTACTGAAGTAGAAAATATTATTAAAGACAAAAAATCTGAAGTATAGTATATGTTCTAATCATTTTCATAAATATTCTATTGATATGCATTAATTATATGAAAAATAAGAATATTATGTTGTGATTTTTATAAAGATCAAAACAATAAGTTATAATTTATTGTGAATGTAGGATATATACTACATGCTAAATGATTATAACAGCATGATCAATTAGTTTTCTCTTTTAAAAAATTGCCTATTACTTGTAATGTAAATTAAAATCCCATTAATTTATTTGTAATCACATTTCATTTGTTCAAATATTTATTTAAATTTTAAATTAATCAAATATATGCTACATGTGTATTAATATTCTGCAATTTATCATCAGTTTGATATGATATAATATGGAATATTATTGTTCAGCAATTTCTAAGTATTTCTAATAACATGAATTAATTATAAACATGAATTAATGTAAAAATTTTGTTCAAAAATGTTTCATTTATTTCAAATATTTTAAGGGAGTGTTTTTCAATTTTAAGGATGAAATCAAAGCAGCATTGGACAAAGTATGTTCTTACTTACCAAAATCTATTGCCACAAAATGTGAAAATTTTGTTAATCAGTATACAGATCTACTTGTCACACTATTGGCGGAAGAACTAGATCCAGAAATGGTGTGTGCTGCTTTGAAAGTGTGCACCAGTAAGTGTTTTCCTATTAATTATAGTAAAGAATAATATTTTTCATTTTACCAAAGAATATTTCTCAATATCTTTCCCATGTTCCATGTATATAGTATCTATTTTTTTTTAAACTTGTTATCAATTTTAAGCTAAAAAATGAATTTCCACTTGTTTTAAGGTGGAATATCTTCAGAACTTTATTTGATTATACTTTAAAAGAAATATTACTTATATGTATACTTTATTTATTTTTTTAATTTACTATTTCATTTTAAAACACAGTCATTAATCAAATAGAAAAGCCCACTATGTGGGATGTGTATAATATAAAAATTTCTGATTTAAGTGATATATGCTTGTATAAATTGATGATTGGTTAAACCATTATGCATGTAACTTATTTTAAGTTATTTATACTAATTGTATTACATAAAATATAGATTTTAAAATTATTTTATTTCTCCAATTAAAGTGCTGTCATATTTTACTAATTTTCTAGCTTTAAATTCCAACTTAAATGAATTCCTATTATGTATGAGGTCGAGTCATAAATAACTTCCGATTTTTTATCAGATATTTATTTTGTACTCATTAAATAAAAAAATTACATTAATTTGTTATATATTAACCTTCTCCCATCTTCCTGACTTTTTATAAATTTCTTCCGTGTAAAATGTGGCTAGTTTGAACTGGAAGTTTTCGATAGCTTGCATGATTTGCTCCTCAAAATTGAAATTTTTTTTCCAAGTAAAATAATTTTTTGAGAACAGTAGTGGTAGTCTGTCAGGATAGTAAGGAGAATGTGTAAAACAGACCATCCAAGCTCAAGAATTTTTTCTTGAGTCACCTTTGCTGTAATGTGGTCCTGCATTGTCATGCAGAAGGATGACATTTTTGCAATTGATGAGTACTAGACGTTTTTCATGAACTCTTTCTAGCTGCTGAACTTATCTACCTGCAATAATCGATAAATTTGTCCTCAACCACTTGTGGTAAATTATTCTTTGACAATCCCACCATACACACAATAAGATTTTTTGCTATGAATGTTTGCTTTCAGATTTGGTATGGATAGTTCATCCTTATAAAGCCACTATCTACGGCAAACTATATTTTCATATGTGACCCATTTCGCTTAAAGTTATATCTCCAAAATGTAATTTTAAGAACTAATTTCTAATTCTCTAATGTTATCAATTCTTCACCATATGCTCAGCATATTTTTTCAGCTTTCGCCTTAACACTGTTGCCTTGTTTAAATTCTCAAAGCATCAAATATCAATTATGTATTTTTTGGCTCTCCATTTCAAAGGATTTTGGAAGCAGTTTATTTTAACATGTAGGATACAAAGTTGTTGGCAAAAGACTAAAAAAAACCTCGTTTTATTAATGAAAATAAAATTTGTCATGGTAACTCATAGCAGATAAATTTGAATATTACATACATATGTGTGTTGGAAGTTGCTTGTGACTCGACCTAATATTTTAAAAGTTTTGAGCAATAATATGTCTCATCAAGATAATATGTAATTTCTCCACTTTTATTTGATCTAAATTCTTTAATATATTTATAAATTCCCTTAAATTATTACAATGCTTTATTTAAATTCTATGTGAATTTATGCAGCATCTTTAAAGAAAAAGGAGCCAAAGAAACTTAAAGACCTTGAATGTGATCTTTGCAAAGAAGTTGTTACTGAAGTAGAAAATCTTGTTAAGGATAAAAAATCTGAAGTTAGTATTTCATTATTTTTTGTGAATATTTTATATATTCATCAGATATTGATTTTCATTAATTTCAAATAACTATTTAAGTAAAACTGAATATTTTTACAAAAGTTATTATAATTATTTACAATTTGTCATTTATGTGTGAAGGTGAAATGCATTAAATTTATTATTGCAATCACTTGATTTAAGATAGTTTATATTGCTGGTCATTTGTGTATTTAATGCTCCTTACTATACTCCAATTAAGTATTGCAAATCAAATTCAGATGGATCCTCCTTAATGTTAAGCTAGAAACCAGAAATTCTGCAGCATATGTTCCATTAATCCCAAAGTATCATGTTAAATAGTTTGTAACATATTCAACTTGTCTGCAGTGGAAGTTATTGTGGAAAATTGCCTTCTTTAGATTGTGAGGCTCAAATTGGTCTTAGATACTGAAATAAGAGAAGATAGTTAAAAATCAATCTTTGCATTGCTCTTTTTGAAAACATTCATGGTCAAAGCCATGAACATTGCTACGTCATATCCGCCATATTAACTTGATTGAAGGATTAAAATAGCCGCTGTTAATAGATCCCTTTTATCTTCATTCTTGCACTTTAACAGTTCAACATTATGTTTATTTATATGCTACTAATTGTAGTCCTTTAAACTATTTTATGTAAAGATATTCAATAGGATAGTATTAATTTGTATGATCTCTGTTATATTTACATAATTCTTTATGTTCAAATGCATTTTTTTGTCGCTTATCAGTTAAATTTAAAAATGATATTGAATTATAATTGCAAACATTTATTAATGTTAATTATTTACATGCTTACATACTTATATGTACGAGATCATTCTTCATACATTAATAGTGATGGAGTATTTCTCTCTCTCTCTCTGTGTATATATATATTAATACCTTTATAGAAATACACCATCACAAGCAAAAATATTATACTAGTAAGAGGTAAAACTGAATTTAATTTTAGGTAGGGATTTTCTTTTTATTCTGTTTTTATTTCATATAACAATAATAGTTATGTGTTTAAGGCAAAAAAAAGAATTAAATCATTCAAAATTGCTTTAATAATGTCAATTAATTTGCTAATAAAAATTTCATTTAATAACATTTATGCATTTTCCTGTATATCATCTGCAAATTATGTGTTAAAAAAGTTTCAAATTTCAATGTGTGTATTATGCGTTGTCATGGATAATCTAATAAAAATCATTCATCCAAATAGCTAACAGTAATGTTTTGAAAAAAAAAAACACTGATTATCTTTCATAAAATAAATAACAAGTGGCACCACGACTCAAATGACTTATTTTATTTATAATCAGCTTTCTCCAATTGTGTTCAAGAATAAATTTGATTTATTGTAAAGATAAGATTGTTACGAAAACAGTGGCTATCAACATTTCAGATTTCGTCTTCCCCTATGTTATTTTGTTTTGAAAATAGTCAAATTAATATATCATCATCATGTGGAAGCAAAAACTTTTAAGTTATAAAACAGATTTTAAAATAAAAGCTATAGAGAAGGCAAACAAAAAAAAATGGCTATGAATGTGTTAAATTAAAATAAAAGCAAAGCATGTGTAGTGAAAAAAAAAAACAATGCATCCAAAGCACAATTTGAAAATAATCCATTTCTTTCATTTAATAATTAATGAAACAAATTTTATTTCTAAAAATTATTTCTAACCTCATTCTTAAAGTTACTAAGAAATAAAAATGAACAAATTTTCCTAGATTGTTGGAATTATTGCCCTTGATTGATTTTCTGCTTTCTTCTCAGTTTATTGCATTTTGCGATGAAACGGATTCAAACAAATCTTTTTTTATATTATATAACCCTTACATTATCAGCAATATAAATTTTTGACTGTTCTCCAAAAAATATCTGCTGATTATGCAACATTTTTGTTTTTACTCAGAAAAAGTGTCTTACTGATAATACAGTGCTGAGATAATATGCAGGAAAATACAGTACTTGAATTCAAATAAGTCATGTCTGTATGTATCACATTATTTTGTATGTGTGTATAGGTGATATGTGTGATAATTAAGTAGATTCTACTTTGTACAAACAGTTTTTTAATAATTTCAAATATCTCTATGAATTATTTTTCAATTTTAAGGATGAAATCAAGGCAGCTTTAGACAAAGTATGTTCTTTCTTACCAAAATCTTTCGCCACAAAATGTGAAAACTTTGTTAATCAATATACGGAACTCATCATCACATTATTGGCTCAAGACTTGGATCCAGAAATGGTGTGTGCTGCTTTGAATGTGTGCCCTAGTAAGTGCCTTTCTGTATAAGATAAAGTTTCTTTTTTTTTTTTTTTTTTTTTTTTAATTTATGCTTACTTTTTTAAATTCAAAATGAAGGATAATGTTTTAAGATACAGCATTTATCGAAGTCTTAATTTTAGTATTTAATAGTATTTAAAGGAATTTGTTGTATACAATTTATTATTTAAAATTTTGACTAATTGTTTAAGTCTCCTTTCAAGTAATAAAAATTCGATTTTATTTTTATGGTGAGTATAAATTAGCTGTATTTGAGAGATTTAAGTGATGTTTAATTATAAATGGTGTTAAAGAAAACCAATGAATACGAAGTATCTTGTTCAAGTCATTTATGTAAATTTTTCATTTACTTAAAATGTTGGTTTTTATATATTTTTTAAAACTTCTGTAGTAAGTTGCATTTTATAATATTGCTTTCAAGTTAACTTATTTTTATGTTAAATTAATCATAATTATTATATTAGTAGTTTACCACTAAAATATTTTAATTTTTAAGAGTAATGAAGGATAGTTTTTGTTGACTTATTTAATTATTAATGTTTTTTATTTGGATGTAATTTTTGATTTAATGTGATAATTTGAAGTTTAATTTTATATCTGTTTACTGCATTTTCTTGTATATCGTTTTTTATATTTGAAAGTATTTAGCTATGTACATGTGGATGTTGTTTTTAATGTCATATTTTTATGTTAACCTAATATTTTCCATTTGTTCAAATTTGTTACTTTTCCAAGATTCTTATCATTAAATGTTCCTTGTTATACTTCTTGTTATTCTTGAGTAAAACAATCCCCAATAACTAAAACTTTGCTATGGTAGAATATTTAATATTACTTTTATATCATTTAATATAGAAATAATAAATCAACAAACCCCTTAATACGAAGGAATATAAAAGTTGATTTACACAACAAACCTTAATCATGCATGTATTTCTCATTGATCATGTATTGTCCTCCAAATGAAGGAACTAATTTAATTGAAATTGACAAGTTTAATTAATTCTCACACATGCACAAAACAAACTGAGCTAGATTATTTTATATGCTATTCATGAAATTTTATTTTAGAATTTCTTATATTATGAATGGAGATTATTTACTTTAACTGAAAGACAAAATATACAATCAAACATGTTGCTTAAAAATTGTGTTCAAAGTTTACTCAAACATATGTAATATGTTGTTTCTAATCCCATATGGTGTAGCTAAGCTAAACAATCTCCATAAAACCAAAAATTATTAAAAAGTCTAAAAATAAAATAGAATTCTCCAAAACCTTGTTCACAGTAAAATTCCTGAGTCCCGCTAGCTGCCACATTGCGGCAGGAGGGTGTTCCTGGACTAATTGGGTGAAGTAAGTTGGAAGTATATTCTCCTGGTAGGGCCACCCTAAGCGTGAAGGCCATTCCATTATGTCCAGCTAAAGCTAGCAGGTGCTTGGTCAGACTTCATCCTTTGGTACCCCAGGTCCTTGGATCAATTGAAGCTGTTCCTTTCCCATTACTATGTATAATATAAAATGCATTATTTTAAGCACTTAATAATTATTAGGAAACATGGTTTGTATGTTAAAAGTATTGGGAAAAGAGAAAAAGAAGGCAAAGATATATTTTTTAATGTAATATATGATCATATAAAAACAGAGTTTTCAATCTTCTCGATTAAATGACTTTTTTTAAAATAATTTTCCATAAATATTATTTTGCAAGTTTTTTCCTCAATTTTGCCCTAAAACGTGTCTTTGTTAATGCCAAAATAAATTCTTCTGACTTAAATGAACAAATTTATAATACAGGATTACTGATCTTTTCCCTTATATTTTTAAATAATCAAAAAAATCTGAATTTACTTTCAAGTACATTTTATTTTTCTTTAATTGATTATTTTGCAGCTATAAAGTTATAGTTGTGTTCTTATACACCAAATGTGTTTTTGAAGTGAGTTGTAAATTCAATTATAAATAGATAAATTTCATTTTAAAACATTACAAATTTATGAATTAAATTATATAAATAAAACTATGAGGTAGCCATTATGCAATTAATTTTTTTAAGCCATTTGCATCACTTTAAAGTTAGTTTTTGAAATACTGTGGCTACAGTATTCTATGGTGTTGGTTGTGAAAGATAAGTTTTTTAGATCAATTGAAAAATTTAATAAATATTTGTTACTAAAAGTTCTTTAAGTTTTTAAATAATCATAAAATTGAATTTTTTAATGATTTTAAATTTGTAAAAATAATAACCATATTGTTGGCTTTAGAAAGTGGTAAATAATTTGAACTCTGATCATTAAATATAAAAAAGTGTCTTATGCTTCATTAAGTTGACTTTCAAATAATTTATGTAATTAATATATAATATTACTTTTAATTTCTTTATACAATTTTGTAATCATTTATTTTATACATTATATTTTATATTAAAATAAGAGCAATTTTTAAAAAATTACTATGCTTTTATCAAAAAGTGTAAATGAAATTTTAATTTGAATGAGTAATCAATGAAAGTAGAAAAACGTAAAAGATTGAGACAAGCAAAAATAAGTCTAGTTTTAAAAAAATTGATCTCATGCGAGTAATAAAACAAAATATTTTCCTTCTTAATTCTCCCAAATTTCAGATATTTGTAAAACATCTTTCATCAAAGTTAGAAAGGGCCTTATGAAATACTAAACAACTATCAGTTTTAAATTCGTAACATGCACCTACTTTTAGAATAGTATGTATATGTGAGACATTACAATTTGTGTACTTGAATGAAAAGTGTTGTATTCAGTTGGACTGAAGATTTGTTCAACTTCCATCTCCTGCATGAATAATCTTAGTAGGTTTTGAATGGCTATTAAATCATAGATCACAGTTTAATTTACCATTGTGTGCAAAAATTACTCTAGGAGTCATGAATTAAAAACAAAATCTTGCCTTTATATTTAGAATTTTATTTTAATGTATGGTTTTGCTTTCATTTTATAATCATTTACTTTTTATCAACATTACATATATCTCTGTAAATACCAACTTATACTGTCTTTTTTTTTTTTTTTTTTTTTATGTTAATTTCCATTACATACCTTTAATGCATTAAAATTAACTTTTATTTTAATATCCTTTTTTTACATGATGCATCTATATCACATGCCTATAATGTAATTCATCCATTATATGTAGTTCAAATAAAGAATTTTGATTAAATAATGTATTATGCATTGTAAAGTATTTTTTTTAACATTTACATTCTAAAAGAAAAATTTTGTGGTTACCTTAAATAGTTTTTTAAATGAAAATATTTCTTAGAAAATAAATTTCCAAATAACAATTTAAGTAAATATGATTAGAAATGAGGAGCAACTGAAAATTTTATTATTGTTGATTTAAACTATTTCTTTACATTTTTAATAAGATTCTTAAGTATGCTTACTGAATTAAGTGGATGTTGAAACAATTAAGTTTCAGATTTCGACTAAGTTGTATGCTATTAAATTTATTATTTAATATTTTAATAAAATTGGATCTAGAATTTAATAACTAAACTGAATTTTAATTTTATACATGTTATAAAAGAATTGACATTTTTTTTATCGTTCTTGCCCTGTTTTGTTTTCTGTAGTTACATGTTTTCCTTTCCTTTCAGCTGTTGAACATCCATCTGAGATCCAGTTAGAAAGTTATCATAAAGGTTTATTTTCAGTTTACACTAACAAATTATAGTTAATATTCTAAGATTTAAAATTGTGATGGCTCTTAATAATTTGGAATGGTTAGCTGTAAATTATGTGAAGATTATTTTGCTTTTACTCTTTTTTAAATATTTACTTTAAATCAGATATTCATATTTATTTATTTCATTATAAAGAAAAATTATTCCTTATTTTACTTATTGACATCAATGTTTGTTGTTACTTTGCCGTAAACGGTAATCTAGAATTAAAAAGGTTTTGTTTTAATATTGATGCTTAACTGATCTGTTTATGTTCTTTCATTTTGAAATTAATATTATAATCTCAGTATTACAGGTATATTTTTGCAAATCATCATCTTAAAATTCCTGTCATGAGATAAAATATCTGAAAATTGTCAAAAAGGATTGCAACTGTAATCCCAAATTTTTGCATAAATGCTTAATCTTGTACATACAAATCATGAACTTCCAAAAACAATGTTGAAATGTTATACATGACTTTTTTATTTGAAAATGAAATTTTATTTCAAAACTCTAATAATCAAATCATAATCTTTAATGAATAAATGTATTAAATATATTTGAATAGTCTTATCTATATATTATTCTAGATATTTAGTTTTCATTATCAGGAAAAGAATTTCTATCTATTCTATAATTATTAAAATTAAAAATAGATTTAATGTAAAAAAAAACTTAAATTCTATGAGATTTTTGTTTAAAAAAAAGGAAGGAAGAGCCATCACTTAGTAAAAACCTTTCACCATACCTTTTATATATTGCATGTGCTTGTGATTGTAAATTAGTTTCTTATTTCTATAAATCATGTCCCTTGTGTATGTCTACTGAAATTGTGTTATTGTAAATAATAGATTTAAATATACACATATGTATATATTTTAAATCTTTTATGAAATTACATTTTAAAAGTTTAATTTAGTTACATATAATATAAATACTTTTTAACGTGAAGTTCTATAAGAGAAGTCATTTCTGAAATGGTTTATTAATGTTACCTTGTTTGTCTAAAAAGTGATTTTAAATAATTGTTTTCAAAAATGTATCTGAATACATTTATTGCTAAAAGTGTTCTGTCGTCCCATTCTGTAATTATGTTTCTTTTAGTCAGAATATTTCATTCTTCTTTTATATTAATGATAGCTTTATTTTTGTGAAGATTTTCTATCAGTTTTTGAATGATTACTATTGAAATTTCTTTTCAAATTCTTGAATTGGAAGTGAATTAGTTACTAAAAATAAATGATTCACTATTTGTGTTGTTTCACTCAAGTTAAGATCTGAACCATAACCACAATATTTCACTATCACAAAGTTTCTGCTTTGTAATTGTATCATTGAAAATAATTTCAACAATCATAAATACCCAAAATTACATTAAACAGTCAAAGTTTTATTAAATCATCATGCTAACTAAGTTGCAAGCAAATGTTAAATATAGGGTAATAAACAAAAAATCATGTTCAAAACTACATAAATGTGACTTCTTTATACTTTGTGTCAACCATTTACATATGAATTCCAAAACCTGAAATAATGGTATAATTTGCTCCTTGGACTTTGCTCCATAAAAACTAATTAACCAATCAAATTTCAAATAATATTTTTATGGTATTTGAATCTAAGAGAATTTCGTAATTTGCTTTATCTATTTTTTAAGAAATAATTGAGATGATTTTGGTTTTATAATATATATCAAAATGGATATAGGCCTTAGTTTTTATTAATATTTTAAAATTTTCATTTCACAGCAAAAGATCTAGAATGTCAAGGATGTCAATATGCTCTTCATTTCATTCAAAATCAACTCATGGATTCTTCTACTCAGGTATAATTTTTCTCCAATTAAACATTTTTTGTTACCTTGATTAGCATGCATAAATTATTTTGCATTATTTTTGTCAGCAACTTTTGTTTTATGGTAAGGGTTGCTAGAATTTTTTGTTAAAATAGTTTTATGTTTATTAAAGTTAAGTTTCTATTACTATAACTCAATATGCACCCAATAAGGAATCAATTCATACCAATTGCTTGGAGAGTTATGAAAACTTGGTTTTCTTTCTGTTTTATTCTGAAGCACTTCATTGCATGAAGTATCATTCGCATATTATTTTTTGTTGCAAATCCAAGCTTATGTTATTGGCATTCTAGTTTAATTTATAATCCTGTTTTGAAATTTTTCTGATTTTTTTTGACAATATGTAAATATGAAACATAGTTTTGAAAAAACACAATTCAATTTTATGCATTAAATATTACTTTGATTCTGGAAACTATATGCACTGGTCAATTTAAATATAATTCAAAATAAACATTATTATTTTAAACTGTGAGAAGAGGCAAAGTAGCTATTTAAAAAAAAATATCAATTAATTTAACAAAAGATACAAAACTTTCATTTTCCTAATTGAATTTTCAATAGGAAGTGTGAAGCAAAGTAGCAGTTAATATTTTAACATAAGTTTATGCAGCCTTTAAATCTCCATGTAATTTAAATTAATGTGAATTTTACTTTTTTAATTTGAGTCCTGAAAAATTTCAATTTTATTATTTTTGACTGATACAAAAAAAGTATTGTTTAAACAATCTTAATATAAAAACATTTTCTGTATTTTGATTAATATGAATTTAAATATTTATGTTTCACAACTTCAAATATTCTCAAATTTATTTTAAAAATGTTAAAAATATTATATTCATAAAAGACTGTATATTGCATATTGCAAAAAAAAAGGTTCAAATTTTCAACTGATTGCTGAAAATTATATTTAACTTTAAAAAAATCAAAGTGGGAGTAATTTCAATTTTACATATTTTTTGCTTAACATAATTAATGTTTACTTTCAAATTGTGCATGTGTATAATTACAAATTTCTCCGTTTCGAAAGCAAAATTAATTTAAAATTAGATTATAAATCTTAAATTATGAATAATAAAATATAATCATAATATTTTCATTTTTAGGATGAAGTTAAGAATGTATTAAAAAAAATTTGCTCATTATTACCTGAAAAATTTGAAAAGAACTGTGCTGCCTTTATTGATGAATATGGTTCTTCTTTATTGGTGCTAATTGCTCAAGAAATTGACCCTAGCCAAATGTGCTATGAAATACAGATGTGTTCCAATACTACTGATGTTTCGGGGATGATTCCTTTAGGTATACTTTTATATTGCATTTAGGCCAACTTTTAATCCAACTCATTTTTTTCATAAGAAATTTTATACTTTGTTTAAAGATTTAATAAATTTTTAAATCTTTGTCATTCTTCCAAATCATTTAACATATATAAGTCTAAAAGTTATTTATATAAAGTTTAATATATGTATGAAAAATATTTAAGTAATTAGGGTGAAAAATTACAAAAAGCTCATTGATTAGGAATTTTAAAATTTTTAAGAGGAAAGTTTTAACAGGAAAAGAATAATAGCAGAAAATAGGATGAAAAAAAGTTATTTAACCCTTTCAGGCACACTTCCTTTTAATATTGAAATATTAACAAAACATTTTGTAGGTTATCTATTTAGGCCTATGTGAGTATACAGTGAAATTTTTATAAAGATTGAATGTACCATATCGATTTTGTGGGTGTTCCATCACATGGACGCAAAGGTCACAAAAAGCAAGCATTGCCTTGAAGCCCATATATGCGTAAATGTTTTTGCATATGAATGAAGCATTACACTTGCATAGCAGATTTAGCGTTGCCCAGTGTGTGTCACAAAAAGGCCTGTTACTCTACACCATAAAAAAAAAAATAAGATAAAATAAAGATTTCTGTACAATTTTTTTAGTTATCCAAGTAAGGTTTTGAGGCTTCATAGAGGAACCTGGTTGAGATAAATCATTGCCATCATTTTCTCTGGTATGTTACACAATATTATCAGGCTAAGACTGATCAAATGGCTTAGGAACATATTTCTCTGTATCACAATCCATATGTTTTGATTTACTTACTGAGGCAATTTTTGGAGCATTTTCAATGCTTCAGAAGGACTTAGACCTCTACGTGCCATTTATTTGCAATTAACAAATTCAAAAAATTTTTATACTCGATGTTATAAAACAAATAGCAGCGAAAAAAAAATCAAGAGTATAAAAATAATGATTCTCTAACTAGAGAGGATTCGAACTAACTGATATAATCCTATACCACACTGAAGCTTCCCAATTCAAGAGGCCAATAAAGGTGTAGAAAGATTATCCATATAAGTAATCCTTCCTTGTACATTCCTCAAGATTAGTTTATTATGCCCTGAAAGAGAGAAAAAACAGTAAAAAATAAACACAGTTGTTCCCCTCAGCATTTAGTTCAAGGCTAATCATTCTCTAAATGGCATAAAGGAAAAGTGACATTGCGGCGCAGAATTTCAGGTGATGGAAAACCTTGTTTTATCAGATAATTCTGTGTATACTTTATGCGTAAAAAATTTAAAGTAATATAGAATCAATAGTTCTAGATACAGGCAACAAAATAACATAGAAAATTCTTTTCAAACAATTTTTGTATAAAAAAAATTCAGAAATATTCCTTCAAAATAAAGGGATATGGGATATAAATAATCTGCTATAATTGAAAATTATTGATCATCTTATGTAATGTTGCCATCTATTATTGAAAAAGGGAGTTTAAAGAACATTTTATGCCAAATTTCATCTTTCTTTATCATAAAATGCTACAATTTGTTAACAATTTAAAGTTTGGTGTTCCATCACCTGGAACACTGAACTGCAAAGAGCTTACTTATATTTTTAATGAAAAGTGATTTGGCTGAAAAATAGTGAAATTGTGTGCTTAAATTATTTTGAAAAGTGATAACATTTGTGATAGTGCTAGTTATTACAATAAATTGTTCTAAGACTTTTATAAAAATTAAAATATATATCTTACTTAGAAAGAAGTAAAAAAGTAAGAAGAAAGAATATATCTTACTTATAAAGAAACTTACTTCCATACATGTAAAAAATATTTATCCATTAGTGTTATTCATTTTTCTGTGAACTCATACATTTCAAAGCACTTGGAATTAATTATAAAACATTGAAATTTAAATTATAAAGTAATAAAATCTAAACTGAACTATAAAAAGACAAGTGATTACAAAAACATCCTTGTATCATATTCGTTTATTTGTGGTTGATAAGTTTAGCTTTTACCACTATGAGATGTATTTTCCAATATACTTTATTAAAATCAATATTGGAATATTTATAAGATTGCCATTAATTTGGTTCACTTGCTAATTTTGATCCTGATTAATATTTTTACAATGTTATGTATTGTTGCATATTGTACAGTTAACATCTGCATAGAAGATCAAATAAGAGTGTTAACCATTGGTGCTTGCATTATTTGATTTATTGTTGGTATAAACAAAAATGGTAATCCATCCTGCATAGATTTTATAGCATCATTCATGAGATCTATGCAGGATGGATTACCATTTTTGTAATGCATGAGATGTAATTACATACATAAAACATAAATTGATTCCAATAGATTTTCATTATGTAACCAAATTTCCTTTTATTCATCAGTTATATTCTAAGGTGATACATATGACAATTGCAATTGTACTTTACTATCTGTCAATGAGCTCCTGTGCAATTTCGCATCACCTAAGTTCTAAATTTATAAGCGCCTTTCTGATAGGGATTTTTTTTAATTAGTTTGAAAAGTTTATCATTAAAAAGCTGTAATTGTGTTATGATTAAAATTTTAAGGTTATTAAAGTTTCTGTCTCTATATAAAGAGTGATAGAAAATTAGTATTTTCATTTATTATAATAAATAACTTGTAATTCAGATTGAGAATTCAAATAAATATTGTAATTCAAATGACAAAAAATTTAATTAATAATTTAGCATTTATAAATTAGTAGTGGAAATGATAATTTTTAATTCTATGTTAATAATAAATGGTTATTGCATTCTTAAAATATTCAAATATATATTTGGAAATGATTAATGTGATATTTTTTGTAAATTTTGATGATATATATATATGATTTGATATGATATTTTGTTTCAGTTAAGCTTAATGGATTCCAATTTGATGAATGCTCTATCTGCACTACAGTCGTCGATTACTTAGACAAGATGTTGGAAGAGGATGATGTTGATAAGGAAATCACTAAAGTCATTGAGCGAGTTTGTAATGTTGTACCTTCCTCTTATAAAGACAAATGCAGCACACTGCTTGAAACTTATGGGCCATATTTACTTCAAATGATTGGGCAATTGGCTGATAGTAAACAAGTTTGTCAGGTAAGATAATTTATTGTTGTTTTAAGTTGAAAACTTTTTTGTCTATTTAATCATTATTATCTTTGCTAGATAAAGATATTCATGAATTATATTTTTATTAGATTATTTAGCCCTCAAATGTTTTAATTTATATGCCATGAAATAGGTTAGTAAAATGACAAAATATTTTACTTTCTCTTGACAGTTAACTAATCTGGCATGTGATTTTTGTTTGAAAAAGATATATTTGTATTCCAACTATATGTACATTTATATTCTTCATTTACAAATCTTCATATTTGTATGCATTGACTGAGAAACAAAATTTAAATGTATTTTTAACATCATGTAACCTGACTTTTCTCCTTAATGACTATGATTTATCTATAACTAAACTTCATAAGGCAGTGAGAGCAGCAGACAAGTACCAAACAGGTTGGTACTTACGTATTATTGCAACCATGCCAACCTCCGGGATAACTTGCCAAATTAGAAACCCCAATGTTGCATGCATTTTAAGGCACTGAATTGGCAACCATGTGCTTCTTTTCAAATTTCCCCGCTTTCCACCTTTTTAAGCCTAACTGTTCTTTGAAAATGGCAAAGTCGAATATTAAAATACGGATCTGGTATTTACCAAAAAAAGATGCAGTTACATTTTTATAGAAATATAACATTTTACCAGACCATAAATGTACTGTCTCTCACCCGATAAAGCTTTATTTTGGAAAACAGATTTTTTGGGAGTGCAAAATTGCAACTTGTAATCAACACATGGGAATAAGAAATGGAAATTGGTTGAAGGGTAGCCGTATGCTGTTATTAACAGCAGTAAGATTCATGTATTGCTGGTGCAAAGAATTAACAACAATCAAATTTTGTGATGGAGAACTTAATTTAGCAGGCAGAATAGTCATAGACTGGAATAATTATATGAGAGAGTTTTGTGTTCCCCACACATAGAATGCAGAAAAAATAACGAAAATAGGTGAACTTGGCCGCATTTTGGAAACAGATAAAAGCTTGTTCACAAAAAGGAAAAATAATTCAAGTCGAATATTTCCAGAAAAATGGAGTCTGTCGAAAGACCAAACAAGCATTTTTAACAACTGATCCTAATAGAACTGCAGTCATGCTTTTCCAGAAATTTGTCAAAAACATTGAAGAAAGGAGTACACACAATTTGTTCTGACAGTTGAAGAGCATATCAGACTGATTAATTGGCAATTGCTGGATTTAATCATTTAAGAATAAATCACAAATATTATTTTGTAAGCCCCGAAACAGATGTGCATACCCAAAAAATGTGGGGTTCCAAGAAATGGAGAAATAAGAGACAATGTGGTACAGCAAAACACCATCTTGAATCATACTTGGCAGAATTCACATGGCAACAAAACCAAGAAAAGGATTTAAAAAATATATATCGTTTTGATTCTATTCAAAAAATAATTTTGCAATATTTTCCACCAAAACCAATTATTATATAGTCAAATAAAAGTAAGAATTATACAGATAAAATTTTTTTTCTTCATATATTAATTATTTTCTTTCATAGTGTTCCTATCATATTGTACATTTCAACTACGCACTCCTTGTCCCGTGAGCGTATTCCGTTTTTAGAATTGGCCCGGTCTTATATAATGCCACCAATATGGTTGTGATAATATGTAAGTACCAATGGGTCATTTGTTCTTCCAAAATTTTGGGCTGTTCTTGAAGACATTACAAACACTAATCCGTAATATATGAACAGCTCTTTTAAATATCTCGAGTATACAATTGTAAGAAATACATAGTCCCATCTCAAAGTGAATTAGCAAATTTAATCAACAATTCTGAGGTATTCCTCTAACTATTTCTATGAAGAAAAGGGAGAGTACAATGTTTTATTGCTTTTGCTATCCCATGAGCTAGAGCAGTATTCATTGTAAATTTTCTGTTAATATTCTAATAATAATAGATAAGTGTTGCATCATATGTCAGACACCCCTTTTTAACTCTTAAATAAGTCTTGACTGGTGTTAACTTTTTCAAGTTTTGAGAATTCAGTGATGAGACAGTCCTTACCCTGTTATTCATACATTTATGACATAATTCTCTAAAATGACATATATTTAAAGAATAAACCACATTGCATCTTATAATATTGCTTTAGGAAGTAACTTGTCTACCACAATTTGGAAAGCTATTTATTATTTAGCTATTCCATAATTATTCTGTTATACTATAGTATTAATTCCAAACAAGTTATCAATCATTACTCATTAATACATTTGATTTTAACAGAGTTTTCCAAAAAAATTCATGGTACCATAATTTACAAAAAACAGTTGCTTATAGGACTTCTAAATTTGACTGAGCCGAGCTGGTAGCCGAATGGTTAGCACTCTTGCCTTCAGTTCAACAGTTTGTGGGTTCGAATCCCACCTTGGGCATGGATGTTTTTAATGGTTCGGAATCTACTTTAAGCTGTAGGTCCCGGTCTAATTAGCCCTCGTGTGCAAAAAATGACCGTTGAGCGACAAACTCTCACAAAACAAAACTAAGTTGGAGTGAACCATATACCTGTTCCTGTATATGGTTCACTCCATATATATACAGGGATATCTTTATGTCTTCACATATCTATGTGTCTATACATACACTTACAACCCTTTAAACTTGAGGCTTCCTCCAACTTACTATCCCGTTTCTCTTACAAATTAACATATTAAAATATGTTTATTGAGATCATTTTTCATAATAAAAAAATTACTAATAGTGCCATGTCTATAATTCATGACCCATCCAAAAATCTATTATTGCATGTACATAGTTGCTGCTATTTTTCATAGTGACATGCAAAAAATACATGACTTTTGTCATTTATATTGACATAAAAAATTTAACATTAGAATATATTTTTCAAAAATATTAGAATCATAATATGTATGATGGGAATAATAATTTATTTTTATTTGCATGTTTAATTTAAATTCTATTTTCTCAAATTCTATGATCTTTTGAAAAATATTTGTTGACATATATCTGTAGTTAAAATTGCTTTCTTAAATTTTATCGAAACTTATTTAAATCAATTAAGATAATAAAAAAAATTTATTATTGTATGTACACTATTATTTGATGCAGTGTGTTAGAGATTCATCCATTATTACTTTTAATTAAACACAAAGTCAGTTTAAAACATCATATGGGTTCTCATATTAAAAACTTTTTTATATATGCATTTCTTAAGAAACTCTACTTTTATAATTTAGATTAAATTATGCTACTGTCTTCAGAGTTTTTAGTATTTAATTTCTAATACTCCCTTCTGCTGCAAACATTATGAAAGGGTTCTTGGTTATTATGCCTCAAAAAAATGCAGTTTGTTTTCTTGAAAACACCATTGTTTGACTTAGATCATAATATTAATTCTTTGCTTTGATTTATATTATTTATGATATATTAAGGTTTATTTTAAACTTTTTTCCATTCGCAGATTTGCTTCAAAAGCATTATTTTTTAAATATAGACTACCATTTTTATATTATTCCTGAATAGAAACCTTATTTAAATAAATTGTAGAAATTATATTTTTAAAAGATAACCGCTTTATACTTGTGATAGAATAAGCATTCACTCCAACACAATGTTAATCAATATCCTTAATTCTATCATTCATATTCGTATTTTTACTTACAGTAAAATTTTCAGATTCCATACATTTGGTGAATAATTCATTGAAAAGTAGGTGCATAATATGATGTGTTTTTATAATGCTGTCTAAAATATTTTATTATGTGTTTTATTTATTTATTTTTTTTTTTAAGTTTGAAGGGAATACTTTTGATTTGAAAATATATTTGTATAATATATTCATTCAGGCTATTCCACCATAAGGTTGCTGATTGATTCTGGTGGCATAAATAATCTAATTGACTTTTGTTCTGAAATTTTTCAACATAATATGTTAACAATATTATCATTTTCTTTAGGAGATTCTTATTTAAAACTTGAAATTTCTTTTTTACAAATCAGCGTTTGCTAATTTGAAACAATGTTAACTTATTTATGTTTGTAAAGAACCTTTTATTGAATTAGAGTACTGATGTCAAAGAATCAAGTTAAAAATTACTAAAGAAATATTCTGTATTCTTAAAAATACTGAAATTTTAATGCATTGTGCAATGTTGTAGGGAATTTTATTTTCTCTATTTAACTGTAATTTTGTGAATATTTACAAGTAAAATTATTATTTAATGTTGCAAATGTATGAATTATCATTTTATTTCAGGACATTGACATGTGTTCTCGACCATCAACGAGCGTACATTTGATTGGTGGAAGTAAATGCACATTTGGTCCTTCATATTGGTGCAGATCTTCTGCTCATGCATTAGCCTGTAAAGTAAGTTAATTGATTTAATTTAAATTTATTATTTTTAAAAGAAGTTATTTAAAATTTAAATTTTATATGAAATAAGAACTCCTTTGATTTTATTGAAGTAATAAGAGTTAAAGCTCTTGCTACAAATACAGTAAAATTTTATTATTATTTGTATTGCAGTGTCCTTGTAATTTGTAAAATTACCATAAATATTAAAATTGTTACAGGTCATATTTTGTTAAGTTTAATTGCATAATTTTTTACTTCTTTTTTATAGTTTATTTTTTTTATGTAATTTAAAAATTTTGAAGCTGAAAAAATATTTACATAAATTTAAGAACTTAGTTATTTACATGTTTCATTTTTAATTATTATTTTTTATCGTAGTCCAAATCTTATTATTTTTTTTATTTTAATTTCTTTAATTTTTATATATTGTTATCTTAAAGTGCATGTTTTAAACTAATTGTTTCATTTTCTAAAAACTGTTTTTGGTGATAAATGCATTAGTTTCTGCAAATTCTATGTTTTTTTGCATAGTTCTTTTTTTTTTTTCTTTTTTTTTAATGTAAAGTTATTTACCATCCATTCTCTTATATTAATACTTACTTCCAAAGAAATAATTTAGAATATTTTAAGCAAATTACTTTGATTAATATTAAAATATTGACGTTATAGATAATATTAAAAATAAGTGGAAGTTGAGGAATATATGTAAAATTATATTGTAGGGTATGTCCATGTAAAATGAAATGCAAATTTTACGAAATAAATCTGTTAAATAATTACAAACTATTGAAAGTATAATAACTATTTTTTTAATTATTTTGCTATATTTGATATTAAACTAGATAAATTAAGAATGTTAAGCGTTGTTTTGTTTTTGTTTTGTAGGCTGAAAGCTACTGCAAAACCAAAATGTTGAAAAATAATTAGGATTATACTTTTCAAGCTTACATGACATGGACTTTATAAATTTTCTTAATTTTTTCTTAGTGTAAGTACTGTACAGTTGTGTGATGTACTAAATCAAGCAGCTATATGGACAAATGTTAAGTTGCCATATATTTGTAACTTTTGTGCTTAATGTATATTTTTAAACTCATCAAGATTGTCTGGGATTGTTATGTCATGTATATTTGTTTTTGAATTAAATGTATTTTGTATAAAAAAGTGTGTATTTTCATTTCTATTTTACTATTAATAAGAGTAATTTATGTTAATTTTAATAATCTATATATTTTATAGCTTAATTTTTGTATAAAATCCAAAAAACTGAAAACATTTTTTAGTAGTTTTAAAAATCAGCATGAATGTTAATATGAAACTGAAAAGTATAATCATGTGAAATAATTCAATTTCACATAATTTTATTCAAATTTTTATTTTAAAATCAGCACATAGTTAATTATAATCTGTCTGTAAGCAATGATTAAAATAATAAGAAACCAAATATAATTTTCGCTTGATATTTTAAGTTATTTAATAAAGGATAATTTGAATAAGAATTATAGTAAAAAAAAATAATAAAGTTTGGATTGAACTTGGGGGAAAAAGCAGGTAATTCTTTTAAAAATACATTTCTGAATAATTTTATTTGCCAATATCAGCATATTACCAATTGAATTAAATTGAGGTGTCATCTAAATAATTGATATGCACAATATTTATTATTATTATTTAAGATTGTTGAAAGCAAACTTGGTAAAATAGGATTTGCACTCTTGCTTTCAATTCAACAATTCTTGGGTTTAATTCTCACTTTTAGCACCTTTACTTACAATGTTTCAGTACACTTTAAAGTATAGATATTAGTCCACTTGATTTTCATGCAAAAAATAACTGAAAAGCCTCAACTACATAAAATCAAAATTAGTAAAGAAATATATTCTTCTTAGCATATAAAACAAACTCGTATTTGGTCCTCAATTTTATAATTTTAATATGAGAAAAATAATATTTTAGTAACTAGATGAAATCTAGTTGATGTTACTAGTGATATTTCTTTTTTTAGTATGCGAGTATTTTAAACAAATTATTTTAATTAATAGAACTTAATTGAATCTGAAAAATATTTTAGTTAAAATGTTTTGTTAAATTTTTGTTTGCATTATTTTGGTTAGCTTAATGGTTTCATTATCAGCTTATGAATTTAAAAAAATATTTATTTATGATAATTTGAATTAATCAAATTATAAATGTCTTGCACACATGCTTATTTCAAAAAAGTATTGGTAGATAATAACTTCAAAAAAGATTTGAGAAAATGAATATAAATCTAGTTATCATTGGAATTGAGTGTAAAGTTAACTGTTCTATTCATCTTAAATTTGGCTCAAAAGTAAGAAAAGTATAAAAAATCACAAAATTGTAAAATATTAAACAATTGTTTTCAATGACCAATGCATGAAAGCTGATTTATTCTTATTAAATAATATACAAATATTTATTAATATTAAGTATATATATTTTTAATCTTGATTACTCTTTTCATACAAAATGTAAAGTAAGGCAAGAAAAACATTTTTTATTGTGTGTGAAAAATTATTAAATTAGAAATTTTGTAGTTAAAGATGTTTTCTTAACAAATGTTGGTGATATTTGTATGCACACATTAAAATGTTTTACAAAAATGGTATATGAAGAATACTTTAAAATTACATACCAAAATTATCGCCAAACCATAAGAATTCATTATGAAAATCAAGGCTGTCCAACATGAGGTCAGTAACCTCATTTATTGCAGCATGTAGAACGAATCTTTGAATGCATAAATATACCTCAAATAGGAAATATGTTCAATTATTACATTAATGATAAAATGCAATTACAATTACAAGTGATGCCCCAGCGACAGATAGAAAGTCATATTAAACTCGAATTGGAAATCGATCGGTCCAGTTCGAGTTCCATTTTATAGCTTTTTGAATATTCAATTGTGATCGCAAGATCATTCCAATTCTCAGAACTCGAAATCAAAACTATATAGATATCTGACTTTGTCTATTTATGACAGCAATTGTTTTAGTATTATTTATATCAACTTGTTATTCCTGGGCACATAATCTTTATATTTTAAATTTGAAGATTTATTACCTTAGTAAAGACTATGTCATAAGTATTACAGATTGCTATTTTAATTTTAAAAACAATTGTAGATTTAGCATATTGAACTGTGAATATTTATATGAAAATTTTATTTATTGGAAAATAAAAAAAGTATTACTATATATAAAGCATATGTTTAACTAACCAGAGTTTTCTATATTCTATCAAAATCATACTTAACTGTTTTTGATTGTGTGAGCTGATGATCATGATATAGTTAATTTGTGATTGAATAAGAAAATAAAAGTTTCATTTACCTACTAGCACTATTCAATATGTGTTTAACAAGATGCACAGATAATAATTTTGAAATAGATGAAAGTTTGATTGATTTTTACTATTTCCTTCCTTTTGCTAATAAGCAAATTCAAATTAATATAATTGCTGATCGTTAATTTTTCTTTATATTATTGTGAAATTCAATATTATTGTTTGTCATACTATCTGAAAAAACTGTTTTTTATTATTAATTACTCTTTAAAATGCCAATGTGATAATAGAATTTCACCATGTCAATGAAACTTGAACTGAAATAATAACAATAGTTAGAAATTAAAAAAATTAGAACTTAATTCATTATAATATCCAAAATAGCTTCAAATATATCTTAGCCACCTTGATATTGCCACATGAGATTCTTGCTAGGTATAATTTAAATTTGACTAACCCATACCCCATTGTTTTTCATTCCTTCACTTTCCCAAAGCTCGTGCCCTTCAATTTTTACCTATGAACTCTGAATATAACATCGACAGAACTATATGTATGATCATTTAATCTAAGTTGATCATAGTTATTTTCATTTTCTGTGGGCTGCATACTCTCCATTAATCAGAAAATATCATCTAAGTTTAACCTACTTGCCAATCATTTTAAGTAGTTTTTATTCATCTATGTGGCACACTTAGAAACGTTCTTCAGTTTGTCTACGAAAATTATTCCCCTCCTCCTTTTTTGTGGTAACTGCCAATGTTATTCTTACTCGAGTCAAAAAGGTTCTCTCTGTCCTTTTGCAACTAGTTATATACCATTTTCTGATTCCTCACCTCATTATCAGTTTTACTGTTACGAAATGCAGATGTTAGATTGACTCGCCTTCATATCAGGCACACGTTTCAGTCACAGACATTTGTTCTTAAGTGAACTAAATCCATGGTGTGAAACCTGTGATGAACCATTTACTGTTTATCATATTTTAATTTCATGTCTAGATTTTAACCAACAACGCTTACACTATTTTAATACTAATTTTTTAACTATGATTGATATAATATGGGATCACATAGAAACCTATTCTTTTTTTTCTTTTTTTTTTTTAGGACAATAGATTTTAAACATTTTATTTAATTTGTATTTTAAATTATATATACATTTGATCTCCTATTTTATATTCTATAATTAAATTTTAAAATAATATATACACTGATTTTTGTTTTTTAAATTTTTGATGTTGCTTGGGTTTTTTGAAAAAGAAAACTACAAAAATCTAATTCTTGGCGCAGCATGTCTATTTTTGAACCTTGTGCCATAAAACCCAATCAAGTCAAAAAGGACCCAAGTAGGCACAAATTTCACGCATATAATTAATCTACATACTTATTTTTGGATATCTTGATCTGCTTATCAAATTCTATCTTATTGTTATTGACAAGTAGATTAATTCTGGCCTCTAGAGTATACAAATATTGTTTTTTAATAATCTATTTTTAGTTTAGCGAATCCCCTTAATCTTCCTTCTGTCTCTTGATACATTTCCAATTAGTTTCTTTTGTATTCTCTTTTATTTTATGGCCACTTTTCAAAATTAGGCTGTATATAAAGTAACTCTTTCTTGAAAATTGATACAACTTTTCATATTAACAAGCGGTTAAAAATTGTCACTTTTATTTAGAAAACTGCAGATAGATGCAATTATCATTAGTTATGTTAATTGTAGTGTTCATTCCCTATAATACAAATCATGCATTTTTTTACTTATTTTTTTCTACACATATTTCCGAGAATTTCGTCTATTTGATATAGCATATCTCTTATAGTGCTTAAGAGGAAAAAAAAACCTATAAATTAAGAATTTTTCTGCAATTGTCTCGTCGTCTGCAAATGTCTCATCATCATTAACTTCTTTTCTTTGCCTCAACACCTTTCTTTATAATTATCAGCCAAAGTTAAAAAGGGGAGATAAATCTACTGGACACTTTGTATATGAATAGAACAAGCATATTACTTGAATTCGTGAAAAATGCAAAGAATTAGTCATCATTTAGATTGTATCACTTATTTGTTCATAATGATTGATTCCTAGCATGATCACACCTACACGATATTACTCTTATATTTTGGTCATTCAAACAGTGAGTGATAAAAACTTTTTATATATTCATTCCCCAAAGGAAAATCTAATTCACAATGTTTCTTTAACAAATTATTATAAAAGCAAGAAAGAATAATTAAAGAACATTGGTATTCATTTTTGACTTAATCAAAGGATATGTAAATCGCAAGTTTATAAAAACTGCATTATACTACACACAACATTTAAATAATATAACCAATAATAAATGTGCGCGCACCAATTATTTTATAACGAGTATGTGAGAGAGAGAGAAAAATTTGCCAATTCCTATAATACTATTATTGTTATTTTAATAATATATTTTTATTAGTACAGTATTTTTTTAAAATTACCGAGCAAATACTTTGAATGATTCCATTACAAAATAAAGTAAATATTTTATAAGAATTTTATTAAAATATGAGGAATGCTAGACTAAAAATTTATTTGATGCTTCATTTTCTATTCTTCAAGGCACTCTATGAAAAGAAACATCAAGAGAATAAAAGAAATATCGAATGTGAATTCTTTTATCGCAATATCACACATCAAATTTTTCATTTATGAGGCTCACAGTAAAGGAAATATTTATAAATAACATTAAAGAAACTGCAAATTCCCTAATTTTTCAGGTTGTATGTTTTCTGAAATTTAAGAAGCAATAAGGAAACTTGAGATAAAAATAGTTATTCGTATCAAATTATGTTTCAATTACATCTGTTTTACAAATGGCTTAAAAAGGTTTCTCTAACTAGGGTATATTTACAGAGTTGAGGGAAATAGTCACGTATATCATGCCATGTCCTCAAAATCTTTTAAATTTAATTCCACTAATATATAGTTAATTAAATTAAATTTAATTCCACTAATATAAGTTATAAATAACTCCTTCTTTCCTCAGTCGCATGGCAGGCCATCGGGGGGCCAAGCCCTACAGTGCTCATATCTGTTTTCTTAAGTGAGGTCCCTTGGGTCTGAAGCATATGTCCCGATTAGGTGGTCAGCCTAATGAGAAATCCGAGTGTTTAGGTCTCAGCCATCCTTGGTACTCTCATTTTTATCGACCCACTGAAAGGAGGAGTCAACCTTGCCCAGCCAGAGGATAGAACCTTGGACCTGTGCGTTGGGAGTGTGAAGCGCTACCACTACACCACAAGAATTGTAAATAATTTCAATATCAGAAAATTTCAGGTAATAATCGGGTAAAAAAAAAGTAACTGAATACTTGTGCTATCGATTCATATCAGATGGTTAAGCTCCATCAAACACCTTGTAATTATGAACAACAATCAAGTGAAAAAAAATCGATACTTGAGCTGGTATCCTCTAGATCGACTAGTCAAGCTCCTAACCAAATAGTAATTAGCGTTTTTTACATTTGATTCAACAGTTTGTGAGTTCAATTTCTACTTCGGGTTTTGATGTTTTTCAGGTTTGGAATCCACTTTAAACTGTACGTATTCTGGTCTAATTAACCTTTGTGTACAAAAAATGACTGTTACATGACAAACCAAAGTTCCAGATAGACACCTGAAATTCGGTCTCTATGTAATTTCAATAAAAATGAACCCGCTACATTCCTATGAACGAATATTCCAATATCTCTTTGCTAGAATGTAAAAAGGAGTGGTATCAGATCGGGTACGATCACCTTCCTTGACCGTGATTCAACATTACTAGGTAACTGATTGTGTTGAGTGTTCCGGTTGTCAGAAATAAGCAAATTGAAATGTATGTCGATAGTCATGCGATCTCTAACTAGATCAAAAAAGATAAAATGAGATCAATTCATCAATACCTGAATTTAACAAGCTTTCTCAGTCTTTAATTATAAGAAGTTTGTAGAAGTTATAAGCCACTCTCCTTCCATCTCACAACTAATAAAGCTCGACTTTTTGTTGGAATAGAAAGCAACATCACAGTGAATATTCTCATTTCGTTAATCAAAATCATTGTAACATTTATTGTATCAACATCATTGTGAGTATTTTGTAGCTAATCAAAAATATAACTAATTAGGATTCATTTTTTTAAGACTGCATACATATATAAACATCTATGTAAATACAAATTGTCTCTGAATTTATTGTATATATTGTTAACTACTTTTGCATACTAATGAATTTCAAGAAGAAACATATTATAAACCTTACATATTCTCAGAGAAAATTCATCATCTCCAGCCTATACAATGCTTATTTTTATGTAAATATAAATTAAAACAAATTAATATATTATTATTCAGAGCATGAATTACCTTATAAGCTCCCACTAGTCTTACATGATCATTATTTATCTTTTGAAAATATATATTAATATTCCTCTGCCTCTTAATTAATATTCAGCTAATAATTATCTTTTATTTAATGTCACAGTATAAAGTAATGCTAAAATTTTTTAACATTTAAATTGCATTTAAGTTGTTTGTCCTGTTCATAATTATCACTGAAGCTTCATTGCATATAAATTCAGTGACTGTAAAAAGAAGAATCTCATCACGAAGCAATTCCCATTTCAAAAGTGACTACAAGAAAAAAGCTATTTAATATTTTAAAGAATATTATTTAGTAGAGGTCATTGAGACCTTCTTCCGGAATACGTGGGTATTGTAACAAAGTACAAATTATTATTATTATTATTTCAAAAGAGAGAACTAAGTTTCAATAGAATTTCTTATTTTTTTTACGTTTAACCTCCGATTTTGTATAATGCCTTCCTATAAGTTTCAAAATGGTTTTGAACATGAAAATACTCAAACAAAAGAAAAATAAATGCACGTTTATCAGAAAATCTATCGCTAACATTTCGATGCGTAAGAGGAAAAATTTTATTCTTATGTAAAAATTTATGAAAATAATATTAGTTTCATTATATATACTTGATTTATCTCTTTTAAACTCATTTTTAAAAGAAAAAGTTGTTTTGTCTGCATAAAAAATATCCCAAAAAGATATATTGTAATATTCTTCCTATAGACGTATGAAGAATATTTCAGAAAGACAATATATGATGGATGTATGAAAGATCTTATAACGAATTTCAGTTAGTAGGGTATCGATTACATTATCATCATAAAAAAAATAAGGAAAAATAATTTGAAAATATACTGCACAACAATTACACAAACGTTATCTTTAAAAAGTAATCTCCAAGTGAACTTCAGCTTTAACCTGTTCTGTTCAATGAGATTTTTAATGGTATTTAAATGAATATTTTTAATGTTTTTCAACCAGTTAAATACAGCCAATTTAACTTTTTCATGGGCTCAAAAATGTAACTCAAAACATCCTTCTAAATTTGTGCAAGTAAATGAAAATTACTGAATGCAAAGTCAGATTTGTATGGCGCTGAAGATTAAACCATTTTGTGTGAATTTTTTTTTTTCCAAAGTTTCCATTGTAATCTGCATGAAGTTTGATAGTATTATGTCGTACTTTATTACGGTACTTTTTTAATTTGTCATGCCTGCAATAATTAATATCATGATATTAAAAAGAAATTTTACCTTAGAAATATCAGCATATAGGTAGAGAAATCACTTGAATTTCGAAATTTTATTTGTTTTTTTAATTCAACTGGCATGGCTTGAATTAATAATGGGAAAGCAAACTTTAAAATTTTCGGCATACATCCTTTTTTAATTAACTCCTTACTAAATCATGAAAAAGTGAATTTTTCACTTCATTTTTAAGGGGGAAGTTGTTGTCCAAAACTTCATGGACTCCTAAATCGCTCAGGAATTTTAAAAAATGGATTTGGCACATCATTTTTTAAAGGGAAAATAATTGCTCTAAACTTCAGACTCGTATTTCTCGTGAATTGAGAAAATAGATTTTGTATTTCATTTTTAAAAAAAGGAAACAATTGTCAAAAATCTTTAATAGATTCATATTTTTCGTTAATTGGAGAGTTCGTGACTTAAAATACCAATTAGTTTCTTCAGAGTAATTGATTTATAATAAGCTTTATTCTATTTTTCTTATTTCTATTAAAAGTTAATGTCCTGTTTGTCACATAATCTTTTATAAAGCATTATTTTAATATGTTTCAAAATATTTTTTTAAATATTTAAATAATGTTTGCTGTTTGTTCACTTTTATACACATAATTTGATTTAACAAATCAAATGAATTTTTAAATCCATTATATGTGTTGAGTTGGGACATACATAAAAATTTTAGGCTCATCATATAGATGCATTGATCAATGTTCAACATAAAAAGGAATTTTAAATTCAAATAAGATATTTTCATCAAATTATGGAGTTCAGTTCTAAAGTAAATTTGAATATTTTAAACGAAGCTCGAAGAGAGAAACATTAAAAGAGAAATGATTTTTTTAAAAGTATTTGAAGAAGCTGTTCAAAATATTGCATACAAAAATTTGAAGTTCATAAACACTTTAAATTAATTATTTTTTAAAACCAAATCTTGATTTTGATTTAATAAAATGTATATTAAATGTTAGAAAAGCATATTATATTAATTAAGAGTAAATACATCTGTATTAATCTCAAATCATTATATTGGCTACTGAATATAAATTTATTTTAATTTAATAAACTTAAATAATAAACTTTAAATTGAAAATTAATTAAATCTATTCGTTTAACTTTTTATAATTCCTCTAGAATAATTGCTCCCAGCTTTTATTCGACTATTAAATTTTAGTTGATCCCAAAGCTAAAAAATATGTCCAAAACAATTTACATACGCTGTACTTAATGAGGTTAAGCAGTACCATATTTTTTTATCATGATATCACAAAGGATTTTTTAATATTCCGAGTAAAGATGTTTCATTCAACTCTGTTTTGAACTGTGTTGAAATAACTTTCATAATCATGTGATACTCAGAATTAAAGATTCAAATTTGCATACGAATACATTATTTACCTACAATTAGATAAGAATAACATTTTGCATATGTTTAAAATAAAAGAAAATTACTGGATTCATATATACATGAATAAAAGTGACTTAAAACAGAAAAAATATGTAAAAGAATTTTATATTCAACATGCGAAACTTTATACTTGCTTTGAATAAAAATAGTTCAAGATTTTTTTTTTATTATTAAAATATTTATTTTGAGAGAGGGATTTTTATCTACAAAATATTTGACTAACTGAAATAATGACTGATTTATATCAGTCATTATTTCAATGCATTAAAAATCATAGAATGTCTTCTGCTATATTGTTTTTAATATTTCTGTTTGGCTAGAATAAAATTAAAAAATATATCATGTGCTCATATGCATATATGAACTCAATGCCATTAAACTGATTAATATGTGTGCCTGTGTTTAGTTTTCATACAAACTATTATATAGTAAAAGTTATAAATCTCCAATATTTATTAGCTAAACTACAATTTTCATTGAATATTAATATTTTCTTTTTAATATTAATATTTTCTTAATGCCTACATTACATGCAAAATACAATTATTTTCTTAATGTTTTAATACAAATTACATTTCAAACATTCTTTATTTGTCATTTCGCTTGTCTCTCGTTTATTACAGATGAAAAATTTATCATTGAACGGAAGAAACTGTAAATATGTTTTTCTCGCAAAAGAATGGGAATTGCAGGGAAACAATTTATAATGTTACCATTATTACAAATTTAATTATAAGGTGGATAACAAACTATATTTCATCCAATATATAACTGAATTTGTATTTATTAGTTTTATGGTGCTTTATACGCCTCATTATCATTCAATCGACATAAATATAGCTAGGGAATACCTTACAATTTTAAGCTCTTTTAAGCTTTGAGGATAAAAATATTATACAGTAATATAAAAATACTAATTTCATCATTATATAATACAGTTAATTAACGAATTTATTAACGAAATTTACAATGTGAATGTAATAGAGTGTTTAGGGTATCGGCCTTCCATCCGGAAGGTTCGATTCCCGGTGCCGCCAAAGACCCACCGAGTGCATGTGATATACGTGCTCGTTAAATCTGTGGAATCGAAAGTCCTTTGGTCAGTCATTGAGCAGTTACCATGGGTGCAATGGTCTGGAGAAAATTTCCTCCCCCTTTAGATCAATATTAAAATTGAGGGAGTGGATTCTCTGGTGGTGCCATCTATTGGAGAATTTAAAAAGAAAAAGAGCAAAAACATACTTTTACCTTCGTGGTACTCTGATTAAAACGAAAGACGCTCCCTTATTGACTTAAATTCGAATTGCCAAGGTATAGCGAGCTTGGCTTGTCCAAGTGTCATAAGTAACATTTCAATTTTTTAAAAGTAAAAATACCCCTAAAGGGAAACTTTTTATTTTTAAATTTTTATTTCAAACAATATTTTCCAAATATTTCTGAGAAATCTTAAGAGAAATAAAAGCTGCAACAAAGTGAAAATGTGAATCTGGAAGGAAAACTATTAGTCAATAGATTTCTACCCCTGACTTCAATTCACTAGTTCATGTGTTCGATTTCCAACTCGGTTGCAGATGTTTGAAGTGGTTCAGGATTCCTCTTAAACTGTACATTCCGACTAATTAAACTCGAGAGAAAAACGTGATCATGGATTTTAAAACAAACCAAATTAAACCTGTATTTAAAACTCCATTTTGAATACACATATAACGTAAATATGGCAACAATTAACTTCACTCAAGCATCGTTATATTGAATAATTTAAGTTAAAATCCTAACTTATAATTCTTTATATTTTAAAAAGGATTTCATATACTTTGTATAATCTAAATTATTTCATTGGACCTCCAAAAATTTATGAAAAATGATTAAAAATATTAAAACTTTACTTTTTGATTTCGCACCTATTTCTGGTCAGAGAAGATAATTTATTTACCAGACCAAACATTTTTCTGATCCGATCTTTCGGTTAAAACCTTCTAATAACAATAACTAATAAAATATAAACAATAACTTGTATGATTTAGCCATAACATTAGTCCCTTAACTTTATATTTTTCGAAACATTTACAAGCAAATTACATATTAAATCTGTTTTATTGAATTGGAAATAGTATTTTTATAGACAAGTTAGTAGTTGAATGGTTAGTCCTTTGGTCTTCAATCCGACAGTTCAAAGGTTCGATTAGAATATTGAGATAAATGTTTATAAGGCTTCAGAAACCATTTTTAATTGTATGACAATTATTACGAATTAGCCCTCTTGAATAAAATGTAGCTGTAGAGAGACAAATGAGTTTATATTTGATATAACGATTGCGATATATGTGTGACGGTGCTAGCGGTTTGACAAGTATCTAATCTACTAAACATTTATTTTATGTTGATTGAGAGTCAAACGTAATTTTTTTAAAAAAAATAATGTTTACTAAAGTACTCAATTCAAGTAATTTATTTACATTTTGTTTAAACAGTAATTCAATCATTATGCAATAACAAAAACAAATACGTTATATTACAAAATAATAAATAAATGAAAGAAAATACCTACAAAAATAAATTTAAAAAAGCAATAAAGTTTTGCTTATGAAAAAAGTTTTTCATGGGTTGCAATTTTCTAAAAAATCAGTTTAAATATAGTAGAGATGAATATCCTCTCTAAAAACGTGCGTTCAGACTGTACTAATAGCAGTTCGATGAAAGGAATAGTTTATATTTCTTTTAATCGCGTGTAACATATTCCAAAAGATTTAAAAGTATACATTGAAACATTGATATCGCTAATAATAATAATAAAACAATTTAGAAAAGTCAAATACCATATTTTTTAAGCAAAAAATATAAAACACCATCAAATTCGACATTAGGTAAAAACAAAAGATATTGAACATTCATGACAGTTTATTATGCAGATGCAGAGGACGGAACAAAATAATTTGAGACCATTTTTTAAAAGTTTTTTGTAATAGTTATTTCTTAAGACAATAAATGTATACGAAAATTTGTAAATCTAGCGGTACTCATTTCTTCGTCTGCTTGCTCTTATTTGTGCTATAATTAAGCTATGTTTCTTAGCAGTTATGAATTCAGAATCTGCGAATTTATTTGTTAACTACTTATAAAAAAGTTAATTTGACTGCTATGATATCTAAATTACCGTGGCTGAGAATAATACTGCTGTCCAGGGAGAAGAAGTAATAAATTAAAATTCCCAGTTTCGATACAGTTTTTCTTTTTACATGGCTATAATAATATGGGTATTTGAAAGTTTTTCAAGTTTCTTCTCGTGTTACATATGAATAATCTCATGTTAAGAGGAGATTAAAATGCCTTAAACCATCTAATTGGTAGATGGTCATTCCGTTGGCTCTAAAAAGTCTACTTCCAATTCACAAGTGTTCCTTTTTTATTTATTTATTATCCAAAACCACCAGGGCTTTCACTCGCATCAGAACACCAAAATCAAACATTATTAATTGCTGATGTAACTTATACCACCTCATTCTTTATGTCCCATTTAAAATTTGAGTTAAAGGGATGCAGACTGATAAAAGTATTTATTTCCTTCAACTTAATGCTGAGAGGATCTATTAGTCTCTTATTGGTTGCAGTTATTAATTTTCTTCCGAAAGTGTGGAGTAAAAGGTGAGAATATAGGTGCATTACTTTACCGTGATTTAAAATGAGGAAGCATTTTACTTAGGGAAGATTTAATTTTCGGTAACTAAACTATATAAACAGAACCCTTCCACATCAATCTATATGTTTACCTACCATCTACATACTTTTATTGAATTCTTGCTAATGTATGCGGAGGAATCACTCATGGCTGAGACTGTTTACTGTTATTTTGAATTCAATTCATCGATCGTTGCGATTGATTACTCTTAATAACTCATACAGAAATAAGAATGAAACATGTTGCATCCAAGTGTCCAAAAAAACTTTCTGATTGGCAACTTGTTTTGTTGGTTTACCATAGAGGTTTAATGATCACATTTTACTCACAAGGGCTCAATCGATAGGGACACTGTAAATAAAACAAACTTTTTTTTACATTTTCTATTCTAATAAGTACTTTATGCAATACAATGAATAGCATATAGACATTATAAACATCTTTAAATTCTGTCTCGTCCTCATCAAAAATTATACATGTATGCATATAAAAATGCCAACTGATGGCGGAACGGTTAGCGTTCTTGATTCCTGAGCTGTGAGTCCCGAGTTCGAATCCCGGTTAGTGCATGGATGTTTCTTTCTGTGTTTCTCTGTCCTTTCTTCTGTGATGATGTATGAATGTGGATTACTTTATAAAAGGTATGTGGTAATATGGCGCGGGCAGCGCTACTCGCCTCCGTGACTTGGTTCACATTTGCCCGCTGGATAATGACAAATGAATAGCAGTTTCTGGCCTTGTTGTGGTATAGGGTTCGTCACACAAGTGCCCGCCGTTTGAAAAAAAACATTCAAAATGCATCGACTTTTAGATTAAATTTAATTAAAACTTAAATGAAAGCAAATTGAGAACGCGGGAAGGATATCCTGGCAGTTGAAGGAAGTATGTTGTTGAGCATTTAAATACTCATCGTGCGTGGTCTTTCAGATTCCTTTTCATAACAGTAGGCCTTATTTGTCGCTAGGGGGGGGAACCCAGGGGATTAAAAGTGGGCGCTGTCACAAACAAGCATTCAGAAAGAATAAACTTTATATCATATACCTGAATTCATCATTTAAATTGTAAATTTTAATGAATATTATTTTTCTTTTGAGGAGGAAACAAATGTTAGAAGATTTAGATATAATTTATTAGAGGAAGCAGATACATATCATGTAAAATTCACGCAATATTGATTAACAAAAAAATTATTAAAGCTATGTCAATTTATTTCTGAACCTTTTGCTTAATTACTTCCTTATAGTAATGATTTAATAACAACTGTATACGTTAAATTAGCAAGATACGAACATCATAGCAAGATACGAACATCAAAATTCTCTTAATAATTATTTGCGAAAAGTAAGTAAAATATCTAGATATGAACTTCTCTCAAAATTTTACTGCTTGCATACATTTAATTAAAATGATGTCAAGTTATGAGCTTTTTTTAAAACTCCTTCACCCATTGCAAAGTTTAACATAGGGAGAAGTCCAAATATGGGTCAGAAAACTTCTTCAGTGACTACATACACTACTGGCTATTAAAATTGCTACACCAGGAAAAAATGCAGATAACAAAATGATATTTATTGGAAAAATATATTGTACTAGATATGTAACAAGTGATTAAATTTTCAAAAAATTTGGCTGGATAAATCCTGAGAAATCAGTACCCAGAACAACCACCTCTGGCAGTAATAACAGCAGTTATACGACTGGGTACTGAGTCAAACAGAGATTGTGAATTGCATGTACAGGTACAGATGCCCATGAAGCTTCAACACGATGCCACAGTTCATCAACCGTAGCGACTGGCGTTTGGTGACGAGTTAATCACTCGGCAACCATTGACCAGACGTTTTCTATTGGTGAAAAATCTGGAGAACGTGCTGGCCAGGGCAACAGCCGAACATGTTCCGTATCAAGGAAGGTCAGTACAATATCGGCAACATGCGGTCGGATATTATCCTGCTGAAACGTAGGGTTTCGCAGGGCTCGAATAAAGGGTAGAGCCACGGGTCGTAACACACCAGAAATGTAACGTGCACTGTTCAAAGCACCGTCAATGCGAACAAGAGGTGACCGAGACGGGTATCCAATGGCACCCCATACCATCACGCCATGTGTTGGGCCAGTATGACGATGACGAATGCACGCTGCCAGTGTGCGTTCACCACGATGCCACCAAACAAGGATGCGACCATCATGATGCTGTACACAGAACCTGGATTCATCTGAAAAGATGACGTCTCGCCATTCGTACGCCCAGGTTCGTTGTTGATCACACCATTGAAGGCGCTCTTGTCTATGACGCAGCGTCAAGGGAAGCCGCAGCCATGGTCTCCGAACTGACAGTCCATGCTGCAAACATCGTCGAACTGTTCGTGCAGACACTTGTTGTCTTCCAAACGACCCTGTTCCTTGACTCACGGCTCGTGACGTGGTTGCACGATCCATTACGGCCATGCGGATAATATGCCTGTCTTCTCGGCTGCTAGTGATAGGTGACCGTTGAGATCCCGCATGGCGTTCCGTATTACCGTCCTGAAACCATCGATTCCATATTCTGCTAACAGTCATTGGATCTCGACCGACGCGAGCAGCAATACTGCGATAAGATAAACCGTAATCCCGATATGCTACAATTCGACCTTTATCAAAGTCAGAAACGTGCTGGTACGCATTTCTCCTTCTTACACGAGGCATCACAACAACTTTTCACCAGGCAACAACGTTTAAATTCAGTTTGTGTATGAGGAACCGGCTAAACAATTTCCTCATTTAAACACAATGTAGGTGTCGCTACTGGCGCCTGCTTTGTCTGAATGCGCTGAAAAGCTAATCATTTGCATATTGTAGCACCTTCTTCTTTTCGTATAAATTTCACGTCTGTAGCATGTCGTCTTCTTGGTGTAGCAATTTTAATGGCTAGTAGTGTATATAGTTTGGAGAATACCTGCGAACGTTTCTACTTATTTCTTTATAGGCGTACTTACTGTTTCTTTAACGATTACGATTACATATGATAATTTAAAGAAGTGTTTGAATACAAACTTCAAAACTTTATAAGTTAACTTAACGAGGTGTTTAGATATAATTAATGGTAATAAGGTGTTTAGATATAATAAACCTCTCATTACACAAGTTAAGTTAATGAGGTGTGGTGTTTTGATATATATATACAATTCTTGCAAAACCTGAGCGATATGTACATTAATTTTAGACAATGAATTTTCAGACTATTTGGATTCACGAAATTAAAAATTTCAAAAAGACGAATTAAATTAGTTTAATTAAAATCATTTGATTCTTTTAAATTTTAGTGACCATTTATGTATTAATTTATTATTTAATTTATTAACTTAATTTCATTTGTTAATCCTTTTAATTCCTACATGAAATTTGTAGTATTCGAGTAAATAAAAAAATAAATCAGAAATTTTTAGCTCAAAACACTTCAATTAATCTTAAATAAATTTTCTGAGCACACTTAGTATATATTATAAATGTCTAACAAATAAAATTTAAATCATTTCTTGTTTTTAGAAAATTACTTTTCTTCTTAAAATCATTCAATGAAACTTAATATTTGGAACATTTTTTTTTTCAGAATAATATGCTAATGATTTATAATATTAACCTCATAGTATTTTAGGGAAATATAATTAAATACTATTTAATTCTTATGCGAGTTGCTTACTAGTTATATTAGCAATGTCTTGAAATCTTAAGTTCGAATGCGCATACATTTTTAAATTATATCTACTTTCTCATTTTCTCTTGGAATAAAAAAGGATGCGTTAATTTTGGTTTAAAAACAAAATATAATGTAATTAAGTACTTAAAGCATATATATATATATATATATATATATATATATATATATATATATATATATATATATATATATATATATATATATATATATATATATATATGTATATATATATATATTTATATATATATATATATATATAATATATATATATATATATGATATATATATGTATATATATATATATATATATATATATATATATATATATATATATATATATATATATATATATATATATATATATATATATGTATATATATATATATATATATATATATATATATATATATATATATATATATATATATATATATATATATATACATACATACATACATACAGGAGTCACTCTGAAAATTTTGAGATACAACTAGGTTTTTAAAATTATACTTACAAAATTTTAGGTGTGTTCAAAATAGTCTCCTCCAGAATAAATGCACTTTTGTAAACGAATTTTCCACAGACTAAATGCCTCAAGCCATTCATTTCTTGGAATGGATGAAAAGAATGCATTTATAGCCACATCAATCTCTTCTTCTGAATGAAAACGACGTCCACGTAAGTTCTTTTTTTAGATTAAAGAATAACAAAAGTCGCACATAGCTAGATCAGGTGAATACGGCGGATGTTCGATCACTTTAATTTGTTTTTGTTTAAGAAACTCAACTGTTAATCCGGCTGTATGTGAAGTTGCATTGTCATTGGGAAGCATTAGTACCCTAACATTCAGTTCTTGTAGAATTTCTGAAAGACATATAGTGGTATACCAGTTTGCTGTTACTATCCTTCCAACTTGATGGCTTTGACCAATCCCGTACTTCTGAATAAAACGGTATACATTACTTTTTTCAGTGCGCGTTGTTTTTTCACCATTGTCGGCGTGGGATTGTCGTCAAAGACCCATACTTTGCTTCCTTGACGTATTGGAACGTCAAAAAATCATCAAATGCTAATTGCAACCGTTGAACGCATTCTTCTTGATTTAATCCTGCTTTAAAATCGTAGAAAATCATAGCGCGAAAATGTTCTCGCGTCAACTCCATTTTCTCTTCTGTTTAAAATTTATTCTACGATAAACAAGTTGAAGTAAGTCAGTAAAATTCTTTGTTAAAATACTTTGTATTTTAAAATTAAACCGTTACTTTTATTTTGTGAATTCTCGTCTGCGCGTATCTCAAAAATTCCAGAGTAACCTTCGTATATATATATATATATATATATATATATATATATATATATATATATATATATATATATATATATATATATATATATATATATATATATATATAATTTGAGTATAAGATTTCTTGAAATAATAAAAATGTCAAGTAAAACTTCATTATTCTTGATTTAATATAAAAATTACATTTTAATAGGTAAGTCCTGGAGTGATTTGGTAAATAGTTGTTAATTATAATTGAATTATATTTTGTGTTGATTTAATAGTAATAAAATTTGCAATAAACTTTTATGTTATTTTTAAGCAATGTTATATAAAGTACAAAAAAAATGAAAAATATGTAGAATCAAGAGTCTACTATACTCTCTACAGAAGAAAAAATATATTAGCTCTAGTAAAATATATGATTTCATTTTTTTTTAAATTGCTCGCTTATTAAAAACAGTAAAAATTGATCTTTAAAAAATAAAAAGCATTTTTTTTTTTTTTTTTTTTTGTGATGTAAGTAAATCTTTTGAGAGAATTAGAAGAACCCATCCTTCTACAAATAAAAGATGTCCATGTAAGTTCCTTAGGGTGAATAATTTAAAAGGAATTAATCTAACATAATTCAAGGAGCTTTTCGAATTTACATAATTAATCTTACTTAGCTCATGGAATGAGATTAAAACTCCTGTTGTCTACGTTAGTTCAATGTCTTGATAAAGTCGCTATTGACATATTTGAAGGAGATCAAACGATACCTTTTAGGAAGGGCCAGTCAAAATTTCATTGCATTAAACTCAAAATGCTTTATTTTTTTCATCGATATTTTTTGCATATTTTTAAGGCCAAAAATTTATTCTTTATTTTTCGAGGCTACTCCCTATAGCTTTACTTGAATGATATTTCTGCCAACTGATATTATATCCAAACTAATAATATTTCTTACGGGACGTTTTTCTGAATTCCCTAAATATTTGGGCACTATATATCTTGCATGAAGATTAATCAATGTCCTGTTGCTTACAGAAAATGTTTATTTAAACTTCATAAGTATTTAACAAACAAAAATAAAAGTTTTCTTTAATTGCCGCTTTTGTTTCTTCACTTCTATTAATATTACATAGCTTCAGCGAGAAGTTTATGATACGTTGTACATATTCTTTCATTCAACAAAAATTCTCTTTGTGTACATTAACAAAAGATACTACAGATAAAAACATTCCATGTAAAATTTTAATTTTTTTGATTCTTTTATAGAAAGAACTATTGATAAATTATCTCGGATTCCTCGTAGCATAAAAGTATTATCATTCTAATCTGAGGACAGAATCCTAGGTTTGATTCCAACCACTCTCGAACAACAACATATAGACATTTTATTTCTGCATAATCATCTGTCAGAAGCTTAGGAGATTTCAAGGTTTCTTCCTTGAAGCACTTGAATATGACGTAATATCCATTATTAGCTATTTACTACGAGGTGTTAAAAATAGATACTGATTCATACCACATTGGAGACAAAATAAATATCTTTCTTAAATTAACACTTATTTCTCTACTCGCTCATATTTACTTCGTTACCAAAAAATTCAACGTTTGATAAAATTCCAGTGGATTTCATCAAATGTTGAACTTTTCCGTAATCTTGCTAGAGAAATTTGGGTACTTACGTATTAACGTCACAGCAGCCAAATTTGGCGGTGTTTAACTGCTGCAAATTTATTAGGGATTTGCCATAAACAGAACGAGATGCATTTCCATTTTTTTCAGGAGAGAAATATTTTACCGAAAAGAAAGAAAAATGTACCAATTCCCATGACATGAAATTTTATTTTGGTAATCGTAAGTTTTAGAAATGTAATTTAAGGCAGTGTAATCAGCAGGTAGGACTTAGAAAAGACAACTGGGTTGAGGAAACCAGAATTCCATTCATCATATACTGCTGGTGCGAGGAGTTCACGGCGTTTAAATTTTGTGAAAAGCAACTTGATTTATCGGATAAAACTTATAGACTGGAACAATAACATGCGTGAATTATGTGTCTTGGATATGGAGAATAAACCAAACAAGAAGGTAAGTGGACCAGATTGCATTGTGGAAATTAATGAAAGTTTGTTTACTAAACGTAAAAATAATTGTGGTCGAGTATTACCTGAACAGGGGGGTTTTGGTGGTATATGTAGAGAAACAAAAGATTCGTTTCTTGTTACTGTTTCTATTAGAGCTGGCTTTACCCTTCTTGAAAAAATTATTGAAAACATTGTCGATGGTAGTACAATTTATTCTGACAGTTGGAAAGGTCACCAGACAGATAAAATGGAAAAAGTAGGATTCCTAAGTACTAAAGTTAATCGTAAATAAAATTTTATTTATCCTGATACAGGAGTTCAAACAGCTAAGAGAAAGCGGGGCAGTGCTAAATGGAGGAACAAGAGACATAAGGGGACAGCGAGACATCATTATAATCTTATTTATCAAAGTTCATATGGCGACAGCATCGGATGAAAAAAAATAAAGACTGTTTTGAATCTATGTCAAAGTCTATAACAGCCCATTTTCCACCGAAATCCGATTGACAACTTTCTTTTAAATAAAGTGTTTTATTTTGTGATTAGTCTCAAATATTTTAGGTGTTGATTGGCGGCAGTTAAAAACCGTCAAGTCTGGCTGCGGAAGTGTTAATACGTGAGTACCGAAATTTGTTATAGTAAAATCACTTTTTCAGAACGTACCTACCTTGAACTTTTACCCAAAAAACATCCCAAATTAATGATTGGCTGATACCTTCTACTCACTTCTACTACAAGAATATTAAATCAAGTCACTCTCTATTACTCACAAGAGATGTAAAAATCTGGACCAGCCTCTATTACCTTGCCACCAACTTCTTCAAATGTCTTACATTTTTTTGAGGATGATAAATTCTACATTCTTTGTCTAAAATGACATCAATACTATGCTTCTGTTAAATACATCTTTAAATATTTGGGTCTCCTTTGAAAAGAAACTTATTCTCAATTTATCTTCAACATTTTAAAAGTCAGCGGATTTATGCATCTAGTCTAACCTAGTTAGACTGGGATGGTGATTCATATCATAAAAATAGATGAGACACATTTTATTCATTATACTTTCTTTGAGTAATCTAAAGATTTAAACTTTTCAAAAGTATTTTTATTTTGAAGCTCAAGTTAACAATACATAACTCCTTACCATAAAAATATAATTTTTCATAATATTTATCAGATTTATTAGAAAAAAATTCATACGTGTACTGAATGCATTCACTTTTTTTCTCTAACGGACCCGAGAATAGAAATATACTCAAAAATGCAGTTCATTTAATTTGAGAAATTTGCTTGAGAAATAGAAACGTTTCTTAAGAGATTAGGAAAACATTGAATGAGTAGTAACTTGTAAAAATATCTACTTGCTCCAATCTGACTAAGAATTCTTTTTAACAAGCAAATCAAGATGTTTTAGGAGGGTTACTCTGAAATTTTTGAGATACACGCAGACGAGAATTTACAAAATCAAAATAACGGTTTAGTTTTAAAATACAAAGTATTTTAACACAGAAGACGATTTTTTACTGATTTGCTTCAACTTGTTTAGCGTAGAATAAATTTTAAACAGAAGAGAAAATGGAGTTGACGCGAGAACATTTTCGCGCTATGCTTTTCTACGATTTTAAAGCAAGATTAAATCAAGAAGAATGCGTTCAACAGTTGCAATTAGCATTTGGTGATGAATCTCCAGCTCGTGCTACTGTATTCAGAAGGTTTAGAGAATTTAGAAGAGGTCACAATTTTCTTCAGGATGAGGAACACGCTGGAAGGCCACCGTCGTTAGTAATCCTGGATAATGTGTCTGCCATACGAAAAAATGTTAATGGATAATAATCGCTGTATCTATAAAATAATACAGAAGGAACTTAACATTGGATCCGCAGCCCTACACAAAATCATTCATGAAGAATTACATATAAAAAAAGTAGTTTGCCGTTGGGTTCCCCATTATCTAACTGAGCACCAAAAAGAAAGGCGTGTCAGAACCAGTAAAGAAACTCTTAAATTACTAAATGATGGTTACCACCGCATCATTTCCAAAATTGTAATAGGTGATGAAACGTACATTCCGTTTTTAACGTTCCAACACGTCAAGAAAGCGAAGTATGGGTCTTTAACGATGTTCCCATGCCGACAATGGTGAAAAAACAACGCGCACTGAAAAAAGTAATGTATACCGTTTTCTTCAGAAGTGCGGGATTGGTCAAAGCCATCAAGTTGGAAGGACAGAAGACAGTAACAGCAAACTGGTGTACCACTAAATGTCTTCCAGAAATTCTACAAGAACTGAATGTTAGGTGACTAATGCTTCACAATGACAATGCATCTTCACATACAGCTGCATTAACAGTTGAGTTTCTTAAGCAAAAACAAATTAAAGTGATAGAACATCCGCCGTATTCACTTGATCCAGCTATATGCGACTTTTGGTTATTCTTTAATCTAAAAAAGAACTGTGTGGACGTCGTTTTCATTCAGAAGAAGAGATTGATGTGGCTATAAATGCATTCTTTTCATCCATTCCAAGAAATGAATGGCTTGAGCATTTAGTCTGTGGAAAATTCGTCTACAAAAATGCCTTGATGCTGGAAGTGACTACTTTGATCACACCGAAAATTTTGTAAGTACAACTTTATAAGAACCTAGTTATATCTCAAAAATTTCAGAGTGACTCTAGTATAAAACAGGCTCATTGGTGCAAAGGAAAGCTTTTTTGTATATTTGTAATGTGTCGCAAATAAAATAAATGCTACTTTCTGTGTTTTTCTAGAATTTTAATTTCATTTTGTGAGTTTTTATAAAAGCTATATTTGGCTTGGTTTATCATTCTACAACCACATTTTGCATACGAGTACTCATTCAACTAAGACCTGAGGTTTAAGGACCCTATGCGGGAACGATAAAAAATGTGTTTTCAAGAACTATGAATATCATTAAAATCTCAACTTAAATCACGATAAAAATAAAGGAAGATAATGAATGAGCCACAGACATTAAGTAGGCAAGAAACCAAGGAGGACTGAAGCCATTCACCCGTCGATGTACTATACATCAAGGAAGATGTATATTGCGGTTGAAAGATGAGCTGCGAAATACTTAGGAGGAATTCTGTTTACAAGAATTGATCAGCAATAAATCGGAGCTCGTATCTGATCCGCGCGAGAAAAAAAAATTCTGCGGTTATCTCATTTTTCATCCAGTTAAACGAGTTGGCATTGAACTTATGCAAAGTCATCTGATCTCATCTATCAAGCTGCCCAAGAATGGAGGGGGATGATCCTTGGAAACAATGCGTAAAAGAAAAAAAAATTGTAACTGGAGAATTGCGTCGCAATTATAATGATCTTCATTTTAATTCACTTTAAGAGAGTAAATATTTCTTGAAATTGAAGAGTTTCACACTTGCCTAAATTATCAAATATGCTTTTATATAAAAATATTTTTTTAATTAAAATACATTCATGAAATATTAAACTATCCAAGGAAGATTCATTTCATTTTTCAGAAATATGTCTTGCAAATTAATAAGTGTGTTGTACTTATTAGTTTATAAATCTAGTGCTGTGATATTGTTATTGTTGTCGTGTGCCAGCTAGGCTGGCATTATGGAGTGCGCTTCTCCACTTTTCCAACTGAGCCATATTTTGGTGTGGAGTTCGATTTCCTCAGTACACATATGCCATAGGTACCCATTTATAGAGTAAGAAGCCATTCACAACCCATTCATACAAGGAAAGGACAAAGACAAGAGAGAGAGAGAGTACATCCATGCCTGAACCGGGATTCGAACCCAGAACCTCACTATTCTCAGTCAGGCACGCTGACCCCTAGACAAGTTGAGAGGTGCTGTAATATTGAGAATAGTATACATGGAAATGATGAGTCGTTTGTAGATTTTTTAATTTTATTTAAGACAATTACAAGTAAATGATAATAACAGCAAATAATGATAAGTATTTATTTTACTTGATATTATTATCTTTTATAAGCTAAGTAGATTGAGACCTATCAGTCCAACTCCATTCGCATTGATGATAAGAGACGAAATGAGTCGCATAATTCAAGATGATGCTCCATTTAAAAATTTTTTTCAACTTGTGTCAACAGTACAAACCACACATGGGCTATTTCATACGTGGTTCTCATATGAGATGTTTTTCTGTGGCTTATCACAATTAAGGATTGATTAAAATAATGCTACTAACTAATGATTGAATAAAATATGCTAATTAAGTGATATTTTCCTTCCCAAAATATCACTGAAAATGCACTATCAAATGCTTTTACAGCAATTCATCGAACTGAGCTATACTTATTAAGCAATTGAATGTCCAAGTAATGAAATATTTTATGTTTGTGTGTAGTAAAATATGACGTCTGGATGATTTATTGAATCGGGATTGTGTACTTAAAGCTTTTTGACAAAAATCAGAAATATGATCCTTGCCACATAAAGGGATGACACCAGCATTTACGACTACAGTAATGTTTTTCCCCGATACTATAGCCTGTGTTTGTCCAAGTAATAATATTATAAAGTGGATATATTTTGAAACGAAGATCATTTGTTTTGCATATGAAAGATTTATTAAATGCTGATTAAACATTCCATTTTGTGTGTTGATTTATGAATGCAATATATTTTTAAAAATCGTCGATATATTTCTTAAACTTTAAATTGTGTAATTTTGTTTACGTCTCATTAATTGGTTTTTAATTCTTCTCAATGCTATGCTCCTATTGCAATTTATAAAGTTCAAATTTGGTATTTTCATCTTTAAATATCAATAAGAAGATATTATAAAATTTAATGCTTTTTAAAAATTGCTAAATTTGGAGTAAAAAGCAGCTTGAAAAATTACTTAAATTTGTTGCCTTTTACCTTTAGTAAATTGGTTGCGATTCTATTAAAATGACAAAGGACAAAACCTAAGGAAAATTAAAATTAAACCTGTTTTGTAAATAATAAAAATTTTGTATGGACTTCTTTGTTTCCTCCAAAAAAATGATGCATTAATCTTATTTACGGAATAAAATTGCTCGAAATCTATTTATAATAAAAAAAATTTTATAAGAAAAAACTGTGATTCTTTGGAAATCCTTAATTTGATTTCTTAATTTAATTTGTGAGAAATAATCCTGTTGTAGAATATAAAAATTCAATAATTTAAAATGAATTATACTTAAAAAATATTATTGCTCTGTCTTTAAGGTATAATTACTTGGCACAGTTAAAATTTTTCATCATATGCGTGCACAAAATCAAATTTTCATTGACTGCACTCAAATTAAAAACTTTTCTTATAGATACTAAGAAATAGAAGTTTTAACATCTTGAATATATAATTATTAAACCTAAGATAGAGGTTTCTCTATGAATTATTAAAAAATCAATTTTTTTTTCAGGAATCGCTTTTATAAATGTGAAAGAGTCATATAATACGCAAACACATAATTTAGTTGTTTGGGTGGCTGCTTTTTCAACAGTCTCTATAATTTCGAAAAAGCGAAAACTAATATAAAATGATCTGGTAACAATTTTCCAACTTTTATTTTTTCAGTGATTCTTAAAAGGTAGTAGAAAAAAGTTTGCATATGTATTATCTTTAAAATAATATGGCTAATGAGAATTATTTATATATCATTAAGATAGTAAGGACATAAAAGCTATACTGATGACCATAAGCATTGATATAATTTTGCTTATGTGTATTCTGTGTTTTGTATACATAAACACCAATATTGTTTTGTTATTGTTGTATAATACTCGGCTACAAGGATTTCCCTCTTTCAGCACTACAAGAGGCTCAAGTGATTGCACTTTATATAGTGAGGCACCTAAGATTAATGTAGACCCGAAAGTATGTCTTTGTAATGTAGAAGCAGGGAACAAACAGAAGAGCCCCCATGCTTGGCTTGCTACATACAGAGATCTCGCAAGAAGAAATTGCGATAACGATATACCTAATGTTTCCCAACCGCCATTATCGAACACTTAGAGATCAGAATTCGAACTCACTAACTTTCGATAATGAGAACGAACACCCTTGGTAACCAGGCCACTGGGACCTTAATATAATTTTATTATTATTTTGAAAGATGAAATGAATTGATGTTCAGATGTTCAAAAAATATATCATTTGTTTTTGTTTGCTCTGATTAATTAGTATATTGTAAATGGAAAATCGTTTATCTTGAACTATTCAATCAGAAAATAGGTGTAATCCACAAATAGCAATAATTTAACCAAATTTAAAATGAAACTAACCGAGGTTTTAATTAAAATACTAAAAAATTTCTACTTTTGCTTCTAAGAAAAAAATATCGGCATCATCAATGATTATTGGCATCTCTCTGACAATTTAGAACCATTCCTTGAAAAAGAAGAGTTTTATTTAATTTTTGTATTCACGGATTATTTCTTAAATAGATTATCCCTACACGAGCAATCAGGAGTTCAATGTATATTCCAGTTATAATTAAACACAATCCAAAGTGCATTCTAATATTTTGGTAATTGATAGGAAAACATATGAACTTAATTCATATGATTTGAGTTAAAAATTTAATTTTTGTCCATTAAAAATAATCTGTGGTTTTTAATAATAACTCAATCAGGGAAAACTTTTTATGTCACTATGTTTCAGAAGTTTCATTTTTACTGATTTGTTGAGCATTAAAATTGATGTTCGAAAAATTGATAACTCAATAATTAACTTGTAAAAGTACTACTTACCAAACCATGATATATTCCAGTTATAATTTAACAGTAATATATCGTGAATCCACTTATATAATGACAAATACAAAAAATAATGTTATTAATGTAAATTTTGCAATACTTATTAAAAAGTACCAACAAGCACTAAAATATTTCCACATAAAATAATTTTTATGAAAAAATGTTTTCTACCATTGATTTTTATTATTTATAACTTCTAAAAACACTAAATTACCGTTTTTGCTTATTGTGTTTTATTTACTTATATTAACAGTTTTGCTTCTTGCAAAAATTGTTTTATATTCTTAAAAAAACTTACTTCAATAAGAATTACGAATGTATCAGACTAAAGAAATTAAAAAAAATATAAAAATAGTAAAATTTTAATAATTACTAAACAATAGACGCATAACATTAAACGAAAAAGAAAAGCATTTTCTCTCCCCCCCCCCCCCACACACACACATAATTTTTTTAGACAAATAAGAAAATCTTTGAAAACACAAAATCTTCGTTAAAAAACCAAATTCTCAATACTTTTTTGGTAAAAATTAATTTATCTATTAGAAAATCTGTTTTGCATAATTGTGTTAGCTGGAAAAAAATATTAAAAATAATTAAACATTACAAGTAGCAGTAAAATTAATGAAATAGAAATTAAAAATAAATGTATACTCACATAATTTTTAAATATGTGTTTTCATTAATAAACACAATAAAAACAATCAATAAATGTGTGTGTGTATATATATATATATATATATATATATATATATATATATATATATATATATATATATATATATATATATATATAATGTGGGTTTTAAAAAAATGCATCCAATAATGGGTAGAAGAATATATGCGGAAAAACTTCAATATTCCCTAACAAAACTAAAAACTTCTATGAGTTCCAATGTAATAATAAAGCAACTTAGAGTCATGATCGCAACTGGAACGAAAAAAAAAAACATCTTATGGTTAATAATATATGAACTAAATAAAATTTTCAAAAAATTGAATAATTAGATATGAGTAAATTAAAACAAAAACTAAGACAATAGAAATTACCTAAAACAAGTATTAAAACCATAGATGATACAAACTAATAAATTGACAAAAACTACTTTTTAATAAAAATAGCATTTAATGAAACTTCAAATGACATAATTATTAAAATCTAATTGCAATAAAAATTAAAGCAATGCTAATTGATATATAAATTATTGAAAATTATATGAAAATTTGACAGAAATTTAATATTCGGGATTTTTGATTTTCAGTAATTTTTATAATATCATAATGCACAAAAAAAAAAAGTTTTCCTTAAATGTGGGAAAAAATTTCTCTTAAGAAAATACTTTGATGTCTTATTTGAATTATCCTAGCTTAATATATTAAAAATTAACGTTATTTTTTAAAGGAATTTTTTACTCGAAATGTTCGCAATAAAAAAAATCAACACAAAATAACTTTTTCTTCGCTCCCAAAACGTTTAAGATATTAAACTTGTCCTTGACCCGAGATATTTAAAAAATATTGACAAGAACTTTTCGAAAAAAATCCCACGCACGCGCGAGATACAAACATCGAGTGGCATTTGCATTTCGACGATGTCAGTAGAATTTTCTATTAGCCCGTGAACTTACAAGTGTCGATTACGGCTGCCGCAACAAATCAAGAGGCCACTTTTACTCTTTTCGGAATTTGAAAGAACCAGTTTACGATCTTCGAAGTACTGGGTCGGAAGCTTATTTTGAAAACCTCTGTCAGGTCATTAGCCTTGAAAAAAATAGAAAAAGCCAAAGTTGCCTCACGTCCTCGAACTTCGTTTATCGGGGAGAAGAACAAAAATGCAAACGAAATAGAAATGCAATACCCGAATAGCTTCATCAAAGGTAACCATCTATTACGCGATGACATTAGCACATGAGCTTGAAACCTTATCAAATTATGTAACTATTCTACGGAAGCACGAGGCTTTAACACATTTTTCCTCTTAACGAAACAAGAATTACCAAAAATATTTCAGGGAGATATTTGCACTCACCTACAAAATTCATCTACTTAACGAAAAAAGCTCTTCGTATATGAATAAACTTGAACTCAGTATAAGATTTTGAAAGAAAGTTTATCACAAACCCTTATCTTGAGAATGACATTGTAAAATGAAGAGAACTTAAAAGTTGAAAGTAATCGATTTTCAAAAAATATTACATTTAAGATGACCGCAATTTATTTCCGATTAGGGTTTTGTTCGAAAACTTACCTGCCCATTAAAAGATGGTATTTCATCGATGAATAAAATTGTACAAGAAGTTACATTTTATATAAAAAGAGTTTTTAGATAATAAATATTTCTTTTGTCTACATAAATCAAGAGCATGTAAACAAGATCGGTATAAAAGCATGATCGAGTTTCGGAAGCTTTACATTTTTACAACAATGATATTTAAAATAATTAGCAGTGCATTTCTGTTACAATTTTGTTGGAAAATGTATTTTTGCTTAATGAAAGATGATACTTCTTATGTAAATAAAATTATATTTGAACTGCAAACTTTTTTCATAGCATGATCACAATGTAATCAGTAATTAAGTTCGTTCGACTTATTCTTCAATGTAACAGAAAATTGTGCTTAATGCAACGCTGTGATACACTTAAAAAGTTTCTGTAAGTTCACATCAATGGTTTTATGGAAATCGATGTTTGACATAACCATATATTAGTGACCTCGACCTCAATGAAAGAAATATGATTTTTGGAGTGAAAGATCCCAGATTCAGTCCTAGTAACTTTTGAATAACACAAAATGTGTTATTCAAAAGTTACTAGAGCTGAATCTTCTTCCTATATTCATATGAGTCTATGTAGATTTCTGTGGTAAACATTTGTGCCTAAAGACAGTATGAGGCGGGTGCCTTAAGAAACTGTTAACTTCTACGTTACCTATTAAGTGGAGTCGATCGTTTTTATTCTTCCTTGGGTTTGTGAATCCACTTAGAAAATTCACACTGTTCGATCGTCAATGGATTTTCAGCTAAGGGGTTGAATTTAAGGTAGGCTAAACAAGGGGTTGAATTTATGACGTCTTTTACAGTGTACTCTTTTTATTGCATCTTATGGTTAAAGACGTCCAGTGAATGTGCCAACTTTAATCCAAAAGCTGTTGAGTATTCGTAATTTAGAATCAATGACCAAATAAGAAACCTCCAGGCTTCTGCCGCACTAGAGGTACAATTGTATATGGATTAAACGACCTATTTTAGGTCGTTTAATCCATATACAATTGTACCTCTGGTTATCACGCTTTAGCTGCCATTAGTGAGTAAGTGAAAAAGATTTCGAACAACTGCACACACCCACACCTCATACGGGATCGAAAGCACGAACCGTTGAAATGAAGCTCAGAACTGTAACTATTCAGTTACCAGCTAAACTTAAATATATAGAAAGTTGATTGATATGAATACGTTCAATATAAAAGTAATTATAATTTATGTTTCATAATTGTTGTATCTGTTCCATTTCTTTTTTTTTTAAAAAAAAATATGAAAGAACTTTATAATTAAAAATGAAAAGACAGATTACTCATTTTTAACCTCCAGTTCAGAGCTATGAATTTTGTATCATGTTGTAAAAAATTACTTTAATAAATTTTTGCTCATAAAATTCAAGGACAAAATTTCATTTTTTAGCTAGTCTTTTGTATCTGTTGTATTTTTCTTCTAACACACTCCTTTTTTTAAGCGTAATTCATTATGTTTTCTATACATTTTGAGATAATTTTAGTCAATTTCTTATTTCGAGCAGACAGTTTATTATATTTATATTTTGTTAAGATTTGTTTAAATAAAAATGCGAAATCAAATTATGCTTCTATAATTTACCTGATTGATCTTAATTAAGATAACTCATTGCTTGTTAAAATCATGGGAAGATAAATATTATTTCTTCAATATTTTGAAACATTTTTAAATGGTATTTATTATTGATGTTTAATAAAAATGACAAGAGCTGTAA